>OZ026612.1:11245479-11845479 GCA_964020975.1 Hermodice carunculata | reverse complement strand
GCAAATCCTGGGTTAGCGTGGAAGAGATGGGTAAATTTGAGTGTGACCTTCACGGAACGAGAAATAAAAGACTTTAGCAGTCCCCATAGAGTCATTGTGGGGATTCTGTGACCTCTGGCGGGTGCTGTCTTTTAAAATCGAATTTTGTATTATATCCAATTTACCTGTAAATACATGTTTGTGGTATGTCATTTCTTCTAACTCATGATAAAACAAGTTCACATATGTGTAAATCTTTTTCACCGTAGGGGTTGTCTGGAGAAACAGGTGCAACTGTAACCTAGTTATACTGTGTCTAAAATTTTATCCAAAGTACTTAAGACAGCCCACGATAATTTCACTTACTGAAACGGAGCAGATGAGAAGAACTAGTCAAATGCCAAGGTCCCGCATTGTATAGTATTCACTCATCGTCTATTTGTACAAATTAAGTATTTTATACTGATTAAAAGCGGAAATAATTTTGATAACCATATTATACTGGAATGTAAGTTTGTCCACCGCCTTGAGAGCTTGTCCATCCAGAGACATGACCTTGACTTAAACTGCATTTGAGCACATATATTTCCTTTGTTCTGATCACAGTTTCATTTACTTTGCACTATAAAAATCCTTATGAATCAAGATTCATAGCTGGTATTTTAAAATGTACAACAAAACAACTATCAAAGGAAGTGATACTGTATTTGACTGCAATTAGGAATCATTTGTGTACATACTGTGATGCCAATTTTTAGGAACTGTGAAATAAATTTTTTTTGGAGTATTAACAATACTTCAGAGTTTGCTTCTAAAATCAAATATTTAAAAGCAAAAAAATAAAAGTTTCGATTTTCCTACACTTTACACAAATCTACCCATTGTTAAGATGGGGGGTCTGGGGGGGGGCAGTATGTTGTCATTAATGAAGACACAGGCCGACAGTTTTAGTCTGTACCTGCACAAAACCAGGTGGACTCCCAGAGGCTACTACGACTATGCTAAGACTACGACCAAGTAGACCAGACCTACCCCCCCCCCGATCTATAAGGAATTTTGGCCTATTTCAAATTTAATGGGCCTAGCCTGAATTAAAAACAATTTAATACATCTTGGCTACTTGTGCTGTTTAGAACCAGTGGGATAAACATAGACTAGAATTATAATTGATACGCCCAGGTCGGTCTAAAGCCTAGTTAAATTGAAAATAATGCTACTTCAACATCAGGATAAAATAAAATGTTATACTAAGCAAACACTGTGCAACAAAAATTCACTAAAGTGTCCAAGATAGACGCGTCAAGTGATCAAGGCTTTTACAGTGTGTGTGTGTGTGTGTGTGTGTGTGTGCGCGCGTGCGTGTGCTTGTGTGGCGGGGGAGGTATGCATGATTGCTTTTCCAACGATTATTTCTTTTACACTGGTAAAAACATCATATTTTGTTAATTTTGAGCTTTTTATTTTTAGACTGTTCATATGGGCACCATATGTAGGTTTTATCCTTCAAGTATGATATACATCTTTTGACAGGCTGATTGTGCCGTGTGGCCGCCGGCTCAACTGATAAACTTTTATTTCCTGCCTCCTCATCTGAGAGTGTTCTATATCAGCGTTGTTGCTTTATGCTGGGACACGTTCTTGTGCTACACAAAACAAAAAGTAAGTCGTTCGATAAAATTATTCTCATGTGATGATTCAAAAAAAGAGACAGCGAGAGAGAGAGAGAGAGAGAGAGAGAAGAGAGAGAGAGAGAGAGAGGGAGGGAGGGAGGGAGGGAGGGAGGGAGAGAGAGAGAGAGAGAGAGAGAGAGAGAGAGAGAGAGAGAGAGATTATGGTCCTATGTATAACGAAAAAATGAGGCCTATACTCTTCTAGCGGCTTTCATTTTAAAGCCAATTATATAACATAGAATGGCATTCAGGTCGGATTTCATTTATGAAAAGCGTTAATCAAGTGAGCATTTCAAAGAAATAAAACGCAACTGTATCACATGACGGGGGATTTACCAAACATAATAGGTTTTCCAAAAATGTTCTTTGAGATATGTTCTGGTCTATGTTGTGTGAAAAAGTGTCATGAGGAACATAATAACTACTCATTTAAGTAATTCTCTGTTATTCTCTCTTCAGGATTACACTTCGAACTTGCAGCCAAACATTTGAGCACAACGCAAGTACAAGACTAAGGACATCTCCAATTTTGAAGAACGAACATATATAAATTCCAGCTACTTCATGCCGCAAGTGGAGGTTGTTTTGTGTCAATATTTGTCGGATCCCGATTTTAAAAAACTGACTCTTTAAAGAAAAAAAGCGGAGGTTTCGTCATTTCTTCAACATTTAGAAAACAATAAATTCCAAGTTCTGATGGTCAACACAAAACGTCCGCATAAGAATGAAAATTTCAAAGAAATATCTCAGTCACTGAGTACTGTTTCGTGCATGCCGTAACCGTGATTTTATACTTCACCAATTTCAGATCAAATAACAAAATTAATATCAAGTTAAAATGTTTAAAAAAGTTACGCCAAAAATAGCAGACTTTTTAACGATGAATTTAAGATGAAATAGACCCATGTACAGATTTTTCCCTTATCATGTTGGATAGATACGTTATTTATCATGTACCGATGTATAGTCCAGACACGATAGAAAGAAACAATTTTAATTGAAAACTTTAAATAGACAACCATTACCAACAACTACACCTCGAACGTGCTTGCAAAACAGTCTGCTAGTTTTGATATAGCCTATGTTATGGCTTCAGTGTCACTTGAATTATCTTCCTTTGAGTCTCTAGTCTTTTCGCTGTTAAAGGTTATCCAAGAAAGGCCATAATATTGAATAAGAATTTCGAAGAGACCACGAAGGGAAAGATGGGAATTAGCTTAGGGATATTTCGATACAACTTATGTGTGAACCATATTTTCAGTTGAACTGCCAAAATGAAACATGATGAAATATTCAAAAGAAAATGAAAATTGCACATATTAGAGAATCAAGTTGTAAAATAAATTAAAATGTAAATAAATCAGGGATGAAACAACATGGGGATAGTGAGATATAAAATCTTGTGGTGATGAGCCTACTATTCAAAATTTATTCCACTCCAGAACCCAGGCTGACTGATGAACAACCAGTCCGCCTGGGTATTCTTACCACATGCATTCAGTTTTTTCATAATATGAAGTAGAGAAAGATTAAGCATATGGCGATTGACCAGCATGAATATATGCACTTATTTACGCAAAGAGTACAGGGATAATTTGAATGTTTGTCTGCTTGTCACACTTGTTTCAGCACGTATGTTGCTTTTATGGCCTCGTTTATAGTTCATGATCAGCTTCTTTTTGTGTTTGGAAAGTTTGTCCTTTAGTTGTGAAGGAGAGAGAGAGAGAGAGAGAGAGAGAGAGAGAGAGAGAGAGAGAGAGAGAGAGAGAGAGAGAGAGAGAGAGAGAGAGAGAGAGAGAGAGAGAGAGAGAGAGAGAGAGAGAGAGAGAGAGAGAGAGAGAGAGAGAGAGAGAGAGAGAGATTACTGCTTACATGTTGCATGGCTGTTTTACAAAGTTGTAAGAATAGTGAATAGAGGAATGCCAGAATACGGGTCAGATTGCAAATGTGTTCCTCAATCACATTAAATGGGGATTATTAAAAATAACCGCTGACTTTCTGAAGTCCCCTTCTCAGTTAGTCAGAATCCGTTAGTTACTCCCTAGGGAATTTATTCTTTTTAGATAATAATAACTATGTTAATTAAATACGTTACTTCTGTGGCAATCGTAGCGTCGCGCCAAAAAGTAGCGAGGGCGCTATTGCGGCCTGGATAGTGGTTTTTCATAATTATTAATATGAAAACGAATATATTTCGTTACGGGTAACTAACTGTGAAACAGACTTCAGAAAGTCTAAAAATAAGCGCTGATACAGTAGTTTGGTTTTAGATCGAATTCTACAGCTTAAGTTACCAGAAAAAAAGTAATTAATACATAGGACCATCAACCCAAGGTAACTCGTTCACCGACAGACTGTTCTTTCACGGGGCATGCTCGCTGCACAAAGTTTCGGTAAAACGTAATGAGTGACAATATAATAAAAAGTAAAGCTATAATGACGATAAATCGTTTTACATGAAGCTTATATACACATAGTAATCCTCTTATCGTGCCTTCGTCTATTTTCACTACATTTTGTGAAGTCTCGGAAGAGTTCAGGAGTGAATTTTTACCAAAACGCACGCTTGAACTGATCTATAAAACAACATTTCTGCCATGCATTGATGCTGTATGGGGAGAATTAGGGATGGTCCGATTTTTTGGTTCCATCCGATCCCGATTCTCTATACCCGATACCCGACTTTCATATTCAAAATATTTGTAAGTTAAACTCCAAATTTGGCAGGAACATAGCCATTCTAGTGCAACTGTGTACCTTGGCATTGAATTTTAACTTTATGCAAATAAATTATAATTAAAATTTTTAAAGCTCCGTGTCTGGCATTTCATCGGAAGACCATTTTACGTAGAAAGTCCAAACCTGGCATGGTTAGGCCTATACCACCATGCATAAAGTCTGGTCTGTTTGTATAGACGGGCAGCAGTTTTGAAAATTATTCAAACTAGGGCCATTGGAAAATTTAGATCTTGAATATCTTTTAAAGATATAGGTAGATGTGCCATATTCCAATATAAATTCGGGGGTTTGTGCCGTAGGCGCATCCAATGAACCGCAAACAAAAGTTGCAGAATTTTAATTCATGCTAATTCGGGGCATCTGGAAATTTAAATGGTGTATATCATTAAAACTATTATGGGCAGAGGTACCATTCTAACTTCAATTCAGAGGTTTGTGCTGTAGGTGCATTCAGTGGACCACTAGCAAAAGTTGTAAAATTTAAATTAACGCTAATCAAGGGTACTTGAAAAAGTTTAAATATAAAAAATCTTCTAAACTATTTTAGGTAGAGGTGCCACTCAAATTTTAATTCAAAGGTTTGCGCTAAAGGAGCATCCAAAAAAAAAAAAAAATAAATAAAACTACAAACAAAAGTTGTAGCATTGAATTGAAACGATTGCAAGTTTTTAAGCACACAGGCAGATTTGCTTGTGAGCAAATCTTCTTTTCTAGTTTAGATCCTGTCATCAGTTGTCTGGATTTTTCAGATGTTTTTAAATCCTTGATGTATTTTCCATTATCAAAGTTCTTCTAGTTTATAAACGTAACTCCCCTGTGTTTTCTACCTTCCGATTTCACATCTAACTTTGTATACCATGTAATAGATCACTTAATGTGAGCTTAATTACTCCTGATTTACTATGTCTCTCTGGCGTGTTTGATAAGATTGAGCCAATTGTGGTACATGTATATATGTGTTTAATGTGACTATGGTAGATTCACGAAAAAACAGTTTTAATTCAAATAAATCTTTCATATGGTATACCGGGTTTCAGATTCTATACCGTCTTACAGTCAAAATTCGAGTCACCTAGAATTGTAATTGCCTTGTTTTTATTCTGGGCCATGGTAATATTGTGTAGCATGATTCCTAATACTCTTCATTTGCTGATGGTGGTATATGCACCGAACCCACTAATACTTCAGTCATGTTTGATGGTTTAACTTCAATCCAACAGGCTTCCACGTGTGTTTCTAGTTTGCAGATCACGTTCGATGTTTAACTCAAACAGTTTCCATATACAGTATTATGTTCACCCACTTCTTCTGTTTCTGTTTCAGTCTGTTCTGAAAAGTTGATAATTATGTTGTGTGCCAACACAGACATTTTCTTTTCTTTCTTTCTTTCTTTCTTTCTTTCTTTCTTTCTTTCTTTCTTTCTTTCTTTCTTTCTTTCTTTCTTTCTTTCTTTCTTTCTTTCTTTCTTTCTTTCTTTCTTTCTTTCTTTCTTTCTTTCTTTCTTTATCCAATTTATGCTTTGGGGAAAAAGGTCAAGAAAGATAGAAACACAATTTTTTTTTAATGAGCAGAAAATAATTCCACTGCCACCTGTGAAACAAGTTTAGATGTTGGGATCCCCAGTGTGGTGTATGGATGTCAGGAAATGACCTCTCCCAAATAATGACAACCGGAACAACGAAGGGCGATATCAAATACGATTTATTCTATTGGTTATACCATTTCGAACATCCGATCCAGTTACGGACGCACCCCGTACGCCTCTCCCTTGAATAACGTTTACATCATGTGTTGAGAAACAGTTGATATGGCCGAAAATCGGTCGAAACGGATACCAAACTGTAACCAAATATAATGTACCATATCATACTTTGACCAACGACCAGGTGAAATTATACAAAATATATAACGCATATATCCAAGTTTTTTACGTAGGTACTTGCAATACATACATAATATTAGTATTACTATCAGAGAAGCAATTGACAATGAGCTCGCGAACCTTCACAATAACCCATTGACCATTAAGAATTAAGAATTTTGAACACTTCAACTCTTTTACTAGAAATATAATCCATTATCCATTTATCATACTACATTTACCTTATATCCATCATTACATAAATTTAATACACTTAACATTAATCTCCAACATACAACAATCAAAAATGATACCAGTACAGAAACCATAATACCATTCTCATGTTGGACAGCATGAACTAATGATCCAACCACCATTATCATTTGTCAAGACTCATATGAACACCCGTAGGTGTCCCATCAATATATATACCACAAGATAACCAAGTCACTACACCATATAGCAACTACAATTAGATATAAAGACATTGTAAAGAAAGATTCTCCTGTACTGCTTACTAACACTCAACAGTAGCAGATTTATACAAGTTTATCTGTACTAATTTACACTCAATGTATACTATCTATGCATCCGATTCCAGTATTACTACGTGATGAACGGATCGCTTAAGTTCAGCTACCTTTGTTTTGAGCAACACTGAACGTACCTTGTTATCTCTGCCTAAGTACACCTCTTTAATTATGGCAAGCGGCCACAAATTACGGGGCATACCTCTTTCAACAATTAGTACTAACTCTCCAACCTTAATGTCACTAATAGGAATTTGCCATTTTGATCTTGTATTCAAAGATGGCAAGTAGAAATTTGGCCATTTGGACCAAAATATATCCGCTAGATGTTGAGAATGTTTAAATCTACTTCGATATGAGTGAGCGACTGAAGCACCACCTGGCGGGACAGGAGAACTCTGATTGAGCGTGAGTAATGCGTTTGGAGTCAATGGAGTGAAATCATGAGGGTCACTACTTAATTTTGTCAAAGGACGGCCATTCACAATTGCTTCGACTTCACAAAATGTAGTTTGCAACACTTCATCAGTCAGGCGTGAAGCATAGGGAAGCACTGCTCTAAGCACCCTTTTTATGACTCCAATTAATCTTTCCCAATTACCACCCCAATGAGGAGCGCGTGGCACTGTATATACAAACTGGACAGATTTGGAGAAAGCATATTGCTTTAGTGTGTTTTTTGTATGGAATTTGAAAGCCTTCCGAAGCTCTTGTTCTCCTTTCTTGAAGTTGCCTGCATTATCGCAGTAGATGGTAGACACATTTGACCTACGTGCTACAAACCTACGAAGTGCATTTAAGAATGCATCGGCGTCAAGAGAATGCAACATTGCTTCCTTGAACAAAGGGTCTATATTGGGGTTATCTAGAACAACCCGCCTCAAGGCGCATGAAGACGATGAGGAACACCAGATACCTCCAAATACATTGACAACCGTAAGAGATCTTCGGTAGTGGGTGACAATATACAATTTTATACGTTTCAGTGGATGGGCATGCTGTGATATCGACCATAAAAAACAATCGCCGGGGTCGACATTGGTTTTTCTGGTCGATATCAACAGCATATATATTCACTGAAAACATCATAATTATTTTATTTAATAATAAGAACATGATTTTCCATATTACTGTTGAAAAGTGATGAATTCTTAAATAGTGATTACAATGAACAAATAATAGATATGCTGTAGAAATCGACCAGAATACTAGTAACCAGTATCGACCTCCGCCTCTGCCAATTTCCTTGGACAGTGGCGACGGTGACGCATACGTATACACAAAGTTATTGTCAACTGGCCAGCAGACATCACATGATAGCAAAACTGCTTATTCTTAGATTATTTATTATGCCTCCCCGTGCAACGGGGGGACATATTGTTTTTTTCGGCCGTTTCTTCCGGTTCTTCTTGTTCTTCTTCAACACATTGTTGTATGCGTTGCGGACGCGATAACTGGAGAAAGATTTGACTTATGAAATTATAATTTTTTGTGAAGATGTTCCTATATAAAACCTTGCTTGGCATCGCAGATGGGTGACCTTGACCTATTTTTCAAGGTCAAGTGGGCATGTCATGTAAAATTGACACGGACGCAATAACTCTGCAAGGATTTGACTTCAGAGGTTGGAATTTTTGTATGATTATGTACCATAATATGAACTAGGTTGGGATTGTAGATGGGTGACCTTGACCTATTTTCAAAGTCACGTTGCAAATTTTTAAACATCATTGCAGATGCACTCGTGAAAGATTTGACTTAAAGAGGTTGACATTTTGTGTGATTATGTTTCTAAGTAAGACTTTTGTAAGACCTTGCTTGTAACTGCAAATGTCTGACCTTGACCTATTTTAAAGGTCATATGGGCATTTCATCTAAAATCAATATGGGCGTGATATCTCAAGGAAGATTTGACTTGGGAAGTTGAAATTTTATGTAAAGATGTTCCTATATATGATCTTGCTTGGAATTACAGATGGATGACCTTGACACATTTTAAAGGTCACGTGGACATGTCATCTAAAATTGACACGCATGCAACAACTCTGCAAGGATTTGACGTAGGAGGTTGGAATTTTGCATGTTTATGTACCATAATACCAACTAGGTTGGGTTTGTTGATGGGTGACCTTCACATATTTTCAAGGTCACATGGCCAGTTTTTAAAAAATATTGCAGATGCACTCCAGAAAGATTTGTCTTAAAGAGGTTGACATTTTGTGTGATTATGTTTGAATGTACGACTTTTGTAAGACCTTGCTTGTAACTGCAAATGTATGACCTTGACCCATTTTTCAAGGTCACGAGGGCATTTCGTCAAAAATCAACGTTTTGAAATGTCAATAAAGAGTGTACATTCACCATATCTGTAGATCATTGGAATCAGTGTGCCTATTTATAAAAATAAGGCTGACAATAGTAAGGGCGCACGGAGAGACATTTGATTTTCTGTTGGAAAATCAGCCTGTTCTAGTTAATATATAAATGTTAGCCTGGGTTTCACTCCTGGTAACCAATCATTGTCAACCGAGACCTTCGGCCTCGGTTGACAATGATGGGTTTTCTCGGGGTGACATTCGGTCTATCGCACACCATCCGGTTCAAACAAATATTTTCGTGCACTGTAAGTGATGCTGCGGCACGCAAACGGAAGAGAACACAAGCAGGAAAGAAAAACAAGAGGGCTGTGTGAACAGCCCATGGTCAGTTGACCTAGACATTCATCACTCTTGCAGCTCTGTGAACTTGGGATGGGATCAAGGACACCAATGTACTGAGTAAGTCTGACCTTTTTAGAAAAACACTAACGTGCAATATCAAGGTCCCAGTTCAAGTAGTTCGTGTGTGTTGCACTGTGGCCCGCGAGACGAGGTCAAGGTCACTCATGTACTGTCTAAGCATGACCTTCATAGAAAGACATTACATGTGCAACATCAAGGTCCTAACACAAAACAGATCTCGTGTGATCAAGTGAACAGTAAATTTCGTGTCAGTAGTCCTGTGACCTTGAGAATAAGGTCAAGGTCCAAACATCACTGGAGCATGACCATTTGGACAAAGTATGTAGATACTCATAAAAGGTACACAGCAACCAAGTTTGCATAAATCTGGCAAGAATTATTTAAGTTAAACTTTCCTATTAAAACTTTTTAAAGATTTTTGAAAAAAAAATCGAAAAATTACTGGAGCATGACCATTTGAATAAACTTGGTAGGGACCCACCCAAGACACATTGCCACCAAGTTTGAAGTAAATCTGACAGACAGTTTTTTCAGAGAAGTCCAAAATGTGAATTACCATAAGAATGCCCATTGACTTGCATAGCAAGCAAAAAAAAGATGCATTTACCGATAAGTCCCGAGTTCAAATAAATCGTGAAAAATCAGGACTCCAAAGGAGTGCTACCCAGTGAACATCTTTGCTTTACCCTTTTCACAAGAAACATTTCCACAAAGTCTCAACTTAATCGGATAGACGGTTATGGAGAAGTCACAAATAACGAAAACACACAAAAAGTCATAAAAAATTGCAGCACCACTTGGTGAACAAATTAAGAACTAGGTGTCCTGAGTGTTTGTATGTAATATCAAAGCAATTGGGTGAACGGTTGTGGAAAAGAAGTATTTGTAAGATTTGTCAAAAAAAATGTATGAAAAATCCTAAAATCACCGGAGTGTGACCATTTGAACAAACCACGTAGAAAAACACTCAAGGTACATTTCTACCAAGTTTGTTTCTCGTAAAAGGGTCAAACAAAGTGTTCTCTAGGTGGCATTACTCTTCATTTTCAACGATTTTTTCAATTCGGTTATTTATCGGTCAATGCAGCTTTCTTATTGATTACTATGTAAGTCAAAGGGCATTGTAATGCTAATTCACAGTTTGGACTTCTCCAAAAGCATCATCCAGATTGACATTATACATATCCACCAAGTTTCAGTTTCATCTGAGTCACGATTCTGGAGAAAGCAAAAAATAGCAAAAACACACACAAACGATCATTAAAAAAAAGGTTTTTTTTAATCGCAGCACCACCTGGTGAACAAATGCAGAACTTGGAGTCTCCGGAAGTGACCCTGTGCAATGTCAAAATAATTGGGTGAGCGTATTTTCGAGAAGATGATTTTTTAAGATTTGCTTCAAAATAGAACAAAAAAAAAAAAAAAACAAAAAAAAAAACAAACAAACAAAAAAAAAAAAAATCACTGGAGCGTGACCATTTGAACAAACTTGGTAGAGACTCACTTAAGGCACATCCCCACCAAGTTTGAAGTGAATCTGGCTGACGGTTTTGGACAAGTCGAAAATGTGAATTGTGAACAATGGATGGACAATGGACTTCTCTAATATGTTACACTTATGTAGAAAAACATGATCCACACTCATAAATTTCAAACTCAGCAACGACAGCAAAGAGATTCCAGCATCACCATTCGTTTTCCTATACCGATATGAAGAAACAAATTTCACTCCTGACTTGAGACAGGCAGCCACCTATAAAAGGCAACTGATGGTTTTAAACCAGTCCTCTTAACCTTTGAATAGATGGACGACGGACTGAGAGATGATGGATGGCTAGTCATAACATTAGCTCAGCTGACTGGCAAATCAGCTAAGCAATTAACAGTCTGAGCAAGTAAATCAATTGTGATCAAGAAGGATAACGTTACATAGTCAGTGATGAAACCCGCAGACACTACGGGAAAAGTCATGCGTCACTAATTGTATTCACACCTGGCTATATTGGTGCAAATCTGATTGGTTTTAGGTGCTGTCCCAGGGATTACCCTGTGACGTACAATAACGTCATCACTTTATGCTGCAATATCAGAATTGTGGACATGGGCTTCGCTTTGGTTATCGATTCTCACATAAATATAACAATATCTGATTTATTCAAGTGCCATCACGTATAAGAGTATGCATGAGGGCTAATATAATATTTCAATGGAAAGCATTAATTCAGGGCATATATCGATCTTTCAAGTGTAAAAGGTAAGATCCACACTGATAATCGATGATTTTTCAAGGACAGGTACACAGTTCGGGGTCATGCACTTAGGCATGTGATAGATCACAAAAAAATGTTACTCATCATCAAGGGTACTCATGGTGCCACAAATAATGTTACACTGCTGATAACCTATCAGCTAGATTACTTCATTCTTACATGAAGTGAAAAAATAATATCGTATCCCATTTTTGGTAAATATCTTGGCTTCTGATTGGTTGAGAGCTATTCACGATTTCATGGTCTTGACTTCCCACTGCTATATTCACTGCTCCCAGTTGCAGATAGCAGCTAAATAGTTATGGACTGCTCCAATAATTTAGGTGGCAAGGGAAGCACAGGTGTGGGGAGTGGAGGAGGAATGAGACTTTCAAAGTCCAGTTTGTAGCCCTCAACTTAGAATTGGAGAAGGCCAGAGATAGGAGCAGGACTGCAGGGGGAGGGGTCAGCATGGTTGCTAGACAGGAGGGTGTTGGTGGGTGGGTGGGGGGCAGGTGATAGGTGAGATGGCACAAGAGCAGACAGGCACTAGTGGACATGAGGGTAGCAGGTAGGAGTAGAGACAGCGGCAGAGGAGACAGTATGCGAGGCAAGAGGGATGCGAAAGGGATAGCGGTAGGCAGGCAGTTGTAGCGGGGAGTATATTGGTAGCAGGATAGATAGGACCTTTTGTAAGAATGTCAAGAAGAACAGGGTGAGGGGGTGTTTGTCAGGGGCAAAGATATGGGATGTAGAGGAGTGTTTAGAAGGGATAGTCCAGAAAAGCAGGGAGTACCTAAAGGTTATAGTGCAGGTTGGAAGTAATGAACTCTCAGATAGGGAATAGGAAGGAGTAGACAAGGTGGGAACTGAAACAATTTTGCAAAGGTACAGGGAGCTCTTAGACCACCTAGGCCAGTCAAATTGTAGGCCACTGGTTGTAGGGATCCCACCAAGGTTCAGAATGAGTGGCTGGGAGGCTAGCAAGATTTGTGGGATAAGTAGACAGCTGGGTATGATGTGTAGGGAGAGGGGTATAGCTATCAGGGCGTTATGAGAGGAGTTTGTTGGCAAGAGAGAGATATTGGCCGTGGATGATCTGCACCTCAGTCAGGTAGGAGGAGGTAGGCCAGGGCAGGCATATATTGACTGGTTGCAGCAGCAGGGAAAGTAGAAATCTCGCCGTCAACAGGCAGTCTCTCTGGCACAGTGATAGAAGTAGGCACAGATATAATGCTATGATGTTGAGCAACACGAAAAAGACCATGAAAATAGGATATGCCAATTGCGTGGGAAAAAGGTACAAGGTGGCAGAGATAGGAGACATAACAGAGCGTGAGGGAATGGGCAATGTGGCCCGAGTAGAAACGCATAACAGAAAAGAAGAAATTAATGTAGCAACATGCCCAGCAGGCTTTGACCTGATTGGTAGAGGGAGAGGAAGTGAACAAAGGAAAGAATGGTTCTTGATAAAGAAGGAGGTAAAGTTGCACGATATATGGCAAGTTTCATGGAAACATGACAGTGAGGTGGAAAGTGAGATGCAGTGGATATAAAAATAGAGTCAACTGGAAGGCAAGTAGAGGTAGATGTAGTTTAAGTGGCTTGCGAGGGTTTACCCAATAAATGGAATGACCAGACATTCAACAGCACGGCTACCAGATTTTGATAGCTGGAACTTTAATGGGCACATGGGAAATTGAATGAGTGGAATTGCGGGAGGGGATAACGGAATCAATGGAAATGGAACCATGTTACTGAATTTCACAAGGGGATTTGGTCTGAGGATAGTTAATAGGGATGTGCAATGCACAGGAAAGTGGACATGGGTATCTGGTGAAAAGTGGACAATAATCAATTATATTTTAGTGGAAAGTGAAATATTTCACATTTCACAGAGATACTAAATAGATGAGGAAGGTAGATTGGATATAGGCACTGACCATAACTGGTTGATAGTCTCGATTAACATGCAATGTCATAGAAGAAACAGAGGGGGGACCAAATGGGTGGGGAATATAAAGGAGGAAACAGGCTGGACAGGGTACCAAGAAAGTCTATAAGTTGAATTGTAGAGATGGACAAAAGAATGGGGACTTGATCAGAAGGCTTTTAAGGTAGCACAGGAAAAGATAGGTAGAAAGGTCTGGTTGAAAATATAGGGTATACAATAGGCCCAGAGTTGAACAGAGCCATAAAAAGAAAGAGGGTTGAAATAAAGCAGGGGCTGAGCCAGAAAAACAGGTGCCCCAGAGGTGATATAGAACAAGCTAGGAGGCAGTATGTGGAGTATAAAAGAAACATAGCAGCGACGAAAGCAGAAAGGAGAGCCAGTAAAAATGAACAAATAAAAAGGAAAATAATGGAGAGTGGGGGTGAAAGGTCAACCTTGTTTTGGAAACAGGTTAATCAGCTGAAAACAGAATAAAGCACAGAAAATCACACACAGAGGGAAACGGCCAGATAAGAAGGAAGAAATACAGGAAGCTTTAAGGGAGCATTGGGAAGAAAGAGAAGGTATAAATTCACATTGACATCAGGGAACAGTAGTACGGTGTCAGGGTCAGTACACACAAGATCAATGGGATCTAGAGATGTATTGCAGAATCTGAATTATTGAAGTTAAAATAGCAGTTGAGCTGATGCGATTATGCAAAGCTCCAGGACCAGATAATATCTTGACAGAATTTATAAAGATAAGACCAGAGGAAGTTGAAGATAGTTTAGAGTTGCTTTTCAATAGGGATATCGAGAAAAAAAACAAGTACCAAAGCAATGGAATAGACTCAGAGTTTCATATATTCCAGAGAAGGGCCCAGTAAGCCAATTGCACGAGTGTAAGGCCATTGCCATTCGTCACATGTAGGCATCATATTCACTAAGATTATATACCAGAGACTAATTTGAATTGCTGAAAGGCTTGTTCTTCTTGGGTAAATTCAGAATGGCTTCAGACCAGGTAGAAGGGTAGGTGACCACATCATCACATTGATCCAGCTGTTGGAATGGTAAACACAAAAGCAAAGGTAAGTTTTCATGGGTTTCTTAGATGTCAGGAAAGCATATGACCGGGTATGGAGAGATGCGCTATGGACAAAACTAAGTGGACTAGGATTTGGTGGAATTTTCTAGAAATTCTGAAAGCGTTGTTTGAAGATGTAGACTGTACACTTTCATTAAGAAAGGTAGAAGCAGAGAATGCACGTCTGATTATAGGGCTAAAGCAGATATATGTGCTGTACCGGATTTTGTTTGCTCTGTGTGATAAGGGAATGAAGGAATGCAATCTAAAATCACAGGTTTAGTTTTTGCAGATGACATTGCACTCATGGAAGAGTCTCAGAAAGAACAACCCCTTGTGACTGCTATCATGGTAACGGTTTGCCTCTGCTGACAATTTAGGTTAAGCTACATTTACCCACCTTTTATAGGTCAACAGGTAAGAAGAACCGGAAAGTAACTCAGACTCACACTCAGAAACAGTTTATTTGGCCAGAAATATGCAGGTGGGCAATATAGCATATACAAAAATTCAGATTGGACCGGAGAGACTTTCATTGAGACAATAAAAGCCGTCGCTGTCATGCAAGCCACCCCATATAATTGTTACAAGATAATAGCAATATTAACAGATACTACTACACATTGCGAGAATAAGAGTGATTAAAAATACGCAGATACTAGTCAGATTTACATTAATAAACAATTGGACCAACAGAAAGTTTACATCATAATAGTTCAGTTCATCGAGTAGAATATCGTGATCTAGCGCGCCAAATGCTTTCGACAGATCAAGATATATGTCTATGATATTTTGTCCTTTATCCACTTCCTCACAATTTCGTTCACTAATTGTATAGAGTATGGATATTGCTCGATACCTTATAAAAGAGTTTCATCATCTGTCCTATATATACTGTGATTATTTTAGCAATCTTTAGTTTACGTGGAAATATGCCGGTACGCAGAGCTTGATTAATGATTAGAGTAAGAGGTCAAATAGTGGCTTCCCGGTAAACTGCAAAAGCTTTGTAGGTACTTTACAATCACCATGACTTGTTTTGGGGCATAGTTTATTAATTACTTTATCAAGTGTATCAGCATCAATTAAATGAAATTTTAAAGTACCATCGTATCATTCTATCAAATATCGCTTATGGTTAGAGGAATTTGTATGTTAAGTTCATTCGCTAAAGTACGTCAAAAATTGGTGAAAAAGTGTTTACTTTGTTGGCAATGTTTTTTTTTTGTCATTTAAATGATTCCTGCGATTCATGAAATAGTCTGGGCAGTTCTTTTCTTTTTTTGTAGTTCTAGATAATATTCTCATCAATATTTGACCATGTTATCCTGCTATCAGTTTCATAGGTGATGAAACAATTTTTGATGATGGTCCTTTTTTGGCTCTACAGATCCTCTTTCTTGACATGTTATTATAAGTATCTAATTTTTTTTAGATGTATGATATGAAAAGGAATTTGTGGGTATAGATTTCAATCTCTTGTAGACATGGAAGAGATTGTTTCTATGACCAATAGATCGGAGTATTCCATCAGTTTTCCATTTATGTTTTTATGTTAACATTCATTGATTCAGACCAGCTTGCAGGTGATGTATATATTTCTAGAGTCATTGATAACCTGTCAAAAATCTCGAAATTGTCATTTGGGTTCCCATTTACATCCATTGTAAAAATTCGCCTTATTGGATTTACTTTGGTTGGTTGTATTAATATTTTTTTATTTAGCGGTCTTTAGGGGCACATCAATGCAGATAAATAGGGCTCATGATCGGCACATTTCTTTACCACGATCCCCAATGAATTACGTATTGTGGGTTTAGTAATTTATTTCACAAAATATGTTATCAATAAGTGTTCCTCTAGTATTAGAGAATCTTGTGGGGAATATAATTTTTGAATGAAAACTGTGTGACGTCAATGTGTTACAAAAATCTTGAAAAACTTGCCGATTATTTATCTGCAATAAGTCGATATTAAAATCGCCACAAATACATATTTAACAATTTGCTCTTTCAAAGCTATGCAACGTTTGTGAAAACTCTTCGATGAAGACATAATAGTTTGCAGTTTTATCCCTGGAAGGTTGACACACGTTTCCGATAATAAAGTTGCTTTGTATTTCAGTACTAAATACTTATACAAATTGGGATTCTCATACATAAGGCATAGTTCTGAGCTTAATACTGATATTTATTTTTTATTTTAACAAATTATGAGTCATCCTTTCATAGAACAGGTTTGACCTTGTGCAATGCACTGATACCCTTCAATATGTACTAGATACAAGTCAGTTACCCTGAACATTCATGTGTATGTCTCCAAATACACCACTTCCCATGCATCTGGAGAGCAATCTGGTAACTTACAATTTTACACAGGCGTGCTGACCTCTGGGTGTTGTTAAAATTATAGTGTGAAACATGTACCCTGAAGGTGACATATACCCATTCACTATCTGGGTCTGAGTCTTAACCTGTTCGCATGCTGTCCTAGCTTTTGTAAAGTACCGGTTCCGTGAACGGTCGCTATGCAACCTAGGTGGCCAGAATTGACAACTGGAATTTGGAAGGTCTATACTGCTTTTTAAGTAAGGGCAACGTTTATTCGGTTATTTTCTGTTTCACAGTAGAGGAACAGGTAAATTGATATTGTCCACAATTATTTGGGCTTTAGAGCTCTATATGGAGGTGTTACTGTCATGTGTAAAGATGGATATGGTATTTTGTTACTGTATAGACATGGGCAAGTACCGAAAAACAGTAACGTTGTAGGGGAGACTGGGACACCATGGACATTACTTATTTCAGGCGCTTTATGCCCCCCCCCCCCCCTTATACGGAAGTGACCCAACCACTCAGTTGCCCTGATGTCACATACGGTTGGCTGAAGAGCCTGGCCACAGGCATATATATACCTCTAAACGTCGCAGCCAAAACACTGTTTCTGACCCATGAAAGTAAATTTTTAGAGTGTAGCATTTTAATTAACATCTCAAAGAATTGAATCTACTTAATGGAACTGCATTTGGTGCGAAACATAGTTAACTTGTCAGCACATATCCAGGCAACAACACAAGCCTGAAGTTCAAGGTCACAGAGCACATGTTGCTGGGAAAACGTCACCTTGGAGCACCATTGCCAGGGTTCGATGATGACCATTGTCCATAATGGCCATATATATATTTATATTCACTAAGTTAATTAATGATCATCAACAGAGGATAATAAATCCAAGACACGAACAAAACACCAGGTGTACATCTTCATTTATTGATTAATCAAGTTTTATAGCTGTACCTCAAACATTTTGTGAAATACAAGACAAAAGTTCGAGATGAGCCAACTTTTGACTGAATTGACATTTTCACAAAGTTAATTAATGAAAAATGAACAAAGTTTAATTAACCCTAGAGACAAAAATACCTACAGGTGCACATCTTCCTTTATTGATCAATTATGCTATTAGGTTCCACAGCTGTTTATAGAAAATTTCTTGAGATATGCACAACACAAATCTGACAAGCATAACGTCGAATCAACATTTTCATAAATTAATGATTAATTAACACGAAATATTTAATCCAAGAGAGGAACAAAACCCCAGTTGCACACTTTTATATATTGATAGATGTTTCCACAAAGTTGCATTGTTGAAGCTCAAACATCTTTCGAGATACATACGACACAAATGTGATAAGTCTAATGTCGAATCAACATTTTCCTTAAGGTAATCAATGATATACTAAGACTGCATAATCAACTCAGGAGACGAAAAACCCTAGGTACATGCCTCCACATATTGATAGATGTTTCCACAAAGTTTCATGGTTGTACCTCAAAAGCTTTTGATGATATGCGCGACACAAATGTGACAAGTTTAATGGCGAATGGACGGACAAGGGCAAATCTATATGCCTCCCCTGGTGGATGCATAAAAATCTTTATCTCAAGAACCTCCTGGCCGATTGCTTTGATAATGCACAAAGGGTCACTTGGGGTCCCCTAGTTGTTATTTTGGCCACCGGGTGGCGCTGCATTTTTTTTACAGGTTTTATACTCGCCTTTGCTGCCACTGTGCATGCATATAGCTATACAGACTACAGTGCATGTGTTGGAACAGTGTAAAAGCATATTCAAGTCAGCAGAGCACAGGATCATCAAGATCATCTTGTTCACATAATTATTATTTAAATGAGGAGTTTTTGAGGCAATGATCGCTCATGTACGGTACGGGAAAGGACTCCGGGAAAGCTGATGTCACGCCCGTCTCCATTCTTCCAGCGATCCCGCTTTTGGGGAAGGGCTCTCTTTATATACCTTCGGTCAAAGGGGTCTAAGCACCAATGATTGACATTATTATCCCTGGCGTATTCAAATTATTGGCCAAAGAAAAAGCCATGCCCATGGTACCTGGCCCTTCATTAGGGCTCCCATCCTACCAAATAATGGATTTTCATTAGGGCGCGTCAATCACTTTCACAGCATGCGCCCTGTTCACGGGGCGGGAGCGTAAGTCTACTGCTCTTGATCAGGGCCCTTTGATTTAATCAGTGACTTTGGTAAGGGGTCTCGGAAAAATTTATGGACCTTCGTTAGGGAAATCTTGGGAAAATTGATACCTTTGATAGGGAAAGTACCGGCGAAAAGGCACCCTTCAGAGCGGCACATCCCCATTACGCTCGGTATAGGGAGTAGCCCCCCCCCCCGTACCTGGTCTCCCCTACATATTTCTATCCACGTTTCCCTCTCCCTCAATCTCCCATTCCATTCCATTCCTCTCTCTCTCTCTCACTCTCTGCTTCCCCTCTTTTTCTCTCTGTCATGTCTGCAATGCAGCCAGATTCTAGTTAATCATTTACGTGATAACGTGACCAATGAATGGCAGCTTCAGAGGTAGATCATTTATTTTTACCAGTTTCACGACCATGTGGAGAATCTTCATTTTGAAATGGTTTCCAGGCCCATATCCTCACTTACTGAAAAGAGTATTTTGACAATACAATAACCATGCCTTGGCCAAATTATTGTAGCTACAGTCCGAACTTTTTGCATGCCTTAATCATGCCTTTACCACTCAATGTTCGTGCACTTCTCGTACTTTGACATTTTACCCACACATTAATCAGGCAATTACCATGCAATTACCATACAATCGGAAACACCTAGTTTCTGTTTGCTGGGTTTAACCATGCTCTGGTCAAAAGGAGGGACGATGTGTGGTATTTAGTTGGCATTAGCCATACAAATGTCAAATGAAATTGAAATTCTTTGATGTAAAATTTATATGATTTTCAAATTTGAAGCATTTACCAGGCAATGCCATAGATCGCCAAGTCTTTTTAGCCCCAACATTTGGCTAATGCCATGCATTTACCATGCATTAGCACCTCAGTGATATAACTGGTAGAGGGACTAATTGGCGCAACTAGCCAGTAATTTCACCACTTAAAATTCAACAGTTGCTTCTTTTGTGTAGATTAAAACACACGGTGGACAACAACAACAACAACTATTATTATTATTATTATTATTATTATTATTATTATTATTATTATTATTATTATTATTATTATTATTATTATTATTAGTATTATTATTTTGCTGACAAGTAGGAGTCAATAATAACTCATTACTTACACAAACAATACAAATAAAGACACATAAAAAGTCATCGTGGTAGTATTAATGACTGGTCTGATTCAACTAACTATAGTCTTCGAGGGATTATAACTCCTCCAAGGCACAATAAACATATGTGATCTAATCATGGTGTACTAAACTACACTATGCAAAAATAATATATAGAATACAGAATCTTTCAGTGTTCAGTCAACATGACATACCAGCCCCTGAAGTCTCATTAGTCTTAATTGTGTATGAAATACATGTACCTATAGATTGTTATGATGAAGATGAGTCTACAAGTGATCAGACTTGTGCTGAGTTTACTGCTGTAACTTTAATCCACCTGAGTGTAACATTTTAAATTTGGCTGGTCTTACAGTACAATTACTAAAACACCAATGGCCACAACAGTGGCGGCACTGACGACTAAAGAGGTAGACTGGCCATGCAAGGCGATGAGGTGCATGTAGGTACATGCATGTACAGAACTTCAGACTAGTGTGACCTCATAGTCCATATACAAATCATAGAAAAGTATCAAGTGAAACTCGTTACAAAAATTAGTCTTGAAAATGAAAAGATGTATAGCACCAAGATTTCCATGTGAGAGACTAATGCAACATCATATTTTGTAAATAAATCCAGGAATAAGCATCTTCGATGCAGCACAACCAAGATGAGTCATTGAAATTTAGTGGATATTGTATAGTATGAGCAACCCACAGAACTCAAAGTCATGATTCTGAGCACCACAAACATAGCTTAAAGACAACTTTTTAGCAGCACAGAACCTATTCACGTGCAGGCAGCCATGATAACCATATAAGAGTTTACCGGTCATTATATTCTAATGCAAGCTACTACATTTATGCAGAAACTTGCCTAGTGAGAACTCACATCTGGATATAACTGGACATAACTGCAATGAACCTCTCATGAAAATTAAGCTCATGTAAATCAGGCAAATACGGTATAATTTTTCCAAACAGTTCAAATCTGTGCATCAAAAAGCAGGACACCGTATCAGAAAATGTGGCTTATTATTAACAGCTCCTGTATTACATCTGGAACAGAAGGGGGTTGTCCAAAGGAATTATGGGCTTTGCATGGCAACCAAGTTCAATGTTCAGATTGTATAAGATTAATCTAAATCGAGCAATAGATTGAATACCTGTGCATATCACGCTGGGTACCATCAATAAGTAGGATTTTAAACAGGATTCTCGTTCAAAATCTTTATATAATCGATTTTTGTTGTTGTTGTTGTTGTTGTTTATCAAACTAACTTGGTCTCACAGTTACTCTTATGATCACCATAAAATTTTTCTTTTAACAATGTCACAAAGATAAATCCATCCTCAATAGATTGGCTGTACCACTAGTCTCAAAGGTTACAGAATGGAAGAACATTAGATACTGCTGAACACCAATTCTTTGCCCAGCAATGTGCATTTCAAAAAAAAGGTGTTGTAGGCCAACTTTAAATCATGGTCAACTAGTAATTGTGGGATATATAACCAGTATTTGATTAATTTTACTTGCTGCCTTAAATATAGTCAACTCTACCTGTTTCCATATAAATATTTATATGGAAACCATTTTAGAAAACTCAATTCAACAGTTTTAACAATTGACAGTTGGATATGGCTCTTGTGTATGTGACAAGTAATACCTAAGGTCCAAATTAGCTAGTACCGTCGGTAGCCGCGAAAGCGCCAGGGTCATTTCCCGGTGCACCTTGCGGCAGGTTAGGTCGTTTCATTTTAACAGCAATATTGCGCCATAGTGAAATTACAGGGAAAAGACATGGCAAAGTTGATCGTTATTTTCCAAGGTACGACGGAAGTATTTACAAGCTACAATGACAGTCTACAGTTCCATAGTTCTTGACTGGAAGCCAGACACAAGAAAACTGGGTAAATTAGAAAAATACCCCTGAATGCCAGGGTTAGCTTTCCACGGTTTTCCTTCAACGAACGTAAGAAACGAAGGTGGTGGTTGAATATGGTGAGAAGATCAGACGATTATAAATCACCAGGCAAATTTGGCAGAATTTATTCAAGACACTTTGTTGGGGGTAAAGGTCCGACACCAGAACAGCCATTCCCACGACTGCAGAAAAACAACGCACAACAAACCTATGGCAGAACCGTGTGAGACGGCCGGGGATCAAGTGACCTTAACCAGCAACGGAGAGAGGCCAGTTGCCAAGTAGAGAGCGGTGGTGCGATCGCTGCGTTGCAATTTGGACCAAAGCTATTTTTCATGTCTGGTCGGAACAGTGTGTTTGGTATATGCTGGATTATAGAAGAGTTCTTGTCCATCATAGTACTCTGAAGATGCCCTGACAGTATCAGGGACCTGCTCTGATGGATACTTGGAAATTGATGAACATTTGAGTCGTATAACTTAAACAAATGGTGAGATGCACGTACAGGGATGACACAGCTACAGCATGTCACAAGGAAATGGATTCTTCTATGATCATCATGACCTTGGCTTAACAGTGAGCACACAATTAGTTTGTGTCGAACTGATCTGCAGCTGGAAATGGATATGTATTATGGTTTTAATGCTGCAAAATTCGAGTACTGCATGCCTGAAATCTGACTCCATATTGCGGAGAATGAAAAGCATTAAGTTTCTATCCCATCTCTATGCACGTTAATTGTTAATCAAGAACACTTTTTGATGCGCGCGCACACACACACACACATATATATATATACATATACATATACACACACATATACATGATTTCGTTTTGAGGCAACATGTGTACATAATGATGGCAGAAGTGTATGAGCTCATTTCATATAATACTTAATGTCGCTTATACCTTAGAACTGTTGAATTAAAGAAAGAAACACAGGAAGCTTCTAAGAGTTAAAAACCTGCATGTAGATTTTCAAATAAGTCTGCTAAAATTTGGTTCAGATCGGTTTGAGCAAATTTAAAGAGTTTTTGTGATGTTTTTTCATCAAAATAATGTGTGCAAATATTTTTGAGATCAAGGTCAATACTTGAAGATGACTTGAATTTTGTATTAACTTATAATTAAAGTCGTATGAACCATAATGTTACTCAAACAGGACATTTTGGTTGTCCCTACCTGCTCTGGCTCATCTGGCTGTGCATAATTTCCAACTTCTTTGTGAAAAAATTGAGGCTGCGGGAGGGCAAGTGCCTTGATAAATTGCACTTTTCCTAATGTGTATATTAAAATCGACAAATTCAATTTTGTGATTATTTGTTGATTGAATGGAAAATGGAAAGTACACAATGATTTAAAGTGGTATACCAAACAGATGGTTGTATTTTTCTCGTTATTTTTTTCTTTCTTGGTTTTGCTTAAGAATAAAATATACTTGCCCATATTATGGTTCCAGTTGCCATAATATAAATGCCTTATTTTGAAAAAAAAAATGAAAAAAGCACCTGGAAATTCTCCTCTCAAACTTGAGTTTTACTACTACTACTACTACTACTACTACTACTACTACTACTACTACTACTACTACTACTACTACTACTACTACTACTACTACTACTACTACTACTACTACTATTATTATTATTATTATTATTATAAACGGACATGTGAGTCACTCTCGCTCGGAGACTCGGCTCTGCGATCAGTTTATTTCGACAATAGACCATGACGGGAAAACATTATCATGAAATTAATGGGCCCGGAACCCCGCGCCCGGAGGTTATTGGTTGTAGCGATGCCACAGACTATACTGACTCTGGTTTGGGTCTTGGAATTATTCTGCTAGAAATCAGCTTACTGGTTCAGTTCTGTGACAAGGGGATTTTGGCCCCTTTAAGCTGGTCTGACCACTGCTGCTTCTGTTTATCTATCAATTATATCGAGGACCTATTAATGACCACTGTGACACACCTTATCAGCATCAGATAATTGTTGATGGTATGAGGTCAAATCACAGATGGAGACCTGTGGTTTATATGGCTGTCTGCTTTATGCCAAGCAAAATGGTCATATCCGTGCAAGTCCGGCATATCTAATTTCACATGCTGCATGTGCTGGTACATCCTAGACATATAGAGTCAGCATAGGCTTACTCTATGCTAGACATGTGAACACACTTGGCTATGTATATACTGTTGGGAGATCGTTATTAATTGCTATGCTGGAAAAGTTCTGTGTCAGATATTAGTGTATAGGTACAGGTGTAACTTTTTTCCGAAAAAAATCTTCACATATACAGTAGCATATTTCAGGAGAGAACTGTCAAAACTGCGCGGTAATCTTTAAATGTGGGAGTTTGTCTTGCGACTTATTATGTCTGTGTGCCAACACAGACGTATTGTTTTTTTACGAATTCTATCTATCTATCTATCTATCTATCTATCTATCTATCTATCTATCTGTCTATCTATCTGTCTGTCTGTCTGTCTGTCTTCTTTCTAGGCAAATTTGTCCGACATTTCATTTGAAAAGTATTACTTGTAGAAACTCCAAACTTAGCACAATTATACTTCTATGGATAAAGTCTGGTATTTTTATAATGAGAGGTCATGCTTTTCAAAATTATGCAAATGAGGGATAATTAAATTTTAAATCTTCAATGTCTTATATACTATAGTAGATGTGGTTCCGAGTGTATAGGAGTTCCATCATAGCAAGGTAAAGTTCATCTCAAATGTCAAGCTCATGTCAAGGTCAAAGGTCATATCAAGGTCAAAGGTCAATTTTAGGCCGAAATGTCATTTTTGAGGGCAAGGTTCACTTCAAGTAGAGGTCATCTCAAGGTCAAAAGGTCATTTCAAGGTCAAAGACCACTTTCGATGATGGCTTTCTTCTAGCCATAACTTGGTCATTTCAAGGTCAAAGACCACTTTCGATGATGGCTTTCTTCTAGCCATAACTTGGTCAATTGTTATGCAATTTTCATCATGTTGGGCTCAAATTGTAGCTACTGTAACACTGCACATTTTTTAAATTTACATGTGACCTCTAAAGGTCAAGGATCAAGGTCATTTGGACCTTTGAAAGTTTCATCCAGTCATAACATGGCAAATTTCCATCCAATTCTAATCATGTTGGACTCAAATTGTAGGTACTGCAACAATGCACATTTTTATGAGAACATGTAACCTCAAAAGGGCAAAGGCCAAGGTCATTTGGCCCTTTGAAAGTTTCATCTTGCCATAACTTTGTCAATTTTCATCCGATTTGGTTCATGTTGGCCTTAAATTGTGGGTATTGTCACACAGCGCAATTTACATGTGACCTGTAAATGCTAAAGGTCAAGGTCATTTGGACTTTAAAATTGCATGCAGCCATAAGCTTAATGTAATGTGAAGTACCAAAGGATAAAAGTTGTAGCATTTAATATTTACAACTTTTAAAGGCACACAAATTTGCTTTGAAGCAAATCTTGTTTTCTAGTTATCTTGCTCCTTCCTATCAATGGGAGGGGGGAACAGTCTTCCAGCACCACAGGTGCTTGCCTCCTAAGCAGACTTTCTTGGGGCGATACACTATGTTGGCCCCCAGCGAAAGGTAGTAGACCGCCAAGAACGGATGTTTAGCAGGCAACACAGGTTCCTGTTATATGTCAAATGTCGAGACAATATTGCACCAGTCTTGCCTGCTAAACACTGTTAATAGGAGGCACGACTAGTGCAATTTTGTCTCGACATTTGACATGTCCGTATCAAGGACATAGATGTGAAGATTAGTAGTAATTATTTTGTGAATTGTCTTTGCAGGTCTGAGGGATAACTTAATTGAGTCATGTTAATTGGCACCATGTGGCCATCTTGCAACATCCATCCAAACTCGACAGGAGATATATGTGTGTTACTGATATACGAACTCTCTACCATACAGCTGGTACAACACATGGAGCATACACTGTAGAAGGCAGTGAACTTAGGTCCTTCTTCTCACGACTGCAGTACAGATGTGCTCTCAGATTGGTCAAAGAATTATTTGTGAACATATCCCAAATATAGATTGAAGTATCTTTAATGTAAATTTCATTTTCTGATAAGTGTTTTCCTCATCATGTTAATGTATCATACTACTGGTGTGCGATTATAGATTTAATGTGTTGTTTGCTAGCTAAATGGCGACATCAAGCAACAATGCTGGTGAGCAAACCAGCATAACACGTGAAAGTGGCAGGGGTTAACGTGTGTATAAAAATGAATCAGCACTGTGAAAGAACCCGGAGAAAAAAACTCAACATGTCTTAGAAAAAAGGAAGAAATTTGAAAAGAATAAGCATTACCACACCAGAATGAGCTGCATTTCACGTCCTGGACACGGAATGTGCAAGCAAGTGCATCACATTAAATGCTGTAGTTATTATTCTGTGCATCATAATTTGTTGGCTTAATTCATTTGTTGCTAGTCCACCAGACCCTTGTAAGCTGCACATAATTAAAGTAAGAATAACTTTGCAAGAAAGTCATTAAATCAACCAACGATACACAAAAAACGTCAAGAAAGAAATTTGTATGCAATTGGTGTTTTGGACTGGAGCCAGCCAATGAAAAAGCTCATTTACTTTGAGAATATGGATGGAAATACTGTTCTCTTTGTATTTTTAGGTAATACAGCTATAATTACTGGACAAAACTCCAGATATACATGTAATCATTATATCTTAATGAAATTAACATTGATTGAATTTTAAACCCTCCCGCACAACATGGCATCGTTTGTTTCTAAGAAATGATTAATTCTTTTTCTGTGGAATTTCATAAACCAAAACATGCGTTAACTTCCATGAATTTTTTTGTTACCATGAACAGCCATATTGCACCAACAAATTGAATGATAAAATAAATAATTGTGTATATTTGTATCTTAAAAGCACAAAAATATTAATATATCATACACCCTTTTCACATGTCAATACCCGATAGCGCATTTTAACCAAAATATGTCTTTGTACAGCTGTTATGTTAATGATATTTTTACATATTTTATTGACATTCAGCATTGACTGGTTCGTCGTTACATACATACAAATACAAAGTACAATAAGTAAAAGTGAAAATTATATATAAAGTTAAGCAGACTTGCCATTTTGGGGTAAATACTACTTACCAAGGCTCATAGAGTGAAAAGTGTAAAAGCAACATGTAATTTATGGAAGGGAAATGATCAAAACATTTCAAATACATGTATGATTATTATTTAAACCTTGTGAGTTGATCGTTAAATGAACGTAGAATTCAGTGGCAAACATGTAAAATATCAGACCCCTATGCAAATGTAGATTTAAGTCGTCTCGTGGTTATTCAAATGTCTTTCTTTTTCATAGAAGTAATGTACACTATAATGTAATTTGATCTAACATGTAGACAGTTCTATATGCCGAATGGTTATTTAACATATAGAAGACAAGGTTGAAAATAAAGTCAGATTGAATTCTTTGGGTCAGGTCTTTTCCAAAATATGTACGTTTTATATATTCCCATAATTACGGTAATTTTTCACTCTATGAACTTACATAAGTATATACTTTCCCAAAAATGCGTTTGTTCTCTTACCTGTCTTACCATATAAAAAATTGCCACAAAGTTCGTCTTCACACGGTCTTATGGCAGCATTAAATAATTAAATATAGATATTGTGCATTCATTACCTTATAGTGGAATGTCGGCAAATTTTGCAGATAGCAACAGAAGACTTTTCTCGTGTCATCATATAAATTGCAAGGACAAATTAAGTGTTACGTTTGTTACTAAGATATATATTCCAAGTGAGCCCAAGTATACCTTTAAGTAATAAACATTATATATATATATATATATATATATATATATATATATATATATATATATATATATATATATATATATATATATATATATATATATATATATATTGCATACATACCCCACGATACAGACATTGATACGCACCGTACGTACATATTACAGGTCCACTTTTGGTGAACAAGTAAGACTAAGAAACCGTCATTACACACTCATGACACATTACAAATCACAACTATAGATCTTGAAGAGATAATATAGAGATAGATTATTTCTGTTTTCTACGATCTAAAAAATCTATGTTTCCATAGGCAAATGTTCATAAAATAAACTGTTCTTTCGCTGTTGCCAAATGTGGTTTGCCTTGTGATATTTTACATTCCCAGATGATTAACCTGAATAATTTCTATTCAGCTCAGAGTTGTTCCAGTTATTATTAAATTATTACCCGTGCAACATTTTGCAAGCAATTAAACGCTTTCATTGTTTCATTCCACCCTTAACATAAGTTTCAAAATTCGCTTAATATAAGATCTCTTTTATACATGTTAGTTGTTGTTAATGAAAGGCAAACGTTTTGTAGGTGTCATCGAATGAAGCTTACACAAAATTCTCAAGTTAATATTCTTATCCCAAACTTTCAGTATATATCATCTAGGCCTATATGTGTATCTCCAAAATTTCCAAGTTTTTGTTCCTGAAAAAGAAATATACAATGATGATATTATCTTTTTGTCCTTTTCATGATATCACATACTACTTCTTTGCCAGGTTTATCGCAACTGACTTAAATTTCGCAACATCTGTACAATTATTAATCTTCTTAATTCTAATGTAAACTATTAGCATAGTACATGTTGGATGCTTAAAGTTCATTACGTTCATAAATACAGGACATGAGAAAGTTATACCTATACTGTGACAGCTTTTGTTCTTTCTGAGGTTGAAATCCACAGTAAAAACAATGTCATGTTTACTGGCATCAAGTTATGGAATAAACTGCCGACTGATGTGCAACAGTGCCCAACAAAGGCTTTAAGCAAGCTTTTACACTTAAAATCAAATAACATCTTTTATGAGAGCCAGGAGCACTGAGAAGCTATAGTTTATGATATTATACTTCAGACGACTTATGAGTTGATTTGACCTTTTCTAATTATTAAATCTGGTGTGCTCACACAATTCTTCTACATATTCTCCATCTTATTTGTGCTTATTAGAATAAGGTATCTTTGCATGTTGTCCGCTATGAAAATAAGCATTGACACCAATCACGCTTTTGGTGCTCCCAAGTTCGCGGGACGAGGGCCAGTCCAGAAGTTCTTATAACTGCCTATAGTTAGTGAAGTGTTACGGCAATTATGTTATCATCAGATGGTGAAACTTATATGATCAAATGCAGAATACCAATTCGACTAGTTTTGAATTACACACACGAACTCTATTTTCCAGAGCAACCATAGCCCGGGAACCTTAGGCAGTTTCAAAAGTGAATAGGCCGAGTTTTCAATTAATAAAGACAGCATCTTTCACTTTTAGTTACTGCATTTTTTTCAGTGCTGACATATTTTCTTCTGATACCGAAGTCTTTTGTTAAAAAATAAGCAAAATGGGTCATCAGTACCTTAAACAAGATTATATATAAGTCATTATTTCCAACTTTTAAATGATAAAGTGTGAAGGCATGCTCATCTGTGGAATTCATTTACAATTAATGTACCGGTACCCCTGGAATGTACTCTCTCCACAGGTGCTCCATCAAAAAGACTGCCCAAAAATAGGATGTTTAACAAAATAAATTTGAAACCAAAAACCTGCTCTGTGGTAGATGTCTAATTAAGGGAGAAATCCACGTTGGTGAACATAGCATGAAAACAAGAAAATGAAGCACTGATTCGTCAGAAAAGTTGTTCCCTGTATAAGCGAATGACGAATGCGTGGAGATGAAACCCACGAGAATGTGAACAAAAATGTCGGCAGTTCTCTGCTCTATCCAACTACGAGAGACCGCATGCAATCAGACTTGATGACGGTCAGGGGACCAGATGTTTAAGCAGTCTTGTTTGCGTTGCGTTAATTGTTTCCAAAACAAAAATCAGAGGACCAGCGTTTTTGACTCAGAATTGCCAGTAGGCCTAATGTAGGCCTATTAACTGCGCATGCGTCACACCTCAAATTACCATCAAATGTGCCATTATCACATAGGCCTTTTCCTTTGCATGAAATATTATTATGATAATATTGTTGGTAGAACGAATAAGCTGATGTTGTTTTCTGGAGTTATAGTATAATGACAATTCTGTTTTAAGACATTAATTACTGTTATATAGACATTAGATGACATCATTTGTCATCTGAATTTGGACAAAATTAAAGGAAGCCATGCAGATGGAATTGTTTCATTCTCTGTTGATAACTTAATTGCAATCACGTTTCACCAACTACACAGTTCTACGAAAATATTAGTCAAAATAATGCTTGAAGGAATACGAAACCAGCCAGATGCTATAAATGAGAAGATTTTTGCAGCAGTTCAAACGTATATATCTGAAACTAAGAGATTCAGTTTCTATGTAACTCAATCCCCGGTGTGTAAAACTGTGTTTCTTCTTCCTTCATTCCATGTTCTTCCTGCCTGAATACATGGGCGGAGCGAGCGATAGCGAGTACTACTTGTACTATTGGTTTTAAAAAATCTATTGTCATCTCATTTTTTAATCTATATAACTTATATAACAACATACGCAACATAAGATATAAAATACAATAAAAAATCTTGTTCATGAGGTCAAGAGAGAGATGACATCGAGCTCACTTGCTAATATGATAAATGGACATGTGGTTAGATTGTACGAGTGAAATAATGTAAAACACGACTAAATGACGCAATGCCAAGAAAATGGAGATCAGAATGACATACTATTTTTATTTAGAAAAGCCTCTACGTTCAGCATGATAAGAACAAAAGAAACTGCAGCCGAATTTCATTCCTTAATGTTGTTTTAAAATTCGAAGTAAGACTAATTATGATTAAAAAATTTTCTCGCAAATGTTTGGTCCCTTTCCGATTAAATGGTAAACGACATCATCAAATTTTTGTCCCTCTTATATTCCTGCTTATGTGTTAGCTAAAAACATTTTGACTGACCCCAAATTCAGTGTAATTGTCCGGTAATTTAGATCTTAATTGATTTATTAATATAACCTAGTCCTCCCTTGAGTAAAAACAAAATAACTGTCCAGACACCTTTACAGATACACCTCCGTTCGTTCGTTATAAAAATAAAAAGCATGTTCCTTGAATCACAAACGTATTTCAAATTTGATATAAGGCATTTAGTTCAAAATTTAAGTTACTCTTTTATAATCGATGTTTTTGAAAAGTTTAATAAATTGTAAAGTCATAACTTAGCATTAAATACAAATGCATACCTGCATGTATAATCAATCAATCAATCTATCTACATTTTTGTCGGTCTGTCCCTCTCTTTCAACATCCATCCCATCCATCCATGATGTATCATCATCATCATCATCATCATCATCATCATCATCATCATCATCATCATCATCATCATCATCATCATCATCATCATCATCATCATCATCATCATATTCCTGAAAACGCAGTCTGTCAAAGCTTTATAAACCATTGCAGAGTTTTCAAATTTATCTTTGAGTGTCCTCATGGACTACGATTTACTTTTAACATGAACAAAATGAACCACAACGAGTAGAAGGAAGAGGGGGACGTAAAATAATCCCTGGACAAAATGAACATAAAAATGCAACAGAGAGACCGCATCCATCTGGTTGAGCGCGGGTTTCAATGATCTTTCAATGAGGGGAAACCGCAAACTCGTGGACACATCGAACATAGCCAAATGTCATTTTTGGTGCGCTTACTATCAAACAAAAGGCACAATAAAACTAACGACAACTTGCACAAACTTGAACAGTTTCTCTTCAAATCAAGAACGTACACTTGCGTTAAGACATCTCTTTGGTAATCAAAAGGTTTGAAAGACATATACAAACAAACAAGCGTACGTGCAAGACACATTTTGCTCCTGCAAACACTCTATATTTTTGTTTGTTTGTTTGTGTGTGTGTGTGTGAGTGTGTGTGTGTGTGTGTGTGTGTGTGTGTGTGTGTGTGTGTGTGTGTGTGTGTTTCTCTTGGTTTAAACGTATTTTATTTTTCAAAATACATGTACGAGTGGGGAGCAGGCAACGCCTATACGAGCCCATCCCTTGTGCGGATATCGATGCAACTTTGTACATTTAAGCGTGTTGCACATCTTTGCAATGTACATGTGTATTATTTCAGTAATTCTTTTTAATTCACGCAATTACCCTAAAAATACCGACTTAAAATGGGGAAAACAACGTGTTAGCGATATGGAATTTGGCTCCTAAGTCTTCAAAGTGCGCTTTCTGAAACCATTAGTACGTCTTAAGTACTTGGCCTTTCTTTGTGTTAACGATGTTTGCATAAAATTAATCACCTGGTGCTTAAGCTATGAAAGAGTTTACGAGATTAGCACAAGTACTGGTTGTTTTAAAATAACTACTTGTGAAAACAACACGCCAAGAAACAACACACGGGTTGTTAGTTGAGGAGCGCATGGTAAAAATATCTGTAGATTTAAACGTTAAAATGAATATTTTTTCGGTTATGATTAAGAAAACTCACCTCATAGGTTTAAACATATGTATCTATACAGGATTGTCCAACATTACTTCTAGATGACTAATAACATGGGTTGTCGAGCTGACTATGACAAAGGTGGAAGAGCAAAATCTCAGCTTATCAATCTGATTAATTTCTGCTACAGATGAACACGTCCCTGTTTTCAAGTATGACATTGCGTAATGAAAGTTTAACATTTCCTATTTTCATATCTGACCCGGACTATTCCGAAATCAAAGTTTGTAGAAGGATACGTTAGTTTTGAAACAACTTTGCTCGAAAAACAACCTGTATTTATCTTTCAAAAATCAGTAATAAAGGAAGGAAAATTTGTTATTTTAAGGAGCGTAATCTTTCTTTCTTTTTCTTTCTTTCTTTCTTTCTTTCTTTCTTTCTTTCTTTCTTTCTTTCTTTCTTTCTTTCTTTCTTTCGTTCTTTCGCTCGTTTAACTACTAACCTATCTATCTATCTATCCATCTATCTATCTATCTACCTACCTACCTACCTACCTACCTACCTACCTACCTACCTACCTACCTACCTACCTACCTATCTATCTATCTATCTATCTATCTATCTATCTATCTATCTATCTATCTATCTATCTATCTATCTATCTATCTATCTATCTATCATGTTCTTTTATCATTGGCCATAGTGTTTACACGTTGGTTGCAAAACACACAACACGATTTATTATGAAAACACATTTATTTTACCTGGATTGCCTGGGTAGTACAAAATTACTAATCTGGAGGCTCTCCAGACATACAACGCAACACATGGTCTATGTACAAGACGCACAGGACAAGTACAATGAAAGATACATGTTAAACGGAAAGCATTACAGTCCTATATATCACAAGAAAGCATATCGTCAAGTTTATACCTCACATAAAATGTACAAATAACCCATCTATTAACGATTCAAATTAGTTTCAGCAACATATGACACACCAGACCTTAAAAGTGAAACCTCCGAGTATTAATTATGAATTTTTGTACACTTGAAAAAAATTTGTTGGTTAATTTCAAGCGTAAAGTCTGGGTTGCCATATAACAGAATTTCCACCAAGCGTCCACTAGCTACATGGACCATTAAGCTTGAGTGAACCCCTGGTGCGACAATATCTCTAATTTCCTTCAACAGGTTTAAACGGGGGGCAGCATGTAGTGGACAAAAGAGAAAGAAATGAATAATATCTTCGACGGGATGACCACAATCACACGATGAAGAGGCTATAACGTTTATTTTGAAGAGATGTGCGTGTAGACATGAGTGACGTAGACGTAGCTGGGTTTGGCAAATATTGGCAAAACGGTCACCATGAGCGTAGTATGGGGGGACATTATCAGTGGCCAACAAAGTTTGTTTGAGGGTTAATTTGAATTTTGATAGAGAAATAGAGCTACGTATGTCGTCCGGTAGGTCGTTCCACGATTTAATTACTGAAGGCAAGAATGAATCACCAAACCGTTTTGTACGAAAATGACCTGTCTCAAATACTGCGGTGTTCTAAGACTACGACCACTGATATCGGCTGGTTTTAAGGGTACTATACTTGATAAATATTCGGGACACAATCTGTGGTACATTTTGTAGAAAGCAACTAGTTTGAAATATTTACGCCGGTCTGCTAGAGTTTGCCCTCCTAATTCAGAGAGTAGATGGTCAAGCGAGGTGTGGCGGCGAGCGCCCGTGCAGATTCTGGCCGCTTCATATTGCACGGACTCAAGAAGGTCCGAGAGTCCTTTGCTGCAATTATCAAAAAGTACACACCCATATTCAAGTATTGGACGCACCATAGTGAGATATAGTTTGCATAAGGTATTTCTAGATAGTTTGAATTTCAGTCTCTTCAAGACAGCAAGACGTTAACTGGCTTTATCTATAATTCTCTCAACATGTGCATTCCACGTTAAATTTGAAGATAGAGTTATCCCCAGGTGAGTGTGGCTGGTTGTTTCTGGTATTACTTGATCACCCTGAAGTAATGGAGGATGCTCATATTTGTAGCGTTTTGTCGAAAATATTAGCGAAAGAGATTTCAATGCATTAAATAAGACGTGCCAAAGATGACCCCACTGGTCAACTTTTCTCAAATCACCGTTCATGCGGGTCACTGAGATGGTGGGATTTTTTACAATTTCAATGATGCTAGTATCGTCGGCAAACAATCTTATATCACATGATATGTTATCTACAATGTCATTTACAAATACAAGAAATAAAAGGGGTCCAAGAATAGATCCTTGGGAAACTCCGGCTTCCACAGGGAGCCACTGTGGGCAGTGGCCCTGGATTACCACTCGTTGCCGACGATTTGAGAGATAACTACGTACCCAACGTACCAATGATGCTTCAAAACCCAATTGGCGTAGTTTGAACAATAGTCCCTCGTGCCAAACACGGTCAAAGGCCTTGGAGACATCTAGAAAAACTATTCGAGCTTCGTTGTGGTTTTCTAAACCGTTATAAATATTGTGCAGGATGCTTATTAGCTGATTTATAGTCGAGTCATTTTGTTTGAATCCTGAGTTTTTGGACGTTAATAGGCCTTGACTAACTAAGTATTCATAAAATTTATTAAACACGAGACGCTCCAATACTTTGGACACATTGCATAGCAAGGAAATTGGACGGTAGTTAGTTTTGCTTTGTCGGTCGGACTTTTTTAACACTGGACATAAATTTGACTTTTTCCAGCAGTCGGGAAATGAAGATGACTGCATTGAAAGATTGAATAGCTTAAGCAGTGGGTGGCTGATACCAGTTGCCATATTTTTTAAAAGGAAATTGCCAATGTTATCGGGACCAGTTGCAGAGCTTGTTTTGAGGGATAGCAGAACTTTTTTAACCTCTTCTTCAGTGAATATAAACGTTTTGAGCCTCTCATTAGTACGATATTCGAAAGTAGGTAGAGTAAAGGTACCATCAGCTTCAAGCTTGCTCTGACTGGCGAAGTACTCATTAAAAATTTCGGCTTTCTCTATATTATTTGATATAACATTTTCATTTTCAATTAAAGGCGGTATATTTTGATGGATCTTGCAACCCAGTATGGATTTAGTCAGGCTCCACCATTTTTGGGGGTTTAAATTTTTGTTATCTAGATCATCTCTCAGTTTTGAGAAATAAGACTGGATAGCAGATTTATTAGCGTTTGCAGCTATGTTACGAAATTTCTTATAGATTTGATAATGGACATCGTATTTAGTTCGTTTGTAGCGACTCCATGCACGATCCCGCTTTCTCCTCATTCTTTTAATAAATTAATCCATCCAGGGTTTGTCTTTTGGTCTCACAAAGATTTCTTTGCTTGGAATATAATCTTTGGTAATGCTGAGGAGCAGATCAGTCCAATAGGTTGCAATATCATGGATTTGGTTCCTAAAGGAATATGATTCAGCTGGCAGGGTTACCCAGTTGGAATTGATATATTTAAACTAAACTGTATAGACTGATCGCAATGTGCAAATATCATCAATCAAAGTTACACGGCAAACGTTGTATGACGAGGTCATGGGCACGAATTTACACAATTTTCAGTACTTTCCAGGACAGGAATTCTTCTTATCCATTGTTTTCCCAGTTTTTATTTGTTGGCAAGGGATAAAATTTACGTTGTTTGCCGCCGGAATAAGTTGAAAAGCACACAGCCAAATAACAAATTAAACTTCTCATGGCTACATGTGTAATTTCATAGTCGACACAGGTATCACAGGTATCGCCATAACGGCCCGCATACTACAAATAAGTCCATAATGCACTGCGCGTCAAAAAATTTGGCGCATGCGCTGTGTCGTGAGCATAAGATCTATTTATCTACCTCCTAGTTTGCATAGAGAGACAAGTAAAATCAATAAAATGATGCTACCTTCACTTATGCCATCTAGTAAAGGGCTGATCTTCAAAGCTTGCAATGAGGAATTGAACCAGCACACGTTTCCTGTATTTATTAAGCCATACTTCGACGTTTGTTCCTGATGAGTTGCCTCAGATGTCGGAAATGGGCGTCTGTTCGGTAACTCTGCAAAAGGGGAAATCAGTGAAACGTCGGCCAATGTACACAACTTCAGTATCATTTTTTTCTTTTTCATGCTAATACTACTAAAATACTGTAATGTGGTCATGCCTTCAATATAATTAAATTGAATTCTTTGAATAAAGTTTAGTATTGGTTCTATGGACCTGTTCTGGGGGGGACAGAAGACTGTACTACCTTGAATTATACATGCACTTCGTCGGGGAGGTGCACTCGTCTTGACTGTGTCAAGGATTTTTTCTGTTCAAATTTTACAACGATTATGGCGGACACCGAATGGCATCACCATCACATTTTAACTAACTTCAGTGAAACATAATCGTACCTGAAAATGGACCATTAACACAAAAATTACAAAATGAAAACAAATACTATGCTACACATTTAGCACGACGGAAAAACTAAAAAGCTTCCAGATTAGCTGCACATAAAGAAAGGGTGATAGACAAAAAGGTTACCTCGTACAGTAGAAATTTCAGAATCAGACAAAATCAAGCGTCCATCTTTTGCCACAGATATGGTTTTACCACGTAGGATTTTGTGCAGTTCACCCTCCATAGCCTTATTCCTCTTAACGTTCCATAAATGAAGAACTAAGCGCAAAAGAAAGATGTGTGTGGATGGCAGCATTACGTCCAAAAATTGTTGCCAGCTAGGGAAGAGAATAATTGCTCTGCCATTTGTGAATCTACCTTTCCTTTCAATTGAGCAACAAGCCCAATTCTTCTTAAGCGTTCCATGGGCGACTTTGTCTTAGCCTCGTGGAACTTGTCATAAAGGCATTATCTTTCACTGACCCCTGCCACAGGGTGAACGATCTTACTGGGGAAATCAATAGAGTTCAATGTTGCCTCTTTCTGGTCTTCCGTCTATGTAGCAGAGTGTGCACCTCTGTCCAGAAATGGCAAAGACACTTCCAAAGTTCCACTCTTTGCCTTTTCCAGATTGGAATCCATGAGCTCTGCTAGCATTCCCTGGTTGGGGAAGAACATGTCATCTTCTCTCTTGTTCCCATGTGCAACAACAAATGCAGGCATGTCACTCAGAACTACTGGGGGCTGATGTTTTAAGGACAGCAAGAAATCCACGCTTTCGCCACGGAGAATAGATTTGAAACCGGAAATAATGCCATGTGGACAAGTTGCCACCAAGAAGCCACCTGCAGTAATAAAAAAGACACTATTGCCACTTATAATTATTTCAGTTAAGCTATCAGATTACCATAAAATTACTTCACTCTCATAAATGATTTTTTCTATAGAATGTGGACAATATGATGTTGTAAGTTCTCATGTTTTTGTTTCTGACATCACTCATGTGTATATACACATAAATGCTTTCCCAAAATGATATCTTCCCTTCATGGATCAATTCTTTAAAACAAAAGGATCATGATAACCCAGTGTTCTACCGACTGAAATCTGAGTCTTCTTCAAGTACGGACTCCGCACTTTGGCTCTATACATGTCCTGTATTAGTGTTTACCAATAGTTAATCAAAAGTTTGGCATACAAAAGCCTGATGATGAAAGGTGAAATTGATAAAGTGCACCAAAATCGAAAACATGTGTGCATAGGCAGCTAGTTTAGCTCATATGGTCAGTGACCTCAGTTTGACCTTTCAGGGTCACTCAAGGTCAAATTTAACGACACCATAAGAAACCCCATAGGTTCTTACTTATAAATGTATGATAGTAACCATTGACCTACAAAGTCACAACTGGTCTAGAATACACCATTACCATGTTATAAACCAATATGTCAGTGAGAGGTCAAAACTAATAAAACCAAAAGAAACCTTACAGGTATTTTCATATTGATGTGACACAGTGACCATTGGGTTAGGATGCGCCATTACCCAGATTTAAGCCACCGTATCAGATTTGCCGAGTCAGCTGCAAAAAGCGGGTTGAATTCTATATTACACTATAGGTATCCGGATCCCCTGTTTGGGATACCCATTATTGCATCATCAACTGCTTCATAAATTTTGTACAGGTCTAGTATCAATATGTGAAAGCAAAATATTCCCGGTGACTAAAATAACAACTGGGTTACCACGGTATACAACTTTGTGGACGATATTGATATAAACGCCTATGGATACATTTGTGTGCACGAGACTGATAATTGATTCAATTTGGCAAATTATTTTACAATTTGGTCCTCATAATTGTAATAGTGCATCAATTTTGTGTATTGACTTCATTTCTGTGACATTCGCTTGTAATTTGTGAATCGCTTTATGATTTTGTTCACAAAATTGATAAATTTGATAATGTTGTCCATGAAATCAAAGATGTTACACAAGGTACCCCGTAGTATACGCCAACATCTGCATAGGCTTTGCCTGATTTTCCTAATCTGTGAAAAACATATGGATATATCATTAACTTCCACATTTTATAATTTCATGTATATCCTAAAGCTATCCGTTCTCTCTCTCTCTCTCTCTCTCTCTCTCTCTCTCTCTCTCTCTCTCTCTCTCTCTCTCTCTCTCTCTCTCTCTCTCTCTCTCTCTCTGCCTGCCATTTTCTGAGCACTGATTGAACTGTGTGGCAAACGAGCATAACACAAAAACGCGCCTGGGGCATCCCAAATTTTGATGAATAGTTTGTTGAGTATTATCCGGTCTTTCATGGGCATCTGTAACCTGGGCACCATATCAAGCTTACTGCCATGGTGATCAAGCTTTTCTTCCTTACAAAGCTGGCGTATACATTCAATCTGTAAAAGGGGACACCATGAAAAGTAATGAGGTGTATATTCATTAATCTTGTCTTCCACAAAGGAAACATCAGAAGAATTCAAACTTACCGGGCATGCACATCAACAAAATTTCGATGTATTGTAATTTCATGGCAGGCATATCAAAGCACGAAATAAACATTTCCTTCTTAGTTAATGTCGGGAAGGTTTCACGCTTAAAGGTAAACGTGAACTGATTAGACAATTGATCGCTTCTTTCACCCAAAGAAAACAGTCAAATAGTTTAAAAATCATTAAAAATTCAAATGATATTTACCACAACTTTCTATCGTGTTTTTATTTCTTTTGGTTGAGAATTCTATGTGCTCATAACGAACAGAATTAAGAACAATCAATACAATTTTGAAACATTAGAATTCTTACCCGAGATTCACTTAACAAATTGACAGCCTATCATCTGTCATGTAGCTGTCCCGTTCATCTTCATCATCTGACGATTCGTATTCGTCTGTAAGCACGGGACATTCTGATATTCAGTGTTATAAACAAAATTGCTTTGCCGTGTCTTGTAGCCAATCCATGGCGCCCATAAGTTGGGTAATCATTGGCGCTAATTAGACGTACAAGCCATATGAACGGTTTAAATACTCCAATGCCTAATACTAATCTGAACATTTGTAAAGTATATTAAAGTTTTATACATTCAAGAAAATAGTTTCTATAAACTTTAGCATTGAAAAGGGTTTTTATGGTGAAATTGTCCTGAGGTGTCCATAAAGTGCTGTCAACACCAGTCGATACTTCAATAGCAAAAAGAGGAGAGCAGGAACATAATGACACAAGAATCAATAAATCACCATAGAAATAGGGTAAAATATCAACAGAGATGTCATTAAATTTGTTCCAAGTTAAGAATTCAAATAGGAAATGATTTTGTATTGGATATATTGACATTCTCCTGAGGTGTCCATATTGGTCTTTTCAGTATTTGGACAATCTTTGGCCCTTATTAGAGGTACAAACCATATGAAAGTTTTCAATGTCTAATATTAATCTGAAAATTTATAAAACACATTCAAGTTTTTCATATACACAGAAATTGTTTATATTTAACTTTAAGATTGAAAAGGGTTTGTATGGTGAAATTGTCCTAAGGTGTCCATAAGATACCTTCATCACCAATCGATACTTCAATCGCAAAGAGAGGAGAGCTGGAACATAATTACACAAGAACCAATCAATCGCAAGAGGAACAGGGTGAAATATATAAAGAGATGTCAATAATTTGGTCCCAAGTCATCCATATCAATATGAAATGATTTTGCATTGGATAGATAGAAATTGTCCTGAAATGTCCATATTCTTGATTTCAGCATTTGGACAATCTTTGGCCCTAATTAGACGTACAAACCATGTGAACGTTTTCAATATTCCAAAGTCTAATACTAAAGTGAACATGTATCAATACATCAATTCTTTTTTACATGCAAGGAAATCGTTTATATAAATTCTAAATTGAAAAGGGTTGTATGGTGAAATTGTCCTGAGGTGTCCATAAGATACCTTCATCACAGATCAATACTTCAATAGCAAAGAGGAGAGCTGGAACATAATTACACAAAAATCAATAATCACCATAGGAATGGGTAAAATATCAACAGAGATGTCATTATATTGGTTCCAAGTCAGGAATACAAATAGGAAATGATTTTGTTTTGGATATATTGAAATTGTCCTGAGGTGTCCATATTGGTCATTTCAGCATTTGGACAATCTTTGGCCCTTATTAGAGGTACACACCACATTAAAGTTTTCAATGTTCCAATGTCTAATATTAATCCGAAAATTTACAAAATACATTAAAGTTTTTCACATTCACAGAAACCTTTATATTTTAACTTTAAAATTAAAAAGGGTTTGTATGGTGAAATTGTCCTAAGGTGTCCATAAGATGCTGTCAACACCAGTCGATACTTAAATGGCAAAGAGAGGAGAGCTCGAAAATAATTACACAAGAATCAATAAATCATGTTAGGAATAGGATAAAATATCAAATTCTCATTCAATTGGTTCCAAGTCAAGAATTTGAACAGGAAATGATTTTGTATTGGATATATTGAAATTGTCCTGAGGTGTCTATATTGGTCATTTCGGCATTTGGACAATCTTTGGCCCTAATTAGACATAAAAACCACATGAAAGTTTTCGATATTCCAATGTCTAATACCAATTTGAAGATTTATAAAATACATTAAAGTGTTTCACATGCAGGGAAATCTTTTATATAAACTTAAACATTGAAAACGGTTGTGTGGTGAAATTATCCTGAGGTGTCCATAAGATACCTTCATCACAAATCAATACGTCAATAGCAAAGAGAGAAGAGCTGGAACATAATTACACAAGACTCAATAAGTCACGAGAGTAATAGAGTACAATATAAGCAAACATGTCATTAAATTAGTTCGAAGTCAAGAATACAAATAGGAAATGATTTTGCATTGGATAGATTGAAATTGTCCTAAGGTGTCAATATGGGACATTTCGGCATTTGGGCAATCATTGGCCCTAATTAGACGTGCAAACCATATGAAAGGTTTAAATATTCCAATGTATAATACTAATCTGAACATATATAAAGTGTATCAAAGTTTTAAACATTCAAGAAAATGGTTTCTATAACCTTTAACATTGAAAAGGGTTTGTATGGTGAAATTGTTCTGAGGTGTCCATAAGATGCTGTCAACACCAGTCGATACTTCAATAGCAAAAAGAGGAGAGCTGGAACATAATTACGCTTCAACAAAACAGTAGCAATAAGTTTTTTTTTTTTTTTTTTTTTAACATAACATGACTATCGCTGGTCGAGTTAGACAGGTTAAAGGCATTATTGAGGTGAAAGAAAAAAAGAAACTGGCTTATGGGACCACAGGTAGGTGATCGCATTAGACAGAAAGTCGTTATATGGAGGTGGTCGCGATGGCAGATTCCAGGTACATGCTTTTAATACAAACCTGGCTTGTGTTTGTGCATGCGTGTTAGAAGTTTCTTTAAAGACAGACAAAATTATAAAAATTTACAGCAGTGACCATGTTTGAGACAATTTGATTGTGTTTGCGAAAATGCCGAGTTGAATAAAATTGAAAGGTGGGCCTGATACAAAGATCGGCTACACACGCAAATTACATACGTTTTACATACATACATGCATACATACATTCAAGGCAGGTGACAAACTTTTCTTTTCTATTTGACTGCCTTCTGTTGTGAATGAAAGGAACTAAATTTGTCCTGAGGCGTCCATTTTCACCCTGTGTAGGCATACATCTGTCTATGCAAACTCATGGCTCGTAACGGCTAAAATGCATGATATTGCACCTTCTATGCAGAAAATAATGGAGTCTGACAGAGAAGATGACAGCACCTCTCAGAAAAAAAACCTCATCAAAAGGTAATATGTTTCAGTATTTTATCAGAACCATGTGCATTGAGTGACCAACAAATAAATTTATAAGTATTGATGCAAATTGTTGAAGTACATGGCACAATTATCTGTAACAACAATCCCCCGTTCAAGGTATATGCAAGCACTGTTAATATAAGGGACTCAAACTGATGTGTTTGTTAAAATGTACTGCCTAATGTAGCAAAATTTTCCTCTGTGGGTGAAATATTTTGTATCCAGGTTGCTATGGACTGATTAAAGTAATAGAAAATATATGTTACATTGTAAGAAAAGAAGAATATTGCTGGAACTGAAATACCACGCCTAAAATGCAGAACCACAATTTGTGGCTACGCCTAAACTTGCAGTACATGAGGCATGCAAATACCATATATGCATTAGAAGTTGTATTAAACACTAGGTACTAACTTTATATATTTATATATTCTACACACAGTATTAATAAAACAGTTGTGTATAAACCCCAAGGATGCATATGTTTTAATAATAAAAAGTGTTTCTAATATTTTATTATGCAAATCATTAGATTGATTTATTTCATTTACTTTAGACCAAGATACAGTCTTTCACTAAACAGAAGAAAGGACATTAAAAAACGCAGACTGCACACTCAGGGAAAAACTACAGATGCTCTTCCTGCTTATACTCCAATCCCTGATGATCAGATACATTTTCACTGTAAAACCCCAGGCCTACACCCAAGAGATCTTCAAGGTCCATACTGCTTTAGACCTAAAGAAAAGTAAATTATACATATATAATTAAAAGGTCTTCAAAACATTAATTCAATATCAGTTAAAATTTCAAGTGTTAGTTTTTTTCATCATCAGTAAAAACTCACTCTCTTTTGAATTAATAGGAAAATAAAAAATATTTTATCTGCCACTATTTGGTAGGGGAGTGGGATGCATTGGGATGTTTTTTATTTATAATTTGCCAAAGATCTAATAAATAAACTGTTACCAAATATACATGTATCCACTACCAATTTTTATATTACAGGGTTTGAAAGAGTTAATTAGATAAGACAGTGGAATCTTCCGATTAAAACCATCCAAGAAACTATCAAAAATGGTCTTAATTGGAAAGTGGTCTTTATATGGAGTACATTTACACAAAAAAATAAAATGGGACGGAAAGATGGTTGCAGTAGGGAGAATGGGTGGTTTGGGGGAGTACAGTAGAATTGAGTGCATGGGCAACATATTACATGTTTAATTTAATCATAGATTTATGCCCCATAACTGTTTGCTGACTTTGTCTTGTTTTCATGTATCATCATGGTTGTATTGATAGGGTCAAAGGGTCAGAAAAGTTGAATGGTTACTATTAATAGATATCAGTCTTGAGACACTGTTATACATGTGTCATTGGATCATTTTGCACAGACTGAGCTGCCAATATGCAGCGTTGGCCGTGACCATTTCTTTCTTTCTTTCTTTCTTTCTTTCTTTCTTTATGTCTGTGTGCCAACACAGACATACTGTTTTTCTAGGAATTCTTTCTTTCTTTCTTTCTTTCTTTCTTTCTTTCTTTCTTTCTTTCTTTCTTTACAGGCAAATTTGTCCGACATTTCATTTGAAAAGTATTTTACACAGAAACTCCAAACTTGCCATGATTATACTTCCATACATGAAGCCTGGTCTTTTTGTAAAGAGGTTCAACGGTTTTGAAAATTATGCAAATTAGGGCCATTTGAAAATTTAAATCTTGCATATCTCCAAAAATATTATAGGTGTAGGTAATCAATCCAACTTCGATTAATATGTTGGTTAGACTGCACATTTTTGTAATTTACATGTGACCTCTAAAGGTCAAAGGTCAATGTCATTTTCACATTTGAAATTTTCATCTAGCCATAACTCAGTCAATTTTCAACCAATTTTAACCATGTTGGACCCAACCTGTAGGTGTTGCAACACTGCATATTTTTGTAATTTACATGCAATGCCTAAAGATTAAAGGTCAAGCTCATTCAGGCCTTTTTGTTAAAACTAGCCATAAGCCTAATGGAATGTGAAGTACCAAAGGCTTCAAAGATGGTGTCAGTCAAGATTCTGGGGTCCGCTTTGGTAATTGATACTTTTAGCCCAGATAAGAGAGCCTGGGTTTGATATCAGGCTACGGGCAGCATGCTTGTCTGTATGTGTGCCCCTGAGTGGCACACAGAATGCCGTGTGTGACTGCTTTTGTCATGTTTACACAAGACAGACAAGACATAACTTAGAACATTGGAACAACACATAATTAATTAATTGGGTAAGACATAACAGATTCAACTGAAAGCCACAGGAAGCTGTAGTTTTCCTTGCAGTGAGGTTGCAAGGTTAGGATATCGTACAAGCCACGGGTAGCCAGGTCAGTGTTCAATGTAAACAAAGCATGCACAAGTATGAATAGACTGACGTCTATAAGTTGTATCATGCTTAGAAGACTACTTGGTTCATGAGAATGAAATGGAAAAGAATGATGACACAGTCTGTGGTAGTTTATATATCATTACATACTATCAAAAATGTTGTCTTTCTTTCTTTCCTTTTTTCTTTTTTATGGATGTGTGCCAACAGACATATTGTTTTTCTAGGAATTCTTTCTTTCTTTCTCACTTTCTTTCTTTCTTAATGTCTGTGTGCCAACACAGACATATTGTTTTTCTTTCTTTCTTTCTTTCTTTCTTTCTTTCTTTCTTTCTTTCTTTCTTTCTTTAATTCTCTCTCTCTCTCTCTCTCTCTCTCTCTCTCTCTCTCTCTCTCTCTCTCTCTCTCTCTCTCTCTCTCTCTCTCTCTCTCTCTCTTTCTTTCTTTCCAGACAAGTTTGTCCGACATTTTATCTAAAAAGTGTTACACATAGAAACTCCAAACTTGGCAAAATTATACTTCTATAGATGAAGTCTGGCCTTTTTGTAATGAGAGGTCATGCTTTTCATAATTATGCAAATGAGGGCTAATTAAAGTTTTTTAATCATCAAAGAATGATGACACAGTCTGTGGTAGTTTATATATCATTACATACTATCAAAAATGTTGTCTTTCTTTCTTTCCTTTTTTTCTTTTTTCATGGATGTGTGCCAACAGACATATTCTTTCTTTCTTTCTTTCTTTCTTTCTTTCTCACTTTCTTTCTTTCTTAATGTCTGTGTGCCAACACAGACGTACTGTTTTTCTTTCTTTCTTTCTTTCTTTCTTTCTTTCTTTCTTTCTCTCTCTCCTTCCTTCTTTCTTTCTTTCTTTCTTTCTTTTTCTTTCTTTCCAGACAAGTTTGTCCGACATTTTATTTAAAAAGTATTACACATAGAAACTCCAAACTTGGCAAAATTATACTTCTATAGATGAAGTCTGGCCTTTTTGTAATGAGAGGTCATGCTTTTCAAAATTATGCAAATGAGAGCTAATTAAAGTTTTAAATCATCAATATTTTATATACTATAGTAGATGTGGTTATGAGTGTATAGGAGTTTTATCATAGCAAGGTAAAGGCCATCTCAAATGTCAAGGTCATGTCAAGGTCAAAGGTCAGTTTTAGGCTAAGGTGTCATTTTTGAGGTGAAGGTTCACTTCAGGTAGAGGTCATCTCAAGGTCAAAGGTCATTTCAAGGTCAAAGACCACTTTCGATGGCGGCTTTCTTCTAGCCATAACTTGGTCAATTTTTATCCAATTTTGATCATGTTTGGTTCAAATTGTAGCTATTGCAACACTGCACATTTTGAAAATTACATGTGACCCCAAAAGGTCAAAGGTCAATGTCATCTGGACCTTTGAAAGTTTCACCCAGCCATAACTCGGCCAATTTCCATCCAATTCTAATCATGTTGGACTTAAAATTGTGGGTATTGTAACACTGTACATTTTTGCAATTTACGTGTGACCTATAAAGGTTAAAGGTAAAAGGTCAAGGTTATTTGAACTTGGAAATATCATCCAGCCATAAGCTTAATGCAATGTGAAGTACCTAAGCACAAAAGTTGTACCATTTAATATTTACAGCTTTTGAAGGCACACAGACAGATTTGCTTTAAAGCAAATCTTCCTTTCTAGTTCTTTCTTTCCTTCCCGGCAAATTTGTCCGACGTTTCATTTGAAAAGTATTATACGTAGAAAATCCAAACTTGGCACAATTATACTTCTATGGATGACGTCAGGTCTTTTTATAATGAGAGGTCATGCTTTTCAAAATTATGCAAATGAGGGCTAATTAAAATTTTAAATCTTCAATATCTTATGTACTATAGACGATGTGGATCCGAGTGTATTGGAGTTCGATCATATCAAGGCAAAGGTCATCTCAAATATCAAAGACATGTCAAGCTCAAAGGTCATGTCAAGGTTAAAGGTCAGTTTTAGGTCAAAATGTCGTTATAAAGCCAAAATGTCATTTTAAAGGTCAAGGGCCACTTCAGGTGGAGGTCATTTTAAGGTCAAAGGTCTCTTTCGATGGTAGCTTTCTTTTAACCATAACTTGGTCAATTTTTATCCAATTTTGATCATGTTGGGCTCAAATTGTAGCTATTGTAACACTGCACATTTTTTAAGTCTTACCTTTTTATAATGAGAGGTCACACTTTTCAAAATTATGCAAATAGGGCTAATTAAAGTTTTAGATCTTCAATATCTTATATACTATAGTAGATATAGTTCCAGGTGTATAGGAGTTCGATCATAGCAAGGCAAAGGTCATCTCAAATCTCAAGGTCATGTCAAGGTCAAAGGTCATGTCATGGTCAAAGGCCAATTTTGATGGTGGCTTTCTTCTAGCCATAACTTGGTCAATTTTTATCCAATTTTGATCATGTTGGGCTCAAATTGTAGCTATTGCAACACTGCACATTTTGGAAATTACATGTGACCCCTAAAGGTCAAAGGTCAATGTCATCTGGACCTTTGGAAGCTTCACTCAGCCATAACTCGGCCAATTTCTATCCAATTCTAATCATGTTGGACTTAAATTGTGGGTATTGTAACAAAGTACATTTTTGCATTTTACATGTAGCTTGTAGGCCTAAAGGTTAAAGGTCAAAGGTCAAGGTCATTTGGGCTTGGAAATTCTCATCCAGCCATAAGTTCAATGGAATGCGAAGTACCAAAGCACAAAAGGTGTACCATTTAATATTTACAACTTTGGAAGGCACACAGACAGATTTGCTTTGAAGCAAATCTTCCTTTCTAGTTGCCACTTTCATTCACATGGATTATATTTTGCTGTGTGCTTATAAGTGTTTGGATAACTGGGGTACATTTGCTTCTGTTTGGGTGGTAAGTTAGCCAACGTTAGATAATATACTGAGGTATTTGTGACCTGAGGACAGCGACTGAGGGTTGGCATCAGACACAACTTGGCTATGCCTATGGGGGCATTCATTACAGCAATTATTGATGCATGTTTCTTGTTAAAACTTATTCAGTTTTGTTGAGGAGACTTCCCTGCACTCAACTGGGTAGTTCATGTTACTTTAACTAATGACCAAGATACTTAAAAGCTGTTTACTTACCACTTGCTGCTTTCCAAATGTTGTCTGTGCGGTGGTCTTGTGGACTAGAAGGTGATGCCGGGATGCAAAGAGATCAAGTCGCATGATATTTGCATAGACTGAGGTATGCCTGTACACCGTGATTTTGTTCTGAGCTGTCTTTGTCTGAGGTGTCCGTTGCGCGCTTGATAGTCAGATGTTAAATTGTGGAAAAAAATCCAAATTTGTCACAATCTATATTTCGCCTGTGAAAAAAGTTCGCCTACCATGATCATTGTTGTTGTATATCATTTATTTGAGCCTACCCTGGTCCCTGCCATCTGTTGTCGCGATGAATAATCTACCGGTATACTAATTGTGCGCACATGAAGCAATACATGAGCCGAGATACTCGCATTAATAATATGCCATTATTACTTAGTAAAATAAAGTACCGGCAAGCCCATTCTTGGCGCGCTTTAACGTATTTGTTGCCCTACTAGTACTATAGTCGCAACAGAACAACAGTCGCCCCGCCCCAAACTTTTGGGTATTGAAAAGCTGCCCCAAAGCTATGTTTACATACAGTTTAGCATAAAAGTCGCAGGCCCAAACTCCGGGATAAGTACCGAAAAAATACAAATGCCGGCAGTCTTAATCATCACCGATCATCTTTGGGGGGGTAATGAAGTTTCTATGATGAGATAGTCTTGGGTTTTAAGTGCAATCCGGTATATTCGGTGCAATCCAGTGTGCAATCCGGTGTTTAGACATACCCGCTTGAGCTGACGTACATAGATGCGTACCGCATGCGCAGAGTTGACATGATAAAATTTTGGGGTTCACGTTGAACTGTCGGACAAAGGCTGCAAAACAGGACAAGGTAAACATTTAATGGCGTATATCGCTTCCATTTACAACATATTTAAACATGCATACAGAAAAGTAGCACGAACGCGTCAAATTTCCTTTAGATATCTTTTTGACTGGAGATCAAGTACGCGGTGAGGTGACTTGTGAGCGATAATTGGGCACTTCATGGAGTGCAGCCAGTCCTTTTCGGTTTCCCGGCACAGCTTAATATCTGCAAAGCAAGTGCTGTTAAAAGCGAACGCAGCTTTAATCCTCAATATAGGCTTATTTGTAACACACACTCACAGTGTGAGTGGTCCACCTCATACGGTCACCCAAAGGGCCAGCCGCCAAGTGCACCAGAAGTTCTGAATGAAATCACAAATTAGCGAGGGTCCAACAGCAGTTAACAGTAACTGACATAACCAAACGTTTCTTTATCCGGTCAGAAGACTACTCGGTACCAAGTCTGTGGATTTAATTTTCTTCGGTAAACCGAAACTGTGCAAAGGCACATGGGCGGGGCCATTTCCTTTCTTGTGCATCCCCGAAAAATTTCACAGTTTTATTTACACCAAAGGCTCAACCCTACTGGGCTATATTATGGAAGCAGACTGACTATTTTCAGGGTACTGTCATAACCCCTTTCGCGGATAGCCTTGCACATGTGTATTTGGTGGGAAAGTGACTTCCACCGCACAGGATGCTGGGATGCAAAGAGGCACAAACTGTGCACAGAGTTGGCTGTCTAAAACGCTCTGTTGCTAGCATTTGGAAATGGACTGTACTGTCTGTAGCTCAACAGAGAGCATATAAGCATCATAGAAATATAATGTTAAATGATTTTAATATATATGCTCTTGAAGGTTTAGCTTTTCTGACCGATTGTTTAGCTTTGAGGTGGAAAAAATAGCGATGCAACTTTCACGCATTTAACATGGGATAGATAGGGAATGCGGTCCCGGACCACACGGTGTCTCTACCAGTACCCCCTTCCTCTCTGGGAGCAGATACGGGCAAACTCCTCAATTTTGGCATCCGCATAATGGGTCATTTTTAGCGAGAATTCAATTTTCACTGTGGGTTTAAGCCAAACAGATCTAACTGGGTCACTGTGATGTATTTCGGGTCCACTTTCAACGACGTCATTCCACTCCACAAGTTCAGTGTATGTAGATGTATTTGTGGTTGTGTTTAAATGTGCAAAGCAAAATGAGAAAGATGTCATGGATAGTTTCTATAAATCCATTGGCGAACAACACTTTCAAAGCTTGAGAATACTTTGTAATTTGTGGTCACTGCTGTTGGAGTGAAATGTGGTCATTCTGTTCCACATCAATAAAATTCACCTAGGCCTGGTACATGTACCTGCGTATCCTGCCATTTGTAGTGTGCTGCCACTGAACTAGTTAGGGCGACCATTCAACACTTAAATCAAGGGCCAAAATACATTTTTCTCGAAAAAAACACCCCCTGATGATACTTATGCTGGACCCTCTCAAGTCTTTCATGTCAACCAGTTTTTTCGGTTCGAAGTGTAGATCCCCATTACCAAACAAAACCTATGTCAGAAGTATTAATAATACACCATAATGCAGCAGGCATGACAGTTTACCACTGGAATGGATGGAATGTGGTTGCGACATGGTGCAAATGGATAATCTATTGCCTCGGTGTTGCATAAATCGACAAACAAGTGTACACTGTGAATATAGCCGGCTATATTCGTTTATAACCTGTAGCCTGAAAATAGACGGTCAGTCTGTTGTAGGGTACTATGAAAATAGACTGCTAGTCTATTTTCATGGTACCCTGGAAACAGAGACGTCCATATGGAAATTATGTCAATAATACATGTAAATTCAGCAACTCGCATTGTTGAAACCTTGGTGGAACCTGCTTTGGCCTGGCAAACATGCTCTCTGAGGCAGGTAATGGGTTTTCATGGCGTAGAACCACTTTACAGCTGTGAGGGTAACCTAAATAAACATCGCAAAGTATGTAACATTTGTTGCATATGTTGCATCTTACTTAAATAATGTCTGCAGATAGTGCAGTCTTCAGGTCGCTTCTGGAGGCCTTCCGGATCACAACTCGCACTATATCCCTCAGGGTCGTAAAATGCCATGTTGCCAATGCCAGCTCAGATTTGGTGTTGTCGCGCGAGATTCCAGCAATCATTCTCTGCACCCACTAGGTCCCTGCCACAGGTTACGACACTATTTAAATTGGGATATAGAGATCTTGGGCCCAATACTTAAATTTGTGGAACAGTGTCTAACAAAAAGAAAGGCTATACAATAGATGGGTTCCTTCAACTGTTCAAGGTACTTTGGCTTCCCAACTGTAGACTGGTTTATTATTAAATGGCCCCTAGAGTGACCCAGTGACTAGGTGCTGACGCTTGCATCATAAGCTATGCCTGCTACATATTAGTAGCAAGCGTCAGCGAGCTCTTATGGTTACGCATGCATGTTCACAGATATACCTTTCCTGTGGTATGCCAATTAGAAGTCACAATAACTCCGCAAGGATTTGATTTAACAGGTTGAGATTTTGCATGATTATGTACCTTAATATGAACTAGGTTGGGATTGCAGATGGGTGACCTTGATCTATTTTTCAAGGTCACATGGGCATGTCATGTAAAATTGAAGCGTAGGCAATAACTCCGGGAGGATTTGACTTAAGAGGTTGAAATTTTGAATAATTATGTACCTTAATATGAACTAGGTTGGGATTGCAGATGGGTTAGGCCAGCTTTAAAAATATTTCTGTTTTGTATAACAGGGCCTTGAAAAATTTGATGAGGCAGGGAGGGTTTTTATTTTTTTTTTTATTTTTTATTTTTTTTTTCAACTACACATACCTACTACGTATTACTGCAATATGGGCATCATGCCAGAACGGGGACTGATGGACTTTGTATTGATACAAGATTCCAGGTTGAAAATTTTTTATTAAATCTGTATTAAAGGAAGAGACTGCCACAGATGAGGTTGTAGCGGGACAATACATGATTCAGGTTGGTTTGCTGGCGCTGAGACAGAGTAGCCCTACTGTAAATACACCTCGGCTTGGCTTGAATTGGGGTGGGTCTTTTGCTATTTTAAACATGTACATGTACAGGGCTTCAAGAAACAAAGGATAAGCGTAATAAAGTTGCCCTTTTTTTAAAATATCACAGAAGAAAAAGAGTAAGATATCAAATACAAATGTGTAGTTTTAATTTTTACTTGACAACAGCAGGGGAGGGGATGGGTGTATGATGAGGGTTCAGAGTAAATATTAGTTATAAGTCATGAACACACCTCTTTTGTGTGTATGTGCAGGGATGTGGATGAAGAGTTTTATTGCTCCATGGTCAAGTCTGATTTTATCTCGGGCAAGTTAAAATTAATAGGTACTTGCCCGGTCGGGCAACCAACTTTTTTTTTCACTGGGAACTCTATTCCTCAAATTTTCATGACACAGTTACAAGTTACAGGTGTTTGCAAGGCTGGATGGGGGGGGGGGGGCGTCTAATCACTTAAAAAATCAGAGCTTTCCCAGCACGTGCGTGGGGCGCCGATAGGTGATAATAATGGCTTATTGATTTATAAACATTCCAAGTTTAAACAATTACTTGGTCCGCAGTTGCATTCATCAGAACTTTATCTCTGTCAACACAAGCAGACATTTTCACTGTCGTACACTACATACGATTACGTTACCATAGCAAAGGTACCGGCAGTTATTATTGGTAGTCTGAGCGGGGTCACTGCTCACCGTCAGTATGATCTGCCCCAACGATGTCAAAGCAGCGTCAAAATACAATAAAATTTGCATGGCGAATTCTTCTGCAAATTAACATCAAATCCCATTTATCGGTGGGTTCTAACAGTGTTGGAAAAAATAGGTGGCTTGACATGACTTCCTAGGCAAAAACAGCACACAACTTCCAGTCACAGGTATTGACGTAAGTGACAGTGTGGAGAGGATCTGCGGTGCCGGTGAGCTGACCCAGTCTCACGGACTGATTTGGGACACATTCGGCTATTCCCGCTATCCCCTACCTTTGCATATTTGCCTGTGACTTCAAATAATTGTTGCAATTAACACTGGAATCTTTATTTTTGCATGCTGCAATATAACAAAGCTTCCGGTTTGTGTGTTCCCTCCGTAAATTACGGCAGATTCACACATGTTCACTGAGCGGAAGCCATGATGAAAACACTGTAACACGAGCTGTGCTTGGCTCATTTTTGCATGTGACTCAATTGACCAGTCGGGTGATGTGTTGTGCGTCAGACCTCATGGCCAAAGCAGCTGTTTGTGTACAGTTGCAGGAAAGATGTCGACGGTGCACACACTCTATTTCTGATTTGAAATATTAAAATTTTCGTTTGAATTTGATTTAGGAACACCATTTATTGCAAGGAACTTGCCAATACTGTATACGCAAATTTACTACGATGTACCAAGAGCATTCAGGTTAGGTATGCAAACGATATGCGTTTGCAGAACTGTCAGTGCCACACGTGGCGTGCGAGTAGCCTTAAATCAAGCCTGAAAAAAAAATTTGCACTGTTGGAAAAAAATATTCCAACCACAACGTTTTGCGCACACCGGGTGCATTATATGAAACAGAAATATCTTTAAGGCTGGCCTTACCTTGATTTATTTTTCAAGGTCACATGGGCATGTCATGTAAAATTGACTTGTACACAATTACTCGGGAAGGATTTGACTTAAGAGGTTGAAATTTTGAATGATTATGAACCATAAAATGAACTAGGTAGGGATTGTAGATGGGTGACCTTGACCTATTTTCAAGGTCAAATGGCCAGTTTTGAAAAATCATTGCAGATGCACTTGTGAAAGATTTGACTTAAAGAGGTTGACATTTTGTGTGATTATGTTTCTCTGTAAGACTTTTGTAAGACCTTGCTTGTAAGTGAAGATGTATGACTTTGACCTATTTTTCAAGTTCACGTGGGCATTTCATCAAGAATCAACGTTTTGAAATGTCAATAAAGAGTGTACCTTCACCATATCTGTAGATCATTGGAATTGGTATGCCTATGTATAAAAATTAGGGTGACAATATTTAAAGGGCGCACGGGGAGATATTTGATTTTCTGTTGGAAAATCAGCCTGTTCTAGTTTCAACTTGCTCAACAGCCCTACAGGTCTGCATATGCTTTGCCCCTGCATTTAGGCCACCTTTTTTTTTTCAATCTTTTGATTGGAATTCAGTTAGTTATTAAGGGTAGTGTTTTTAGCATTCTCAGAGTGTTCCAGGGTGTTTGGTCAACAAGAATGATGAACCATCTTCCCATTTAGTGACAAGCATGGGTCCATGTCAGTGTTTCTGTTGGGAATTTTGTCAGAGGGTCCCAACCTGCAAGAGAGGCAAATTTTTCGCTATCATTTGCAAAATAAACCAAAAAAAAAAAAAAAAAATTAAGGTAGGAAGTTGGGACCCTTTGAAGTTTGCTGAGGGGGTATTTCATGATTTGAAAGGGTAATATACCCCCATTTGGGGGTCAACAGAAACCCTGCATGTTTTGGTGTCAGTCATCATGAAGATCTGCACCATGGTACAGAAATACCTGATGCATATCCAAGGTCCTGTTTCCCCATCAGACACATCCCAAAATGCACTCTAAGTGGTACAACTCAGCATGGAAGTCTTTTCTTTGTTCATTACAAGCAACTGCGGGTGATTTTTAGTTCAGCTGACTAACAAGTCAGCTGAGCTTATGGGTGGTTAGGCAGCTGTCGTCCGTCTGTCAGTGTCCACAATTCACATTTTCAACTTTTTCTCCAAAATCACAGGCCAGATTTACCTCAGACGTGGTGGGAATTTACTAGGGCTGTAACGATATACCGCGATAACAGTGCATCGCGGTACAGTCAATCCACGATACACGTATCGAAATGAGGTCCCCTGTATCGTAAAATACGATACATTCCATCATATAAGTAATTTCAGCTCTAAAAAGAAAAAAATACGGAAGTAAAGACGCCCGGAAATTAATGAAAACATTGTCATTTCGCGTCGCTGTGAACGCGCGCACAAACGCGATGCATTTTGAATGACACAACTGCAAAAATTACCCCATGCGGTCACGGTGTTTTGCATCGACCATTATCAGTATCATGAATATGTATTATACTGATGGAATCCTCTGATGTTCGTCTTTCTGTGTAACAAGCTCTCTTATTTGCTAAGAAAAAAATATTCCTGGGGTATCCCTCCAAAAAATTTCCATAATGGGAATGGATATACGTCATTTCAATGATTTCATCTCATTATAAATGCGCTGAGAGCACTTCCAGGCTCCTCATTGTGTGGATTTGATCAAGTGCCACTTACTGTCCTGTCAAATTCGTTGTTGCCCATGTGCCTGTCTCATGCCCGCAATGTTGGGAAGGTACAAGTCTTATTACGCAAAGATTATTGAACCAAGATGTTAAATTTTCACATCATATTTTCACCAAGAAGACTTCTATCGAACAAATCTAGACAGAGACAATGGCACGAGTGAAAATTCATTACGGACGGCAAGGAAAGTATGCACATTAGTCATCGCACGGTCACATGTGAACGAAGCGAAAATTTGCATTAGGCCTGACACAATGTTGTTGATCACTGTCTCCGATGGGGCACGCCGTAATTGGTGTTTTTTTTTTAAACAAAATTTAGTTGTTTTGATTTTATTGAAATGTTTGAATGGAACAAATCTGTATGACAGAACAAGGCAGGAATGAAATTTATGATCTAAGGCCGGAAAAAATAAACATTCAACATAGCGGAAAACCATGCCTGGGTGCATGCCCGTGACAGGCTGTGTACACTCGCTTCTGTTGCATGGCTTGTCAAGTTGTAGGCGTACCGTGTTGCTTGATGAAAAAAGTGACCACACTTAAGATCAGACTCTTAACACCACCTACGGCATCAAATTTGTCAGGTATATTGAAATAGGAGTGCACAGAAATATAAATCGTGTAATTTCTGACCATTTCATCACGTGCAATCAATCGCAAAAATAACAGAGCCCAGGCATGTTCAATCATGCATGCCCCTTGTTGTGCAAGCTAGTTAAAAAACTGTGCGATACCAGATACTGGCACAGTGGCAGCGTGCTAGGGGTTAAGGTAGCGGCCACATTTCGACTACAGCGGCAATATGGTGACTCATCATAAAATGACTTTTTTCCATTTTCATGAAGCCCATTATCTAAACTTTGTGCTCACCAAAAATTGACTTTAAAAAAATAAATATTTATAGGAGAAAAATGAAGAAAAACATCACTAACTTTGGGCTGTCAATTACACGTGCTTGGTCTGTTTGTTGAATTATGGTAATTAATCGCCAAGTTTAGATAGCACTCGGCCGCCGCCTCTGGCCCTGACAACGCGGAAATGCGGTGGACTATGACTAATGAGACAATGGGGCATCGCTTGAGTGAATTGACACTGCCACATGATATGATGACGAAAAGATGTTACTTCAACCCTTCCTGTATCGACCGAGAAATTCTCTGTTCTTTTTGTTTATCTTATGGGCTATGATTGAAATAAAATAACTCTTGATGACCCGTTTTGACGATCACCCTTTGTCAAAATGGCGGCTCGATCGACGGGCACGGAAGATTACAGCAAAGGCGGCCAAACGGAGGATTGCCCGAAAATCAGCATTCATCATGCAATAATGATACTATGAGCATTAAAATAATAAAAGTTTGCTGGTGTTCTGATCAGTTTGTTACGTGATGAGTAAACACAATTGGTGATCGGTGAATTTCAGTAAATGCAATGCTGCACCCAAGTTCCTGTAATGATATATCCTTTCATCTCAGGCGGCACTTCATTGTCTGCGTGGTTCGTGTGTTGACATTCCAGGAAAACATTGCAGTGGTGGTCAAAACCTTACAATGGACACTTGTCGCAAATTATGTTGAAACTAATGGGTTCCCGGCATTTGTAAGACATTTCTTTGAAACTTTTGACTGGGGTGGGGTTCTGTGTGTTTAGCAATAATACGACTCTACCCTCAGAAAGCAACCTCATAGGTGGATTACCGGCCCCTGATACGTTCATCAATCAGTGTAATAAAACAGTGCGGGCATTGACCTTACTTTCTTAGTCGTCTCATATACTGTACACAGAAACCGTACAGTCCCTAGTCACTGCTTTCAGACTTAGAGAGTCAAGTAGGAAAGAATTATGTCAAAAACAAAGAGAGAATCAAAAGCAGGACGACGCCAGCGTCAGATTGCCGAGAGTGTAACAGTAACGGAGAGAGAGAGCTTGGGAACCAGATAACACAACTCGGGCAAGCTTTATTCTTTGTTTCCTTTTCAAGTATATAAATAACTGAATATTATCATCATGCTTTAAGGCTATAGAATACCAATCATTTAAATTATATATTGCTTGGACATTTTCATTAACCCAAATGAAACGTAGGTTTCGGGGGTATTGAGTGAGCAATAAGAACCTATAATTTACCAAAATCAGACGTATCCAAAGTCTTGCATTGGCTGGCTATTATGTTGACATTTATCAATATTGACCATGCTGTGTTGAAGTGCTTAGCTATAAAATTACAAAAACAACAAACAGCACCCCCCCCCCCAAAAAAAAAACATGTCTCTGGTCAAACCAAGGCATATAGGCCCTACCCTGGAAAATTAGCATCGGAGATATATATGTATCTTTATATATATATATATATATATATATATATATATATATATATATATATATATACAATGATATACTGCAGATTGGCCCAAGTCAAAACGAATGCAAATACAACAAAAATTAAAACACTTTTGGATGTAAATAAACTTTTTATAATACTGAAATACAAGACATTCACGGTTATTCATACCTTAGTGAAAAACGGTCTCCTTTTTCCCATTTCTGAAATATTATAGCCAGTGCAGCTTTTACATCAAAGTAATTGGTCTATAAATCCCCTCCCCCCCCCCCCCCCCCCGCATCTATCAACTCAACAATGGAAGAGAACTGGAGGTCAAATTACTTCACATGAAATTTGGCAATGAGGACGGAGACTTTTGAAGAAAAGTTTTATTACTTATGTTCTATAAAATTTGACAGAGAACACAAAGTGGTCCATCCCATTCTGCTCTATGCTCCAACTGAACAGCACCCTGCATCTAACAAAAACATTTCTGGCAGCAAACCTAGCAGAGACCAACTTCCAATTTTATCTTCATATTTTTTTTATTTTTCTGAAGTAAATCCATATCCATAATCCTGTTGCCTGTTGGTGGTCCTACGTCTGGAACTGTCTCAGTGTCTGATCCTCCGGCACACTGGTCAGCACCGTCGCACTGGTCGACACCCTCACACTCGTAATTACCGGGCTGCAAAGGGTCAATCTCTCGCGGCGTTTCAAGAACTGGCTGTCGCGAAGGGCAGTCATCTCCACCGAAGAACTTGCGGCCGGTGGAACAGATTGGTTGCCTGACGTCTGCCTTGTCCAAGTCCTCTTTGGTATCTCTGTGTCTAGCCTTCAGCATATCTTTGACACTGCCTTTCATCCGTTTCTTTCTCGAGCCTTGTCGCGGCATTTTCCAACTTGTAATAGAATTAGCGGTAATATTCTGCTGAAAGTTCTCCGAGTTCGCACAGGTTGTACTTGCTGTAAGCTTTCCAAAACACTGCATGGCCATGGCATTAACCATGGCGTAAATAAAGGCCTTTTGCTCTTTGATCCAACGTGATGAGAAGTGAGTGAGCAGAACATGCCAGCTGAGTGAACTTCTCCATAAAACAAACATTTGAAATACACGAGGTCTTCACTTACAGCCGCCATATTTAAACACTGGTTGTTAGGGTCAAGGTTATCACACTTCAGGTCACTTGATTAATCCACTTACAATTCCCGTTTGAAGTCGGGCAGCCGCATGGGAAACCAGCCAGGTAAAACCAACAGCGTGGCTGCCTTTGGAGTCTTTGAGTTTTAAAACATGCTTTTTAACACAGAAAACATCAATACGTTTTACGAGCAATACATCAAATGTGAGGTTTGCTTGTGTACCATGTGTACTACAAAGTTGAGCCGGAGAAAACAAATCGTATTCCCGCTACAGACAATCATGTACGAAAACGGGCCATTCTACCTTTCATTGGGATTTACTCAGAAAACAATTTTCGCAAGATCAATCAATTTTGTAAACAACATTTTAAAAAACTCAGTAGGTTTATCCTATCGAAATGAACAGATTTTGGAAGGTAAATACCTAAGCTAGGAACCGTATCTGGGATTTTCCGTTCTAACTATTCCTTCCGTGACTTTTGAAGCGCTAAAAGTGACAGAATTGTAAGACTTTATGATGGCGATGAAAGAATTCAACAACATTTTCAATATTCATTCATTTCATGAACGGTAAGAACGGTTCCTGTGTATTGGTCAGTACTTAAATCCTGCATAGTTTTTAGACTTAATTGTCGAATATTTTTCCAGTAGGCGCTGCAAAAAGTGCTATCTGATACCCCGTAGGATAATTACTCAGGACACCATCAAAACTCGTTACATTTATACAAAACCTGGTTCTTTCAAATCTAGACATCTGTACCATTAAAATAAGGTATAGTTTTCCGGGTGAAATGGCAAAAACGAATAAGTTATAAGGGGTTAAAGTCGCTAGTTCTATACGCGCGGTCGAAATATGGCCGCTACCTTAAGCCCCCTTCACAATCATTTTTTGGTAGACCAGGGATGTGTTATAGACTTAGTCCTAATAGCAGGTCCCTGGGCAGATTGAATCCATCCTTGGTACCGTCAACAACTTTTAGACCCTTTTACATCAAGTTGGCATATTGGTAACTTTTTATTTAATCTTAAATTTTAAAATAATGAGTCACCTACATGAGCATATAGACCCTATGTTATGTTCGTTTCTAGGCTAAGTTACCTGCATGTTTTATTTGTTTATCGTTTTGATGTATGTTGATTATACCAATTAAACTCAATTAATCAAATTACATGAAAAGTCCAGATTGCACAATTTCAGACTGGACCCATCGATTCAGTTCATGGACCCACTACTTTTCCTGAAAAAGAAGAAAGATGGGTCCAACGAACCCGTACTGAAATAATGTGACCCCTGTATTATTATGGTTAAGTATCAAATTGTATCGTTTTGTATCGTATTGTCAGTTCCGTATCGGGTATGTATCGTATCGTGAAAAGGTGTATCATTACAGCCCTAGAATTTACCTGGGTCCCTACCAAGTTTGTACAAATGGTGACAGTCCATTGATTTTTACCCTTCGGCCTTATGAGGCCGACAGGTATTGTCATAGCCGACACCGTCCGTCTGTCCCGTGGTTTTACCACCATAACTTCAGAAATTTTTGAGACAGGACTTTCAAATTGCACATGATAGTACACTTATATATGGCCTACTTTGTGTGCAAGCATAGTTGACCTTGACATAATTCTTAAGGTCACACAGTGGTCACATGTGCCAAGTGACGTTACCGCTCTAACTATTGAAAGCCTGCATCTAGCATCTAAATCTTACAGACAAGAAGCTTCATAGAGTGATCTAGAAGCCTATTGAAGATCAACGTCATAGCTTTATATTTGACCTACTTTTTGAGGTCAAATGTCAAGTGCACAATGGTGGTATTGGTATAAATAAGGAAGTTTTAAGTTAATTACATGAAATTTTATACACACATGTATGACAGCCAAAGAATGTGTCATGAATCAAAAGTAGGTCACTAGGTCAAGTATCTGGGTAACTGACCTATTCATTGAAATTTTGTTTGCTACTAACACTTCAGAAATTTTTGAGACAGGACTTTCAAATTGCACATGATATTACACTCCTATGTGGCCTTCTTTGTGTGCAAGCATAGTTGACCTTGACATAATTCTCAAGGTCACACAGTGGTCACGTGCTAAGCAACGTTACCGCTCTAACTATTGAAAGCCAGCATCAAGCAATCTAAAGCTTACACACAAGAAGCTTCATGAGTGATTTAGAAGCCTATCGAAAATCGAGATCATAGCTCTATATTTGACCTACTTTTTGAGGTCAAAGGTCAAGTGCACAATGGTGATATTGGCATAAGTAAGGAAGTATTTAAGGCAGTTACATGAAATTTTATACACTCATGTATCATAACCAAAAATGTGTCATGAATCAAAAGAAGGTCACTAGGTCAAGTATTTGGGTCACAATGACCTATTCATTGAAATTTTGTTTACCCACTATAACTTCAGAAGCTTTTGAGACAGAACTTTCAAATTGCATATGATAGTGCACCCTGCAAGCATAATTGACCTTGACCTAACTTTCAAGGTCACACAGTGGTCACAAGTTTGCTGAGTGACATTGTACATCTAGAAATCTAAATCTTAAAACAAAAGAAGCAACATAGGGTGATATAGAAGGCTATTGAAAGTCAAGGTTATACCTCTATATTTGACCTAATGTTTTTGAGGTCAAAGGTCAAGTGTACAATAGTAGTATTTGTGTAGGTAACTATACCTGATACTATGGGACACTATTCCTATTCACTTACAGCAAAAGGGATTGAAGGCGGCCGAAGGGTACCGCATTCTTTGAACGGTATTTTTGAAATTTTTTAAGAACTTTGTTGGGGGGGGGGGGCAATTTTTTAAAAATATTTCTCCAAAACCGCTTTGCCAACTGCTTTGAAATTGCTTAGGGAGACTTCTGGGGACCCTTAGACCTTAATTTGTTCAACAGGTGGTGCAGTGATCTTTCAAATACTTTTCTTTTGCAATTTTCAACTTTTCCAAAACCATCACTCAGATGATGCTGGAACTTGGAGGAAATTTGCCTTTTAGAAGGGGCATACAAAGGTGATCAGGCAAGGTGGCAATGCTATTTTGAAGATTTTTTGGAAATTCTTTCAAATTTTTCAGTAACTTGAGGTGTCCAAGAACAAGTGTAAAATCTTGTATGTTGTGATAGTTAAAACTGACTGCGTATGCTTGGGCCATCTGTGTGCATCCTGAGGTTCATCAGGCCAAGTCCACTGTTATTTAACTATGATGCGATCTTGGGTAAGAGCACAGTGATCACAAGGTGGCGATGCATTTGAAAGATTAATAAGTGTTGCCTATCCTAGAGTGTGGCGCAGAAATCGTAACGGGAAAATAGGACGACCTAAATGATGCAACAATAAAAAAGTACAAGAGAAGGTCAGCGTTAACATGTCAGAATTTTCGGCCAATGAACATCTCCAAATTATATGTGAGGTCTATTTTAAATACAATTGATATAGATTATTAAGTAGTGGTAGTAAAAATCTGCCTTGTTGAAATTATGTCCTCAAAAGAGGCTGGTTGTGAGTTACATCACCCAGGCAATATTGTGCCTCGGGGATGAACAGAAATTGTAATTGATGTTTTATATATTGACTGTGGAATTAATAACATATTGTAGACCGCAGCATTGACAAGTGGGCAAGTACACAAGGGTGTTATGCTTACATGAACCCCTCTAGGTGTTGTGTAAGAATGACCTGCCACATGACTTGTTTTGCCCAAGGTGTCTAACCTGATGTCACAGGGGTTTTGGTCAGTTACTCCAGAGACTGCAGCTGACCTGTCAGTTGGTTGATACTTTAATCTTGACTTAGTAAGTCTTTGAGACTCTTTGTTCTTCTCAAGCCCAGGACTACCTCTTTTTGTCCCAGGTCCCTATAGTGTCTGGAGGCTTGGATAGTACCCCAGTTACGCTGAATGATGCATTTGAGGGGAGGAAAAGCAGAATTGTATTCAGTAATCAAGAACACTTTGTCTTGATCTGAGGTACAATCAGTCTTGGTATTGGTGGCAAGGAGCTTGTCTGGGTTCAGTGCTCATGCTCTCCAAAGAGCATCGTCAAGGATATTGTCAAGATATCCTCACAGGTTGTAGTAACACTTTATTTTCAGGGTGTTTGATTTAAAATCATCCTCAAAATGACAGATACGTTTGACCCTAAGGAGTTGGCTGTAGGGCCATCCTTCCTAGTGTGAGCTGAAGGGAAATACAGATATGTATGAGTAACTGTAAGTTTAGTTTATAAGGTGGTAGATACTTCCCTGTTGACGCTAACTTTCACAGTGGTGTCTAGGAAATTATTTCTTGGTCTGCAGAAGATGCTGAGAACTTGATGATGGGGTTACAGGAATTCAAATGTGTGATGAATTCCCTGTCTACCCTATATGGAAGTACTATTGTCCATATTGCACACGTTCCTCTGTAGAATTTTGACATGGGCTGTATTAGCCCAAATAAATTAAAGGGTCTTCAGAGGGTAACTACTCAGAACATGTTTTGGAGCCTGTGCCAATACATGATTATCCGAGTAGCAGCTCCTTGTCTAAGCTCAATATTCAGCAAAGGAAAGCCACATAATAATGAATTAAATATGAACATGGCAAGTGATGAATAAGCTAAATAAGTGAAGTTTTGCTTATAAATGCAGAGCTTCAATATGAATGTAGAATACCTATCAAACCAAACATAATTACTAAATAGTATAGAGCAAGTTCAGATAATAACTAGAAAAGATTTGCTTCACAGCAGATCTGTCTAGTTGCCTTCAAAATGAGAACAATTTGAAATGCTACACTTTGCCATTGTTCAACATAATCTAAATTTTGTGTTTTAGCCTAACTTGCATAAATTAAAATGGTACAACTTTTGTTCCTGGTTCATTGGATGTGGCCATGTCGCAAACTTGTAAATTGAAGTTGAATGACACAAATATCTATGATAGGTTTGAAGCTATTCAACATTTTAATTTTATGTATGTGCCTAATTTGCATAAATTAAAATTGTACAATTTTCAATCATGGTTTATTGAATGTGGCTATGTCACAAAGCTATAAATTGAAGTTGGATGGCACCTCTATCTATAATATTTTTGAAGCTATTAAAGATTTAAATCCTGAAAAATATTATAATTTGCATTAAAATGAAAATTCTACAACTTTTAATCGTGGTTTGTTCTGTGGCTTTGCCGCAAACATATAAATTGAAGTTGGAATGGCATTTCTATGTATTATAGTTTTGGAGATACTCAACTTTTAGAATTTTCAATGCCCCTAATTAGCATAATTTGAAATTCTACAACTTTCATATCCTGTCCTTTTGGCAGGTGTCACCAACCTGTGTATCCACGTTGAAATTTTGTGTCTATCAGCAATAGTTTGGAAGATATGGAGCTTTTAAAATTTTAATTGCCCCTAATTTGCATAATTTAAGATCATGACTTTTTCAAATGAGATGCACAATTTCACTGGTCAGGTGAGTCTTTCTTAAGACCCTTGGTTTATTCGTTATAAAGCGAAAAAACTAATGAATATTATAAAAATAAATGAGGGGATAGTCATAGCCGGGCTAGAGCAAGCCAGGCCAAATTTTGGTGCCATTGAAAGAAATGGCCCAAAATGGGAATCTGTTTTCATTTCCCTCATTATAAATGCACTTAGGATATTCCAGGCTCCTCATTTGGTGGATTTGATCAAGTGTCGCTCATTGTCTAATCAAACTCCTTGTTTCCCAGGTGCCTGTCTCGGGTGCAATGTTGGGAAGGTGAATGAGTCTTATTCATACAAAGATGCCAAATTTTTACAAAAAAAACTTTGATCAAACAAATGTAGACACAGATAGAGGCAGAATGTCAATTCCTCAAGGAAGGCAAAGAAAATAGGCAGACTGCACCGTGGCGAAGTGAAGATCTGCGAAGCGGCACACCTCCATCATAGCCGTAAACACCATGATGATGTGTTGTTGATTGCTGTCTCAGATGCATCAGTTATTGATGTTTTTTAAAAAGATCTGTTGTTTTAATTTTATCAAAATATTTGAATGGAACAAATTTGTATGGCAGAACAAGATAGTAATTAAATTCATGATTCGGAAAAAATAGACGTACATAGCGGAAAATTACGCCCTTGAGCATGCCTGTGTTGGGGCTGTGTACACTCCCTTGTGTTGCATGGCCCTTGTTGCTTGGTAAAAAGGTCACTGTACTGAATATCAGACTCTTGACACCACCTGCAGCATCAAATTTTTCAGGTAAATTGAAATAGAAAGTGCACAGACATATAAATCATGCAATTTCTGACCAACGTGAACTTAGTCTTCATCACTAGGAATGAATTGCAAAAATAACAGCCCTGGTATGTGAGGGAATTTCCATCATTAAGTATGGACTTGGGAGGAAGGCAATGAAATCTACAGATTTGAAATTGTCAACAAACATGAGATAACAATGTCACGGGGCCGACAAGCATTATAAGGAGCATTTGAATGGACACAGACAACGTGAACATAAAAAGAGGGAACATCAAGTAGCTAATGCCATTTTCAAATTAAAGCTTCATTGTGCAAAAGAAGCAACTAAAAAACTCTATGCAGAAAAAAAGAGGAAAGTTATTAGTATGAAGAACCAACAGACAAAAAGTGGAAGTACTGTGTTTGAAACCCCAACAGTCTAACACGGGCAGTGTTAGACTGTGGGTGTTTTGTGTGTAACCTGTAACTTTTATAGGTGTCAACATGTAGATTGCAGTTTGATTTAAATATATTTTACACTTTCAGTATTTTCTTGTCAGGTATAAATAAACAAGTGTATATACATACATCTGTGTTTCATTTCACTCAATGGGAGTTCTCTATTTATATATGACAAATTTTTAAAAGTAAAGTTTTGACCCCCTCCCCAAATCTCTGGTGCAATCTTACACACCAGCAGTCTGAATAAGTTTCAGTCTTGGGCATGTCTGTCTGCTCCCACTCCTGATCATGGCAGGGATCCACCCCAGATATATCCCCACCAAGTTTGAAGTGAATCTGGCTTTTTAGCTCAGCTGACTTGTCAGTCAGCTGAACTTATCTTATGGTCGTCCGTCCATTGTCCATCTGTCGTCTGTCAACAATTCACATTTTCGATTTGTTCTCCGAAACCGTCCGCCAGATCCACTTCAAACTTGGTGGAGATGTGCCTTGGGTTAGTGTCTACCAAGTTTGTTCAAATGGTCATGGTCCAGTGATTTTTGGATTTTTTATGAATTTTTTTGTTCTTTTGGCAAATCTTAAAAAATCTTCTTGTCTGAAACTGCTCGCCCAATTGCTTTGATATCACACAGGAACACTCCCTTGGACTCCTTAGTTCTTAATTTGTTCACCAGGTGGCTCTGCAAGTTTTTTCTATTTTTTTATCAATTTTTGTGTGTTTTAGCTATTTTTGATTTCTTCTCCAGAACCGTCACTCAGATTAAGCTGAAACACGGTGGATAAGTTCCTTGTAGAAGGGTCAAACAAAGTTGTTCACTATGTGGGAATTCTGCGGATTCCTGATTTTTAACGTTTGTTTTCAATTCGGGCACTTATCGGTCAATGCAGCTTTCCTATTGATTACTATGGAAGTCAATGAGCATTCTAATGCTAATTCACATTTTTGACTTCTTCTCCAAAACAGTCATCCAGATTAACTTCAAACATGATGGCAATGTACCTTGGGTGGGTTTCTACCAGGTTTGTTCAAATGGTCATGCACCAGTGATTTTTGGATTTTTAATGAATTTTTTTGTTCTTTTTTAAGACATCTTAAAAAATCTTCCCCGAAACCATTCACCCAATTGCTTTGATATCACACAGGAAGACACCTGGGGACTTCTTGTTCTTAATTTGTTCACCAGGTGGCCCTCCAAATTTTTTTAATGTTTTTAATGATTTTTTTTCTTTTTTTTTGGGTGTTCTAGCTTTTTGCTACTACTTCGCCAAAACTGTCACTCAGATCAATCTTAAATGTGGTGGAAATGTTCTTTGTGGAAGGGTCAAACAATATCGTGCACTAAGTGGGAATGCTGCGGATTCCTGATGTGTAACGATTTTTTTTCAATTCGGCTACTTTTCGGTAAATGCACCTTTCCTATTGATTACCATGTAAGTCAATAGGCATTCTAATGCTAATTTACATTTTTGAATTCTTCTCCAAAACCGTCATCCAGATTTACTTCAAACTTAGTGGGGATGTACCTTGGGTGGGTGTCTACCAGGTTTGTTCCAATGGTCTTGTTCCAATGATTTTTGGATTTTTAAATTTTTTTTTTTTTTTTAAATCTTTACAAAAGTTTTAATAGGAAAGTTTAACATGGGAATTTCTTGTAATGGTTATAACTTAAATAATTTTGGCCAGATGTACCTCAAACTACGTGGGGATGTGCCTTGGGTGGATGTCTACCAAGTTTGTTCAAATGGTCACGCTCTATTGATTTTTGGATTTTTTTATCTGTGGCGAAGCCACAGATATTACAATCAGTTTTGGTGGCCATCTTTGTTTACGTGTTGCTTGGCAATGGCAAAATAAATGGGGGATATCCAAGTTTCTGAACGGAAATTTTAGGTTTAAGGCCCAATTGTTGAGGTTGCGGGTCTGAAGAGCTTGAAAAGAATCATTTGTAAGTCCTCAATTAATTCGATTTAGTTGAAAACTTGATGCGAAGTTGATATATGGGTGAAGGGCCGCTCTCAGAAGTCTGAAAATATCCACTTGTTGCTCAATAGGGGATCGTTTCACCCGAAAAAAACGCGCCTCTGTGTCGTGAAGAAAGTTTAGCTGCAGGTCGTTTGTTAATTTTTTGGGGTACATCTTTTAATAAGAGGCTTTTTCTTATCTATGTGTACACAAGTGTTCTGATATAAGTGCGTAATTATCCAGCCTTGATGCCAATACAACCCTGCCACCGGAGACAAAGGACCTTTCCCAAGACCAAGCTATAACCCGTGGGCGTGGCATATGCAGTCAGAATTACACGCGTGCGCACATCGCTCCACGTGTTGGTCGACGTTACGCTGGTGTTTACATCGGCCGTAAAGAAAGAAAGTGCGTAATAATATTGACTTTTGGTTAAATTTTTGGGTACATCTTTTTATGAGAGGCTATTTCGTATTTGTGTTTACACACGACTTCTAAGAGAAGTGCTAATTGCCCAACCTAGGTGCGAGTACGACCGTGCCACCGGAGAGGAGGGAACAAGTCCAAGCGATCACCTGTTGGCTGTTGCGTGTGAAGTTCAGTCGTGTGTCACTTTGGGAAACAATCACATTTTAGCATTACCGCAAGGCCTTTGTGTACCAATATTTGCTGGTATACGAAAAAAATATACATATATAACTTTGCTTTTAGCCAAGTTTACAGTTTCAAGGCAGACTTTGTTCGAAAACTTCAGCACATGTTACCGCAATACAGAACGGGAAATGAGCTTGCACGTCCCTGAAAGCAGAATGAATTAACCCAGTTTACACATCCGGGTATCCAAATGGAGATTTATGGTCAACTGTTTGCACGAGGACGAATCTGGGGATGGTTGTGTCGAACTCTTTGAATTGCATAGACAAGAAAGAAAGACCCAAGTTTAATATAGAAGGCATATCAGAGCACTGTCTGCATAGAATGACAGAATTTGTTGTATTCTAGCAACGGATAGAGTGTTCAAACGATCGCAATTTCACTGCAACCCAAAAGAGGCCCCAGCATGCGGGATGCAAAGCGAGAGCCGATCAATATTTCTGCTTGGCATGGGGCTCCCTTTGGAATGTAGTATATTAAATCTATTTAATGGAATTGAAATAAAAAGTACATGTACATAAGAATACTTGAGGCCCCCACCCCCCATGTCAAAAGATTGTGAAATTAACCGCTGAATTATAGCACTGCAGGCTTTAGATATCATAATGAATTTGTAAAGAAAATTAACATATTTCTCCATTTACTACTCTGGCAGATTGCCATATTGACATGCACAACACAAGTTCCAACATGTATCATTTTTCATCTTTCACTGTCTTTTACCCACCACACTTCATCCAACGAGGAAAGGATGCCAGACAAAGATATATATGAAGTGTGAAGGTTTAGTTTTATTTCATTAAAATGCAAGGGAGGCCGACACTCGAACATATACTTTTAAATCAATCAACCAATACCATATACAAATTGCAATATATTTAAATAGATTGAAAGCTAATTGCCTGCGTGAAAATTTTGTTTGCATCATCAAAAGGATGCAGCGCCAGTGTAATGCTTGTCAAGAATAATTTTTTGTTTATAATTTTCAAGAATTTGTCAAAAAACATTCAATAATTTTTGGAATTCAATAGAATGTTGATGTCAGATAATTCAACTTAAGTACATCAAATCACATTGTGATTCAGAGATTCACAGTTTATAAAAATTAAAAAAAAAAAAATCCCTACCTACCTACTCTACTTGTGAGCTTCGCTGCATAAGGAAACACGACATTTGTTTTAGGCCTCACCAACGCTATTTCCCTGTCCTGGACTCCCCAGAAATGAAGTGCTAATATCTTACAACGTTACAGTCTTGTATTGAAGTTCCTGAATAAGGTTACCACCTGTAACATGGCTTTTTTGACTCACAGTCGCTTTTTGGCTCAGCTGACCTACCAGTCAGGTTGAGATATTAGAAGACTCAGTCATCCATGGCTTCTCTCTGTCCATTCACAATTCACCTTTTTTCACTTCTCCAAAATGGCCAGCCAGATTCACTTCAAACTTGGTGGCTATGTACCTTGGGTGGGTCTCTACCTACTTTGTTCAAGTGGTCACGCTCCAGTGATTTTTAGCTCTGCTGATTTGTCAGTCAGTTGATCTTATCTTCTGGTCCTCTGTCCGTTGTCCCCCGCCCGTCAACAATTCACATTTTCGACTTCCTTTCGGAACCCGCCAGATCCACTTCAAACTTGGAGGGGGGGGGGGGGTGTGCCTTGGGTGGGGGTCTACCAAGTTTGTTCAAATGGTCAGGGTCATATGATTTTTGAATATTTTTTATGCATTTTTTTGTTCTTTTTTAGGGGCAAATCTTAAAAATTCTTATTTTCCGAAATCGCTCACCCAATTGCTTTGACATCACACAGGAACACTCCCTGGGACTGCTAGTTCTTAATTTGTTCACCAGGTGGCGCTGCAATTTTTTTCTTCTATTTTTTTATGAATTTTTGTGTTATAGCTATGTTTGACTTCTTCTCTAGAACCGTCCCTGAGATTAAGCTGAAACACAGTGGATATGTTCCTTGTAGAAGGGTCAAACAAAGTTGTTCACTATTTGGCACTGCTGCGGATTCCTGATGTTTAACAATTTTTTCAATTCGGCTCTTTTTCGGTAAATGCACCTTTCCTATTGATTGCTATGTAAGTCAATGGGCATTGTATTGCCAATTTACATTTTCAACTTCTTCTCCAAAACCGTCATCCAGATTTACTTCAAACTTGGCAGGGATATACCTTGGTCGGGTGTCTACCAGGTTTGTTCCAATGGTCATGTTCCAATGATTTTTCGAATTTTTTAATTATTTTTTTTTTCAAAATTTTTTACAAAGTTTTAATAGGAAAGTTTAACATGGGAATTTCTTGTAATGGTTATAACTTAAATAATTTTGGCGAGATTTATTTCAAAATTGGTGGGGATGTGCCTTGGGTGATTCTCTACCAAGTTCGTTCAAATGGTCACGCTGTATTGATTTTTGGATTTTTCATGAATTTTCTTGTTCTTTTTTGGGGCAAACCTTAAAAACTCTTCTCCTCTGAAACCGCTCACACAAGTGCTTTGATGTTGTACATAGACACTCCCAGGGACACCTAGTTCCCAATTTGTTCACCAGGTGGCGCTGCAAATTTTTTCTTATTTTTTTTATGAATTTTTTGTATGGTTTTACTATTTTTCACTTGTTCTCAGAACCGTCACTCAGATTAAGCTGAAATATGATGGATATGTTCTTGTGGAAAGGTCAAACAAAGTTGTTTACAAGGTGGCACTGCTTTTGATTCCTGATTTGTAAGGATTTTTTTTCAATTATGGTACTTACCAGTCAATGCTCATTTCCTATTGATTACTATGTAAGTCAATGGGCATTCTAATGCTAAATCAGTGGACAACTGACACGAAATTTACTGTTTACTTGATAACTTGAGATCAGTTTTGAGTTAGTACCATGATGCAGCACATGTTAATGTTTCTGTATGAAGGTCATGCTTAGACAGTACATGAATGACCTTGACCTCATTTCTGGGGTCACTGTGCAATATGTATGAATTTTACTCTTCATTATAACTTGAGAACTATTTGAACCTTGATGTCGCACATGTTAGTGTTCTTCTATAAAGGTCAGACTTACTCAGGACATGGGTGACCTTGATCCTTTCCCAAGTTCACAGAGCTGCAATTTTGATGAATGTCTAGGTCAGCTGAGCATGGGCTGTTCACACAGCCCGCTTGTTTGAAATTGTTTGTTTGTTTTTTTGGGGGGCAAATCTTAAAAAAATCTTCTCCAAAACCGCTCATCCAGTTGCTTTGATATCACACAGGAACCCTCCTAGGGACTCGTAGCTTTTAATTGTTCACCAGGTGGTGCTGCATTTTTTTCTATTTTTTTATGATTTTTTTTTTATTGTTATCACTGTTTTCGACTTCTCCAGAACCGTCACTCAGATTAAGCTGAAACTTTGTGGGTATGTTCCATGTGAAATTGTAAAACAAAGTTGTTCACTAGGTGGCATTGCTATGGATTCCTGATTTTGAACGATGTTTTCAATTCGGGTACTTATTGGTAAAAGCACCTTTCCTATTGTCAGATTACTATGCAAGTCAATGGGTATTCTAATGCTTTTTCACGTTTTGGACTTCTGTGAAGAAACTGTCTGTCAGATTCACCTTAAACTTGGTGGCAGTGTACCTGGGTCGTCACCCTCCAGTGAATTTTTCATGATATTTAGCTCAGCTGACCTGCTGGTCATCTGTCGGCAGAGCATTAGGCCCATGGGCCTGTCTGTTCAGAAAAATATCTTGATATGTTGGTCCTAAAAAGTTATCTCAATTTGGCCTGGTCTCTCAAGCCAGCTGTCACTGTATTCCCTTCTTTGGCAACAAATTATGAAAGGTACAACACGAAAAACTTAGAAAATGGAGAATATTCTGGAAGCATATCATATGCACACACTATTATGTGTCTACCAAAAATACCAATCGATGAACTGGTCAGTTTGCCGCCACAGATTACATTTTAGGCCCATGGCCTTGTTTATAAATTTTTTTGTTCTTTTTGGGGGGAAACCTTAAAAACTTCTCCTCTGAAACTGCTTACCCAATTGCTGTGATATCATACACAGACACTCCCAGGGACACCTAGTTCCCAGTTTGTACACCAGGTGGTGCTGCAATTTTTTTCTAATTTGTTTTTATAAATTTTTTGTATGGTTTTGCTATTTTCCACTTGCTCTCAGAATCGTCTTTCAGATTAAGCTGAAATGTGATGGATATGTTCTTGTGGAAGGGTCAAACAAAGTTGTTTACTAGGTGGCACTGCTTTGGATTTCTGATTTTTAAGGATTTCCAATTCGGGTACTTATCGGTCAATGCAGCTTTCCTATTGATTACCATGTTACAGTAAGTCAATGGGCATTCTAATGCTAATTCACAGGACAACTGACACAAAATTTACTGTTTACTTGATAACTTGAGATCTGTTTTGAGTTACAGTACCGTTCATTAATAACTGCTCTCCGATTGCGCGCATTAGGCGCGCAAATTGCGGACAAATTTTAGCGCATTCTCATCCGTTACAAAAAACGATGCCGCGCCTGTAGCGCAACAACTTGCGCGCACACCCTTTGCTCGCAAACAGTAGGCGCGCAATTATGAAGCATTTCAGTGCGAGCAAAAAAAATATTAACAGCTGGGCATGTAGTCTTGTGTGCGCGCAGCAATGATTCACTGGTCCCGCCTTTTTCCTGATGACATAACTTCAGATCTACCGCAACGACCATCCTGTAAAATCACTGTGGGCAAGCTCAGCATATATGCCAGACGGAGAATTATTCACCTAAAGCATGGAATATGTCCATGCCTAAAGGAAGCAAAGTTTTATAATATAAAACATGTTATTTACAATTAGCGGTTAAGTTTTTTTGAAGGGAAAACTCTGTTTGGAAGAAAACAACGTGCGTTCTTGGTGGGTGTGCAAATGGAGGCCGGGTACAAGGTGTTGCCTTCATCAGTACCAAATATCCTTCCGTAGGCCTTTGTCATGCAATCGTAACAGAAAGCTTCAGAAGAACTATCTGTGTCCTAATCCCATGAAAATATAAGTTATTTATAATTAGCGGTTAGTTTTATTGAAGGCAAAACTGACATGTTTGGGAAAAAAAATGCTTCCGGTGGATGTGCAAATGGAGGCCCGGCACAAGGTCAGGAGTCCAGATGTTGCCTTCAATGGCTTCATTCATTGGTACCAAATGTAGCGGTACAGTGACTATCCTTGCGTATGTCTTGCAATCGTAACAGAAAGCGTCCTAATCCCATGAAAATATCAAAGTTTTTACACGTTAACAGCATAATAGAGCCAGATTTGCCGCTTTAATTGTGCCCAGTATCCATCCTTTCGCCACCGCACGTTGTTGAGACCTGGGTGGAAGTTCAAGAAGGAATTGTCTGGCAGTCTCTATGCTCCTATTGGTTCACGTGACTAAAATCTTCAGGGTTAATTATTCAAATAGGTCATATGACGATCACCTACATCATCATCAGCCAATAGAAACGATCGTCTGAATAACATTTCTAACTTTTGATACAGGGACGTTTGGCATAAATTAACCGCATTTCAGTCACATTTGAGCCAATGAGAAAGGATTTTACTGATGTAAACGAAGTTCTGAACTTCCCAATGATCCCAAACTTGCGGTGTTTACCGGCAGCGATCCAGTGCTACAGAGGGCAGAAAGGAGTGCAATTTTACCGCCGTATTTTACATTCATTTGCCTATTTTTCAACCGTGAAAGTGCTAAAAAACATCGGCAAGGTACATTGACCCTCAGTCTAATTAAATTTAATATTTTTATGTGGCAGCAAGAGATCGACTTGAAAATACTGCAACATTTTGTCAATCACATTCACAATAATAAAGACCAAGTTTGGCGCTCTTTCTTTCGGCATTATCTTTTCCAAACATTACAAAAATTGCGTCGATGGAAAACTAATTTGGCAGCGACAATGAATGTCAATAAAAATTAATGTGGCTCTTAAAGAATTAAAAAGTGAACAATATTATAGACACATCTAGTCAACGTTACTAATATATTATATAAGAATGAGCGGAAAGCACCGTATCATGATTCATGCCATGGCTTCGTGCGTCTGATTGACAGATGAGTCCGCAAAGCAGCTGAGAGGCGGGTGCGCGCACCTTGCGCAGTTCTACTGAGATCGGGCATTTTTTTTTATCGTTTGCGTGCAAAATGTCGCCCATTTTGGACAGTTAAATTAATTTTAACTGCGCTTTGCGCGCAACTTGATTCCAAAAAGCCCGCAAATTGCGAGCATTTTAATACGTAAAATGTGCGTTAAAATGGATTTGTGTGATTGCGCCTCGCGCAAAATTCGCGCTCATATGCGCGCAATTTGCGAGCAAAAAGAGCAGTTATTAATGAACAGTACTGTAGTACCGTGATGATGCACATGTTAATGTTTCTGTATGAAGGTCATGCTTAGACAGTACATGAATGACCTTGACCTCGTTTCTGGGGTCACAGTGCAACATACATGAATTTTACTCTTCACTGTAACTTGAGAACTATTTGAACCTTGATGTTGCACATGTTAGTGTTCTTCTACAAGGGTCAGACTTACTCATGATCAAAATATGGGTGCCCTTGATCCTTTCCCAAGTTCACAGAGCTGTAAGTGTGATGAATGTCTAGGTCAGCTGAGCATGGGCTGTTCACACAGCCCTCTTGGTGGTTTTTTTTTTTTATTTGTGAGAAGTGAAAAATGTGAATTAACATTACAATCCCCATTGATGCACATTATACTGGTAATCAATGGGACTGTATGCATTAACTCAAAGTAAAAAACTACCGAAGTTAAAAATTTTGTTTAAAGTCAGGGATCTAAAGTATCCCTACCCAGTGAACAACTTTGCTTGACCTTTCCATAAGCTACTTTTTGACAAACAAGCAAGTTGTGATATATGTGGTATGCTCTCCCTACAGATTTCACTGCTTTGGCCAATTTGGCTATAGGAACTTCCAAGTTCTTGAGCCAAATGCCTGTTTTCTTAAATAGCCCCAAATGCACTAGGTAACAAAATTCTCCTCCTCTTATCTTCACTAATTCTATGTTATCCATGCAAAGATGTTATGAATAATGTATTTCAACAGTTGAATACATTTTGAGATATATTTGGCAAATTTGGATAAAGGTTACATTATGTTAACAAGCAAATCATGACTGGTAAAGGCACTGGCTGTTTGGCTAATGGGTAGTGATTGCCTGGCTTTGTTTTAGTGTGGTGGCCATGTAGTGTTTATAGGTCAAGGCTTCTGTTTTGTATGTTTTTACTTGGTTTGGTCAGAGTTTTCACTTTACATGAAAGTAGCAGGTGGAGGGGTGAAAGTAGAAGGTGGAAACAGAGTACATGTATAATGACTACATCAGCAATAAACTTTTGAGTCATTTTGTTAGACATAGGAGGCACAAAGAGCCTTGTAGCCTTTCAAAGGCATTAGTTACTCACTTCCTTATTTTTCAAACCTGACTGATTATTTTCTCCGTTAAATTTCAGTGCCTGTTATGATTACCATGTTCCTACTTTGGTAGAATTTTTAGCTTTGTTGGCTGACAAAAGATACATCTCCCCGGTGAGTCAGCTGAGCAAACAAATCAAAAGGCAAGTGACATCTTTCTGTACTTACCTTACTTGCTTTCAGGTTTAATCAGTCATGGATGCTGACCTCTATGACGAGTTTGGAAACTATGTTGGACCAGAGCTGGACAGTGATGATGAAGATGATGTTTTGGGAGACAGAGATGATGATGATGCTGCGTATGTGGGTGTGGGTGATGATGTGAGTTTGTCTTTGAACTGTTTCACTAGATTCAAGATACTTAAGCCCCCCTTTTTTATGTCCAGGGTTTCGGTTAGGATTTTTTTCAGGGGGTCACAAGAAGGAAAATTCAGGGGAGAAGACTAGATACTCACCATTTTACATGTAAATAAACCAGATTTCAGACCCTTTAGAATTTTACCACAGGGTATTTCAGGTTTTGAAAGGTTAATATACCCCCATTTGGGGGTTAATGGAAACACTGATGTCTTCATTGGGTTTGCACTGGGAATTTTCACCTTTTAGCCAACTTGGCTAAAACTGCAAAATTTTTTCTTTCAATTTTATCTTCTTTACCCAAAATCTGGCATGTATAGTCATTTTCAACAGAAAAAAAAATCTTCATATATCTCTCCTCTACCTCATAAAGGCCTAAAAGTAATTGATAGAACTTGTTCAGTAACCATGCATTTATTATTATTAAAGATAAAATATAACTAGGAAAGATGATTTGCTGCATAGCAAATCAGTGTGTGTGTCTTCAAAGCATATTGGTATGGCAATGTACAAGTATTCCGTAACACAGGAGTAGAAGTTGGAATGGCATCTTTATGTATTATAGCTTTGAATTTATTCAAGATTTACAATTTCTAATGGTGCTATTTAGCATAATTTAAATTGCTACAACTTTTATTTTTAATTCATTAGGTGTGAAATGGTCAACATCCCCCTAGTAGAAGTTGGAATGACATCTCCATCTATCATAGTGTTAAAGATTTTCAAGATTGAAAATTTCGAATACTACTAATTAACATAATTTAATTTGCTACAACTTTTGTTTTAGATTCATTCCATGCGCAATGGTCAACAACCCCCTAGTAGAAGCTGAAATGACATCTCTATCTATAGTAGTTTTGAAGATATTAAAGTTTTAAAATTTCCAATTCTGCTTATTAGCTTAATTTAAATTGCTACAACTTATGTTTTAAGTTCATTAGATGCGCACTGGTCAATAACCCCTAGCGAAAATTAGAATGATATCTCTATCTATTATACTTTTGAAGATATTCAAGATTTAAAATTTCAAATGCCCCTAATTTGCACAATTTTAAACATCCTCATTCCTCTGTATAAAACGGTCAAACTCCTTTTATTGAGGTACAATCATGGCATATTTGGAGTTTCTATATATAATAGTGTCCAAGAAAAGAAAGTGTTGGACAAATATGCTGGTAAAGAAGAAAGAAAGAAGTTCAGGAAATACAGAAAAGTGTGTGTTGACACACACACTTTAATGACCCCCCCCAAAAAAACAAAAACAAAAACAAAAAAAACAAAACAAACAAAAATTTGAATATGTAATTTTGTACTTCTGCCGTGGTCATTTGCATTTTGAAGAAAATACAATTACATGTAATGTGGAATTAAGCAAAAAGCATTTTTTGATGTGCAAACACATGATTTAACTGAGATTGAAAGAAAAGGGATCCATATTGTGGAAGAAAAAAGAATTACAATGCAGTGTGTATAGAATGAGAGCTTGGACAAATATACATGTATATTGTGATGTGCATGCTATATTTAAAATCTCAGCTTCACAAGTGTTCCTTTAATTTAAGTTAAAATAGACTTTTATTAGCAAAGTTCTGATTTAAGAAAATTGCTTGCTTTGCTCAATTTGTGTAGGCCTAATGTCAATCATGGACCTTAAGTGAAAAAGTGACCCTTCGGAGTGGCCAAAACTGGTCCTTAAGAGGGGTGTTCCCCATGGAACACCCCTCTTAAGGACCATAGTGAGTCCTATGGAGTTCTTGGCAATGGTTGGGTGCATTGCGCCCAGCCCCTGGCAAGGGAAGCTATTGGTCTAGGGTTTACCATCATGAATCTATTGGTCTAACATCCAAATTGTAGCAAAAATGTTTTCTGAAATCGAGAAGTTTAAATTAAAACTTTACGGCAGTTGACAATTTACATCTGGGCACTTTTGGGTGATTTGAGTGGCAAAGGGTTTAAAAGTGTTACTAGGTGAGGCATGAAAAACGGGCAACAGAGTGGGTCATTCACATGTTAACTATTGCAGGATGATGACATGGATATTGACCGGGATGATGCTGATGATGCGACAGACATGCAGGTCGTCCTACATGAAGACAAGAAGTACTACCCCACTGCGGAAGAGGTGTATGGACCAGATGTGGAGGTGCGTTGCTTATGAATGCTGTCTAGTTTTCAATTTTGTTCCTGTCCCATTCAGTGCTCTGAATTTTTCTTTCGATGATGATGATGATGATGATGATGATGATGATGATGATGATGATGATGGTGTTCACATATGTAAAATACATAATTATGGAATGCATGCCAGTGCTATTACAATGTAGTTGCAGTATTTGGTACATTGTAACATTTCAGAAATTATTTTCATTAGTGTAGAAGAAAAAGAAGTAGGCATAGAGCCTTTACACCAATTATTGTTCTATACCTGTTTCATTAGTGTAAATCCCAAGTGTTGACAGGGACCAAGGAAATACAGTTTAAAACATAAAGTCTTAAACGTGCCTCAAACTAATACTTTTTGTCAAACAAATAATTTTTACCAAACAGAGGAGGGACCTGTACTATTGTGTAATTTGTAACATTGTATCCCTCAAGTTGTAAATGTCTTAAGTCTGTTATCCCATAATATGGTGAAAAGTAGTTTTTACCCTCCCCCCACCCCCCACCCCCTGCAAAAAACCCCTAAAAATACAGAGCATATTGATGTAAACTTTAAAAAAATGCCATCTTCTCATGTGCAAAATGTTTAATTTTTTCCACAAAGTTGCATTTTTAGCTCAGCTGACTTGCCAATCAGGCTGCTCTTTTGCAATGCAGAGTCGCTGGTCGTCAGTCATCCAGCTGTCCATTCACAATTACATTTTCGACTTTTCTCCAAAACCATCAGTCATATTCAATTCAAACTTGGTGGGAAAGTACCTTGGTTGAGAATCTACCAAGTTTCTTCAAATGGTCATGCTCCAGTGAATTTTTAAATTTTTGTGATATTTTTGTTCCTTTTTTGGCACAAATCTTCAAAAATCATCTTCTCCAAAACCTCTCTTCCAATTGCTTTGATATGACACAGGAACGCTCCTCTGGACTCCTAGTTCTTAATTTAGTCACAAGGTGGCCCCACCCTTTTTTGTTCTAAATTTTTGGCTCAGCTGCTTGTCAGTCAGCTGAGCTACTCTTATGGTCCTCTGTCCTCCGTCTGTCGCCAACAATTCACATTTCCAACTTCTCCAAAATTGTCAACCAGATTTACTTCAAACTGGTTGGGGATGTACCTTTGATGGGGTCTCTAACAAATTTGTTCAAATGACAGTACAGTAATACACTATATATATATATATATATATATATATATATATATATATATATATATTTATATACACACATACATACATATATATATATATATATACATACATATATACGCATATATACATACATATATATATATTATATATATAACTGTGCCCAACAAAACAAAACGGATATGTGTGCATGGCGTTACGTGCAGTAATGCATTTAGGGGCAATTAAGAAACTTTAATGCATTTTAAATATATATGTGATGTATCAAATCGGCTGCTGATTCACAATAAATATGTGTGGGAAAAAATGTGTGACGTGTTATTTGTGCATCTTTGGTAATGAAAAAACAGCAGAAACATTTCAAGGCAATTGGGAAAAAAAAACACGTCTAAGTCAGGATGAGATTCATCAAGAGTTAGATCTGTACAGTGGTACCTGCTATTTAAGACCATCCTTAAAGCCAGACAAAAGTGGTCACATATGGCAGGTGGTCTTTCACTGCAGGTGAGCTTACAAAGAAATTGAAAGCCATTGTCTTGAAATGGCAGTCTTTCACAAGAGGTGGTCTTTAGAGCAGGTACCACTGTATTTGAATGCCTGCACTATTTGCCCCCAGCTTTTTTTTTCTGCTTGTTAAAGAACATTCCTATTAGGTATTTCCATGATCTGATTTTTAAAAAATGTGCTGGTATTAGTCAGGATAAGATTTGTCTTGATCTTAGATCTGTATTTTTATTGCCTTCACAGTGCTAACCCCAGCTTTTAAAGAGGACAGGGCACTTATGATCTAAAAGGGCATGTTTAAGCATGCAATGACAATCAAAAAGGGCACCCAAAGGAAGCAGTCTAAAAGAGTGGCACTTTTTGTTGTTTTTATGGAAATGGCTTTGAATTTGTGTCTTATACTCATGGTCAATATATAGGTAGATTGATTGATTGGTTTCTCAATTAGTTTAAATCATATTCATTTTTTATTACAAATAGAAGGAAACTTCCTGTAATATGGATCAGTCCTGATCCTGTAGTTTTGTAATTTTTTGGGGCAAATCTTAAAAAAATCTTCTTGTCTGAAACCGCTCACCCAGCTGCTGTGATATCACATAAGAACACTCCTAGGAACTCCTAGTTCTTAATTTGTTCACCAGGTGGCGCTGCAATTTAAAAAAATAATTTATATTTTTTTTGCGTGTTTTTGATATTTTGGACTTCTTCTCTGGAACCATTACTTAGATTAAGCGTGCTGAATATTTCCTTGTGAAAGGGTCAAACAGTGTTATTCACTAGGTGTCACTGCTGTGGTTCCTGTTTTTACCTCAGCTGACTTGTTGGTCAGCTGAGGTTTTTTGAGGGTCCGTCGTCCGTCCGTCGTCCACAATTCACAATTTCGACTTCTTCTCAAAAACCGTCAGCCAGATTCACTTCAAACTTGGTGCAGATGTGCCTTGGGTGGGTCACTAACAAGTTTGTTCAAATGGTCACGGTCCAGTGATTTTTGGATTTTTTTTGAATTTTTTTGTTCATTTTTGGGGGGCAAACCTTGAAAACTTTTCTCCTCTGAAACAGCTCACCCAATTGCTTTGATATCGTACATAGACACTCCCAGGGACACTTAGTTCCCAATTTGTTCACCAGGTGGCGCAGCAATTTTTTTCTAATTTTTTTAATGAATTTTTTGTAAGGTTTTCCTATTTTTCACTTGTTCTCAGAACCATCCCTCAGATTAAGCTGAAATGTGATGGATATATTGTTGTGGAAGGGTCAAACAGTTGTTTACTAGGTGGCACTGCTTTGGATTCCTGATTTTTAAGGATTTTCAATTCGGGTACTTATCGTTCAATGCAGCTTTCCTATTGATTACTATGTAAGTCAATGGGCATTCTAATGCTAAATCAGTGGACAACTGACACGAAATTTACTGTTTACTTGATAACTTGAGATCTGTTTTGAGTTAGCTACACATGTTAATTGTTGTGTATGAAGGTCATGCTGAGACAGTACATGAATGACTTTGACCTCGTTTGTGGGGTCACAGTGCAAGATACATGAATTTTATTCTTCATTATAACTTGAGAATTACTTGAACTTTGATGTTGCACATGTAGGTGTTCTTCTATGAAGGTCAAACTTACTCAGAACATGGTGTCCTTGATCCTTTCCCAAGTTTTCATAGAGTTGCAAGTGTGATGAATGTCAAGATCAGCTGAGCACGGGCTGTTCACACAGCCCTCTTGTTTAACGATTGTTTCACTTTGGGTACTTTTTGGTAAATGCACCTTTCCCATTGATTTACTATGGAAGTTAATGGGCATTCTAATGCTAATTCACGTTTTCAACTTCTTCTCCAAAACCGTCGTGCAGATTTACTTCAAACTTGGCGGGGATGTACCTTGGGAGGATGTCTACCAGGTTTGTTCCAATGGTCATGTTCCAATAAATTTTGGATTTTTTTATGATTTTTTTTTTTTTCCAAAATCTTTACAAAAGTTTTTAATAGAAAAGTTCAACTTGGGAATTTCTTGTAGTGGTTATAACTCGAATAATTTTGTCCAGATTTACTTTAAACTTGGTGGGGATGTGCCTTGGGTGGATCTCTACCAAGTGTGTTCAAATGGTCACCCTGTATTGATTTTTGGATTTTTTATGAATTTTTTTGTTCATTTTTGGGGGGCAAACCTTGAAAACTCTTCTCCTCTGAAACAGCTCACCCAATTGCTTTGATATCGTACATAGACACTCCCAGGGACACTTAGTTCCCAATTTGTTCACCAGGTGGCGCAGCAATTTTTTTCTAATTTTTTTAATGAATTTTTTGTATGGTTTTCCTATTTTTCACTTGTTCTGAGAACTGTCACTCAAATTAAGCTGAAATGTGATGGATATGTTCTTGTGGAAGGGTCAAACAAAGTTGTTTACTGGGTGGCACTGCTTTGGATTCCTGAGTTTTAAGGATTTTTTTCAATTCAGGTACTAATCGGTCAATGCAGCTTTTCTATTGATTACTATGTAAGTCAATGAGCATTCTAATGCTAAATCAGTGGACAACTGACATGAAATTTACTGTTTACTTGATAACTTGAGATCTGTTTTGAGTTAGTACCGTGATGCTGCACATGTTAATGCTTCTGTATGAAGGTCATGCTTAGACAGTTCATGAATGACCTTGACCTCATTTCTGGGGTCACAGTGCAACATACATGAATTTTACTCTTCATTATAACTTGAGAACTACTTGAACCTTGATGTTGCACATGTTAGTGTTCTTCTGTAAAGGTCAGACTTACTCCGAACATGGATGACCTTGATCTCTTGTTTATGATTTTTTGTGTGTTTTTGCTATTTTTACTTCTTCTTCAGAACCGTCATTCAGATTAAGCTGAAACTTGGTGGATGTGTTCCTTGGAGAAGGGTCAAACAAAGTTGTCCACTAGGTGGCACCGCTGTAGATTCCTGATTTTTAATGATTTTTTTTTCAATCAGGGTACTTATCAGTCAATGCAGCTTTCCTATTGATTACAAAATAAGTCCATGGGCATTCTAATGCTAATTCACATTTTCGACTTCTTCTCCAAAACTATCATCCAGATTTACTTAAAACTTGGTGAGGATTAACCTTTCGTGGGTTTCTACCAGCTTTCTTCAAATGGTCAAGTTCCAGTTATTTTTACCTCAGCTGACTTGTCAGTCAGCTGAGGTTTTTTGAGGGTCCGTCGTCCGTCCGTCCGTCGTCCGTCCGTCGTCCGTCTGTCGTCCGTCCGTCGTCCACAATTCACATTTTCGACTTCTTCTCAAAAACCCTCAGCCAGATTCACTTCAAACTTGGTGGAAATGTGCCTTAGGTGGGTCTCTACCAAGTTTGTTCAAATGGTCATGGTCCAGTGATTTTTGGATTTTTAATGAATTTTTTTGTTCTTTTTTGGGTATATCTTAAAAAATCTTCTTCTCCGAAACCGCTCACCCAATTACTTTGATATCACACAGGAACACTCCCTGGGACCCCTAGTTCTTAATTTGTTCACCAGGTGGCGCTGCGATTTTTTCCTAATTTTTTAAGAATATTTGTGTGTTATAGCTATTTTCGACTTCTTCTCCAGAACCGTCACTCAGATTAAGCTGAAACATGGTGGATATGTTCCTTGTAGAAGGGTCAAACAAAGTTGTTCACTATGTGGGAATGCTGCGGATTCCTGATTTTTAACGATTTTTTCAATTCTTGTACTTGTCGGTTAATGCAGCTTTCCTATTGATTACTATGTAAGTCAATGGGCATTCTAATGCTTATTCACATTTTCTACTTCTTCTCCAAAACCGTCATCCAGATTAACTTCAAACTTGGTGGCAATGTACCTTGGGTGGGTTTCTACCAATTTTGTTCAAATGTTCTTGCTCCAGTGATTTTTGAATTTTTAATGAATTTTTTTGTTCTTTTTTTTGGACAAATCTTAAAAAATCTTCTTCTCCGAAACTGCGTACCCAATTGCTTTGATATCGTACATAGACACTCCCGGGGACACCTAGTTCCCAATTTGTTCACCAGGTGGCGCTGCAAATTTTTTTAGGAATTTTTTGTATGGTTTTGCTATTTTTCACTTGTTAGAACGGTCCCTCAGATTAAGCTGAAATGTGATGGATATGTTCTTGTGGAAGGGTCAAACAGTTGTTTACTAGGTGGCACTGCTTTGGATTCCTGATTTTTAAGGATTTTCAATTTGGGTGCTTATCGTTCGATGCAGTTTTCCTATTGATTACTATGTAAGTCAATGGGCATTCTAATGCTAATTCACAGGACAACTGACACGAAATTTACTGTTTACTTGATAACTTGAGATCTGTTTTGAGTTAGCTACACATGTTAATTATTCTGTATGAAGGTCATGCTGAGACAGTACATGAATGACTTTGACCTCGTTTGTGGGGTCACAGTGCAACATACATGAATTTTACTCATCATTATAACTTGAGAACTACTTGAAATTTGATGTTGCACATGTAAGTGTTCTTCTATAAAGGTCAGACTTACTCAGAACATGCGTGTCCTTGATCCTTTCCCAAGTTCATACAGCTGCAAGTGTGATGAATGTCAGGATCAGCTGAGGCACGGGCTGTTCACACAGCCCTCTTGTTGGATTAAAATTAGTGAATTATTTGTTCTTTTTTGGACAAATCTTACATAATCTTCTTCGCCGCAACTGCTTTGATATCACATTAGAAAACTCCTACGAACTCCTAGTTCGTAATTTGTTCACCAGGTGCTGCTGCAATTTTTTTTTTCAAATTTGTGAACTTTTGTGTGTTTTTGTTACTTGTCACTTCTCCAGAACAGTCTCTCAGATTAAGTTCAAACTTTGTGGATATGTTCTTTGTGAAAGGGTCAAGCAAAGATCTTCACTAGGTAGCATTACTGTGGATTCCTGATTTTTAATGAATTTTTCAATTCGGGTACTTATCAGTAAATGCACCTTTTCTGTTGCTTACGATGCAAGTTAATCTATTGTGATTCTTATGGTAATTCACATTTTGGATTTCTGTGAAGACACTGTCTGTCAGATTGACTTCCAACTTGGTGGCAATGTACCTTGGGTTGGTCTCTAACAAATTTGTTCAAATGGTCAAGCTCCAGGGATTTAAGGATTCTTTTTCTTTTTAAACAATATTTTAAAATTCTCTCTCTCTCTCTCTCTCTCTCTCTCTCTCTCTCTCTCTCTCTCTCTCTCTCCCTCTGTACCCATTTTTTTCCTGTCCCCCTTTGTCCATTAATCTTCAATAATCACTCCCATTTTTGGCATAATCCCACTTGGAGCCTGTGCAACCATTGTCCATTACGGCAGGGATATTTCCATTGAAAGATCTATAGTTACCAGCTGGAGAATGTTTTAAAATGTTTCAACATGATTAGGCCTTAATATAGGCCTACATGGTATATATCAGGACAGAATGGGAGGAGTCATTTCTGCCTGATAACATCTCAAGAAGGAAAGATGTTCATTTTATGCATGACCACTACAGAGTGTTGAACACGGAAAATACATATCAAAATATTTTCCACTCTTAATAGTAAATATATAGGCTAAATATCACAATTTGTTTCGGAACGATTATTGCTGAAATTTGTAAACCAAGATCTCTTATTAAATTGGGGCAAAAGGAACTGCAATAGTTCTGAATGCCTATGGGGCGCTTAAAGTGTGTCCATGTGAGCAATGAAACTAAGAATCTATTGTCAGTATATGCAAGGAGGCTACACTAAAGGAGAATCCACTCTGGGTTTTTTGGTTAGGTCGATCATCTTTCTGGTATTAAATGGGATTACCTGATAGCGATCTGATAAGCAGATGGGGGTAGGGGTGGGGGGAGTTACAATTTACCTGTGCATGTGTATTACACGGTGCGGCCGCTTTGGGCTATGGATATCGCGCTTACTCGTGCAAATTATACACGAGCTTTGAAATGTGAGAAACATATTTCAACATAAATTTAAATGAATCAATGGATTTAATATTTCATAAGTCCTTGCAGTGCCCTTTAATAGCACGCTGTAAGCAAGTACATTCAAACATACTCTGGACATCATTTGACAACTTTTGCGAGTGTATTCACCCACACCACAAGCCAATGCTCATCAGTTCACGCACCATCCAATCAAATGCGTCTAATTACATGTGCTCTCAGTATGTTCCCAATTCAGAGAATGAACACGAAGGGTGCACATACAAATTGGACCTAAGACCTATTTTTTTACGTTGTGGTTTCACTAAAAGACTTGAACAAATTTTGAATGCAGAGAAAGGCGGGAGAGAAAATTTGTGGGGAAAAGTGAAAAAATACAGATACTCAGTAACGAAGCCTCTGCGCACTGTAGCCTAGTTAGTTGACAGGATTCATATCCAAATATATAGTTGATGTGCCTATTATCAGTAAATTCTTATTGTTGATAGGGTGAGCAAAAGCACTGTTATTGTCACTTGGCAATCTATCTATATATGTGATCAGTTGCTGGTCTCTGAACTGTGAAATTTGTGCGACGAGGTCTTCTTCCATTCCTTGGCATATCTGTTGTGAGGGCAATTACCAGTAAATGCATACATGTATTTTGGTTCCTTACACTAAGCAAAAAGCACACTGTTCAGAGAATGCACACACTTTGTATTTTAATAATCACAGAGACCCTAGATTTTTAAATTTTCATAAACTGATTTCGTGTTTACTTATACAAAAAATGTTTATCCTGCTGACACACTGCGAACTTGATCTGTGTGGAGTTCTCAGTTGCTATATCGAGAATAGGAACACAGTGTTTTAACAAGCTTGGCACCAGAATTGAAGTGACATGTCTTGCACAGACCACCTGCGTTTGTCCAGAAAAGACAACTTTGTTTAGTTTCTACCATGGAAGTACAGCTTAGAACTTGAAGTCTCTGCAATAATTTTCCTATCTATTTTCAGTGACATATTGTGCTGCATTTTTACTAACTACGCAGCTATATAGCCTATCTAGAATTGGTGCATCATGGATGATACCGCACCTGGGCTTGTGGCTCGAGTTGTTTTATAAACCTTGGTTGCTGCACTCAGAATGCTCCCAGTCAAGACAATGCACAGGCGAAGTATTATACATTTTAGGTAGTACCATGGAGGTATAATTGGCCCTCTTATACCTCCATGGTTTTACATTCAAGTTACTAGTACAAAACCTTTCCATTGTCAGGCAGGCAAACTGTGGGGCAATTTTTTATATTTGCAGTGGTAAAAACGACACAATGTTTATAGCTCCAAGTGCGACCAGTTCGCCCCGGTGTGGGGCTCGTCAGGCACTGAAAATTTAATGGCTGCTGACGCTGTATTAATGATAACGTAAACAGGTGTTTTTACTTTCTATTCTGCAGTGAGAGAAGCCACGTAGCTCCAGTTGAGTTCTATAACGTCATAAAGTGGACATTGTGACCACTCCTCTGTACTTGGCCATCTCGGGGGTTCCAGTGATGGCCTATGTCCAGTTTATTAATGAATGAAGCTGAAGTAATAAATGGATGGGTCTGTACCTTCCTCTGTGAAGATTCTTGGGAATTCATTTATTATTATATTGTCAGTGTTATTATCCAGAGTATTTGTGTAGTACAATAGGTCTGGTAATTGAAGGAAAGTGTATGTTTTAGCCTTCATTTTATGTGTGCAGCTGTTAAAATGGGGAGATTATTGTGTTTCCCTCATGAGCATTGGCACTGGATGGAAAAATGAGCATAGAACTTATCAAGAATTAGCATAATCTGACACAAGTATACTCATTTTCCCATTACATTGAGACCAAATGGGTCCATGGTGCATAATTGATGGATCCAAAAATACTCTCTTTCTAGCCTAAAAGCTTCTGTCTTCTTTAGCTTAGGCAGTGTTTTATTGTGCTCGAGATTTTGTATCTTCAAGTTAAGGATTCCATGATCAGTCCTGGCAAAGTGTCTGCCTAGTGTTTGTTGTAGGTTTTCTTTTGTTCATGTAGTAAAAGTGCTCCATTAATCTGTCACTGAGGGCTCTGGAGGTATGACCTACATACTGTTTATGGCAAGTGAGGCAACTGAGAAGATATATTAGATTGTTGTGTTTACGAGGTACTGTTTTGCGGTGTCCAGTATGTACATCCTGTGTGCTAGCTTTTTACCTCACCAGATAAGTCCATATTAGGGCAATACCTGCACAAGTTGGAGGTGCAGGGATTCAGCTCACTTGGACCTACCCTGTCTGTACTGTTTAGGGCAGGGGAATACTTGGTCCGTGACCTGACTAATATGTCCTTCAGGTTGGTAGCTCTTCTGTATCCTACCACCACCTTTTTGTTCCCCAAGGCCTGGCCATATTTAGAGGCTTGTATGGTGCCCCAGTTGTCTTGGATAATTTGTATGAGGGATGGTATTGTCGGGTGCTTTGTGATCAGGAACCAAAAAAAAAGCAATTTTTATATTGAGTGCACCATTGTCATAACCGCGGATGAACCCAAGAAGTGCTCTAGAGCAAGGCAATAAATTTGCATTCTTAAGGACAAACGCTGGCCCTCTGAAATACCACTATTGTCGCTTGCCAGGCATGGTTTGTCAGGGACCAATGCTGGCGCTTTGAAGTTCCGCTCTGTTGGTTGCCAGACATGGTTTGTCAGGGTCGAACAATGGTGCTTTGAAGTTCTGCACTGGTTCTTGCAAGACATGGCTTGCATGGACTAAGGCTGGTCCCCACAAGTATTACCCTCTGAACATTGCTGGACGCAAGCAGACCATGCCAGAGGATGGCAGGTTATATCACACGAAGAGCGCTACCGCGGTACATTTATCAGGGCCAGACGTTAATGCCCAGACAAACGATAAATGCAATACAGCCCCTTTACCAACCAGCATGGGACTGTACTGAACTCCCCTGAGCTCGCCAGCCAAAATGACAGCTGTCCGCCCCATGGGTAGATTCTATTGGTTTCAGCTCCTTTGGACCTGAGGTGTAACAGTTCCTAGTTGCGAGCTGGTGGGTGTTGGGGGGCTGGTATATGGTTCCTTGGGGCAGTGAACTCCTGTGTCAATCTGGCAACAAGCCTAAACATTAGGACAAACTGCTTGATACTCTCTGAGATTATGTCACTAAGCATGAAGTCCTACAAGACCCACTAAGAAATGTGGCAACTTATAGGCCGCATTGAATCTAAACCACAAGAGCGCCATAAACTGGAACATGGTGGCAGCTCTGATGGGATCCAAAAGGCCTAACAGACGAGTATTGGAATGTAAGCAATGGAGCCTGTGACGCCCGCCAAGGTGAACATTCCTTCTCTTAGCACCATCATGTCATGCAAGTAGTGCTCGGCAAAGATCTAAGACGATCACCGATGGCAGGCCTGGAGAATGTTAACACCTGCGACGTTCCTCAGGGATGGCCAGGAAGCATTAAAGGTTCACACCTTGTGAGCTCTGGCTCTGAATCAGGGCCTTGACGTTCAAATCTCGTCAAAGGAGCAGGTGCTGGCATTGGTGGGGCAAGGACTTTACAGAAGTCGCCTCCCCACAGAGGCCGCCTCCACCTGTTCAGCCCACATGGCTAGGCAGAGGAGGTTCCAGAGAACCCCGAGTGGTGATCTTGGCGGCCGCCGACAAAGGTGTCTGCTGGCGGGGGGATCCTGCTGACTCATATCCAGGACCATGGCTGCCGCTGACTCAGTAGGCTGCAGGCAGGAGAAGTCGGAAGGGAGTTCAGTGAAATTCTGAGCCTCAGTGCCAAGAGAAAGCTGGCTCAAGGCAGAAGCAGCTGACAGGGTCTCCAACTGCAAATGCAGTTCCTCATGGAGCTTGAGCTACACTTGCTGCTCAAGGGAGTGGCAGTGTACCCGGCTCAAACATAGGGACCAGCAGAATCGCCAACTGCTCACTCTGGACCAAGGCTGTCTGAGGTGCAGAGGGAACTGCTGTTACTGCTGGGGGGGGGGGGGGCAAAAGGTGTCACCTGGACCATCGCAGGTGCCGACACTGATGGGGCCAAAGACCCACTGGTGGCAGAAGGTGCCCTTACAGATCTGGGTGTCTTCCTTTTACCACCCTTTTGCCTTGGCTTACGAACCGAGCTCTCGGATCTGGGAGATCAGGAAGTTTGCGTAGGCACCGATGATTTGCCAGGCACTTCATGTTTACGATCCGAGTGTTCAGACTGGCCGAGTTGCTACAGGCTTTCCGTACTTATGGGACTTGCGATCCAAGCTCTTGGGTTGACTGAGGTTCCGGAGTACCAGAATGGGAATGCGAAGGTTTCCATTCCAGACACACTGGTTTGCATGGCTGACACTCAAAGGGCTCAGACCAGGAGGACCAAGATCTCGAGAGTTGTAGCCGACACTTGGCTGAATTTTTTGTAGCTGACTCCGATGAAGAAGAAGCCTGTGGCTGAGAGAGGGCCAGCAATGCATGTAACATCTCAGCCTGCATCTGCATGATCTTTGACATAGACTTCAAAGTGAGGGCAAGCTTTGGGTGAGTGGCAGGAGCAGCAGTGGATGTCTTGAGGGGCAAAGTTGGGCGCTCGTGATCCCCATGAGGTGATCTCTTGCTTCCCAACTTTCAACTCCAAAGTCTACTTACCTTACTCACCTGAGGGGTGTCTGGTGTGGATACATCAACCACATGAGACTGTGGACGAACCGTGGGGGTAAGTCTTTGCTTTTTCTCATAGGGGGTCGATGGTGAAGACTCAATGGAATCGGTGGTCTCGGCTCGGTGTTTGGCAGCTATGGCCTGCTGCCTTCATCGCGTATGATAAGACTTCTTCCATGCCTGCTCAAAGAGCAGCCATTTGTCCTCTCCATAATCCTTATGCAAGTTCGCTCACGAGAGCAAACTTAACCCAACCACAGGCGCCAACAATAGCAGTATGGATGGTCATCTCAGGCTGCTATGTAATGGTTCCGTAAATCCAATTTCTGTCTTCACGAAATGAATTTTGTGATAGTCATCAGATAACATGTGAGCATAGCATTAGGCCCATAGGCCTGTTGTTATAGATCATAAATTATAGTGTAATTTTTGTAAAACTTTACTAACTCTACCAGTCAGGACAGGAGACAAGTGAACTTCCCCAGAGCCATTAATGCTAGTAAAAGAAGACTGAATTGGTCAATAACCTCATATCTTGTATTTTTTCATAGACAATTGTTCACGAAGAAGACACCCAACCACTGAAAGGTAAGACAATTGTTACTATTAGGTGAAAAAGAAATTTTTCCTGGAAAAGAGAACTAGAACCCTGAGTACAAAAGCTTAAACAGAGTAAAAGTTTTGTCTTTATAAATATATATCTGGGTCCCCATCACTGATGCTGATTATTATTTAAAACAACAAACAGACTCTTGTATTTTGCATCTTTGCACCGTTCCCTGACACAAACTGCAATAATCCAGAATAGGTGTTCCAGTTGGTTAGGATTCTTCTTGTCTCTATCATTTAAATTGGGAGAAAAAAAGAGGGCCATTTTACAAGTTTTTCCTTTCTAAATACATGCACCCTGCCATAGAAGAACACTGTTGTCCCAGTTCTGTGATGGGCCTGAGTAAAATAGGAATACAATGTTTTAAAAGACTTGTTCCTCGAAAGGTTACATTGATTCTGCTAGTGGTGCACACTAATAATCCATTGCCTCCGTCCGATTGGCAGACTGCTGGGATGCCAGGACTCATCAATGTTCATGTCTGAGAGCCCTTGGCCAAGTCAAATTCCAGTTGGGTCAAATGAAAATTTCACAACACTTGACCTGCATGCAACGAAAAATTTGCATATGCAAATGGGATTTGAATGCATAGATAAGTGTGTTAAAACAAAGGGCAAATTAACTAGCACAGCAGAACTTTACCTTAGTACAAGAACACTGAAATAGAATTGGTGAGCCCTGTTAATTCAATGAGGAACAGCCCCTGCATCCCCCAACTACTGCCATAATGGTGCATAACTTTTGGAAATTTATTCTTTGAAAGGACTGTACATTGTTTGTTACAATACCCACAGGGCCAGATGTAGGCCTTCCAAATTTGTAGCCAGATTGGCAAATAAAACATGAACCACTGCAGAATTTGATCTGACTCTACAGTAATTAGTGTTGAAATAAATTAGCCATTTGCAATTTCTCTTTGGCCCAATGAGTAAAACATTAGCATTTGGTTAATGTCACCAGCAGTCCCTGTACCCACCTGAGTAGGTTTTATATCCAGACTTTTGCTGTAAAATTTTTCTGTTAAAAACTGTTATTTACAAATTGTAAAGCCTGTTTGGATAAAATTTTAAGTAACACATTCTTAAAAGGGTTTAGATAACGCTCATTTGTACTCCACTGGTACACGTAATTCTTAACCTTTGGTGACTGGTTTAAGCATATACAGGGGATGTAGGAGAGCATTAGCTTATGCTTTATTGGAAATTATTTCCCATTGAGTGGCAAAATGTAATAATCCGCACAGTTTTTTATATTACACAAATGACCAGACAAGTTAAGTTCACTCATAATAGGCAACTAGAAGATTTGCTTTCATTTTTTCTGCTAAATCTTGAGACATTTGCTAGCCTTTACATTATATGAGAAATAAATTGAGGTGTTTACAGCTGTACTGAAGTACTCTGAGAGCCTATTGCAGCCAGGATGCTTCAAAAAAACTTTAGAGTAGTCAATACAACATTTAAAAAAAAAATTCTTCACCAATACAGAACCCATAATAGCTCCAGTAAAGAAGAAAAAATTCTCCATGGCAGAGCAGGAATTGCCAGAAACAGCCTACAACATGGAGTGAGTATGTCACTTGTTTAACTCTTTCAGTGCCAAATACAACTAAAGTCTATTTTTTCCAAAGTCAAACTAGTCTGAAATATTATATAAAGATCCCAGATTCTGGGATGGGCCCAATGCACCCTGAGAAAAGCTGGTAACTCAGTCCGAGATTTGGCACTAAAAGAGTTAAACTCTATCCACAATCTGGTTCACTGACTGTACTCCCAAGTTGATTTTATGAGAGTTTTGTTTTCTTGTATATAAATTTCATTTTAGTATTTGTAGCTATAGTGTAGTGAAACTTAAGGCGTGATTGTATTTTTGACCTCGGGTCATTCATCATGTTCCGTATATCATGTATACCTTTAGTGTGTACCAGTTGGCACAGCCATTCAGATATGTTCAGTGATATTCACTCCAGTGAAACTGGAAGAATTTCCTGCCTCTCCTGCAAACAGGCTGTTGCGATTTGTTGCCCTGGTGCCAAGCTGACAATGAGAAGTTTTTCGTTGTTGTTAGATTGTTTCTACATTTGAAGTCCTCCATAACAGAATGTATTTAGACCTATTAAGTAATCATGCAGAAAAAGTGTTGGAGCCTTATGAGATTCCAGTAAACTATGTTTGTGCGGCTGTTTGTGAGTGCCCTCATCATGACAACCACATCTTGTGATCATAAAGAAAACCATCACAGGCAAGCATGATCAATATATTGTACTACTGTGTCAGCCATAGTATTTCAGGCTCACATCACTGGCCAGCCAATCTGCCTGGAGGTGGTGCATGTGCATGTGAGGGGTGGGAAGGGGAGATTGAAATTGTCGGTTTGGGTATATATGTAGTAAGTAACCAAATACAATCAAAACACTTAACACCTTAGACGGGATAAGGACCACTTTTATGTTAAACTATCAATGTCTGTGTTACAGATATTTGGCTGACCTGATGGATAACCCTGAGTTAATCCGTAACGTTGCTTTGTGTGGACACATGCATCATGGGAAGACGTCATTTGTAGACTGTCTGATGGAGCAGACTCATCCTGGTCTGTCAGCCAAGGAGGACACAGACGTGAGTTTGGCATGTTTGATTCTCATCCGCCACAACACACTCTGCTGAGAAAAAGTGTATTTGGCAGCGAAATATCATTTATATGAAAATGGCAAACAATGACTTTCAGAAATCTTATTTTGGAGTACCTGACAAGAAGTCACTGTGTAGGGGGAGCGGGTGCCAGTTCTATACAAATGTCCACATTCTGGTAACATTTAAATTATGTGAGATAATGTAACAGTGCATAAATTGATGTGCAATTTCACTAAAAGTTGCTTCAATGAATAATATAATATACATATATACTGATTTGCAGTGTTAATATCTAGAATATCATAGAGGCAGTAAAACTTGAAATGTTTTCACAGGCAGAAAAATACTCAATTACAGAAGTTTATTTTGCTCTTTTATTTTCACAGCTGAGGTACACAGATATGTTATTCACAGAACAGGAGGTGAGTGAATATTTGTGAATGGTTTGTTAAATGGGTGTCTGTAAAGCTATTTTGCAGTATAAATTTTAGAGAATCAAGAGTTCTTTTTTTGCAGAATAGGGATGATTAGGTACCAATCTACAATTCAGCCAAATGTTGAGTTTGAAAAAATACAATTTTTATGAGAATTTTGGAGCTAAAGAAATCATGGTTCTTGGCCAAACACCTACATGGTTTTGTATTTATAAGGCAGCGCAATCGCGTGTGGAACAGATATAAATGCCAGACACAAAAGCTGCGGCCTCACACACTCCTCACTGCTCAAAATATTGAACACCTCTTTCAGTTATACAAAAGGAAATGTAACTTTACAGTCAACACTATTAAAAACTCCATTCGTCTTTACTTTACCAAACTCCGATCCAAACTAGACTCAAGAGAGATAAACCCTAAAAGGTGATGGAACCTTAGCAAATCTATTCTCGGTCACAAACTTTATCAAAACATTCCAACTCTTATTGACGATGGAAGGAATATTTCTTCCGACATAGAGAAGTCAGTGACCTTCAACAAGTATTTTGCTGATCAGTGTAAGACTCCGCATGATGACAATCCTTTACCCTTGCCCAACCTTGCATTCCGTACTGAGGCCCGCGCCTGTCTATGTTTCAAGTGCAAGTAAATGACATGGAAAAGATTTTAAAATCTCGGAAAACCAGTTCTGCTTGTGGTCCTGATGGTATAGGCAACACCTTCTTAAATCCTGAAATCCTGTGCCCCCTTAATCCCACGTTCTCTCACTGATCTGTTCAATCTCTGCTTATCCAACTAATATTTTCCAGAACCTGGAAGAGGTCCAACGTGTGCCCCGTTTTTAAGAAAAGTAACAAACAGTCAAAGGAAAATTATAGGCCTATTTCACTCCTCTGTAATGTCTCTAAAGTACTTGAGCGTCTAGTTTATAACATTTTCTATGAGTATCTAACCTCTAACAGTTTACTTTGTGCTAAAAACTCTGGCTTGAAGAAAAACAATTCCACCATAAATCAACTTGTTAGCATTCTTCATACTATTTACAGTGGCCTTGAGTTCGGCCATGAGGCCCGTATGGTTTTCCTGGACATACCCAAGGCCTTTGACAGAGTCTGGCACGCTGTTCTACTTTTTAAACTAAAACAATTGGGGTTTGAAGATCCTGTGTTTCTATTTATAGAAAGCTATCTCTCAAACCGACTTAAACGTGTTACTATTGGAGGACAGACCTCACCTTGGCTCCCTATAGAGGCTGGAGTGCCCCAAGGCTCGATCCTTTGTCCCCTACTTTTCCTCGTTTACATTAACGACATCACTGTCAACATCACCTGTGACACCCGTTTATTCGCGGATGATACCAGTATTCTTGAAATTGTCCACGAACCAATGGCCACAGCTGAAAGCCTTAATCATGATCTTGCACAAATTCATCTTTGGGGCAAGCTCTGGCGTATGACATTTAATGCCATGAAATCCATCTCAATGACCTTCTCAGCTAAACGACATAAGCCAGATCATCCTCCCCTACTTCTTGCACTAGTAACTTGTTTCGGCGTTAGTGGGTGCGTTTCGGCGTTTCAGGGCGGTTCCCGGCGTTACACAGCGTTTGCCGGCGTGAGACGGCGTTTGCCGGCGTTGCAAACGCCGACTAACGCTGGCAAATGCCAAAATCCAATTAAGCCTTTTGGGGCTCGGCGTTTGCCAGCGTTTGACACCTTTTCAATGGCGGCAAATGGCGGCAAACGCCGGCTACCGCTGGCAAACGCTCAGTTGTCCTCTCAACAAGCAAACTCAATGGGATACATGTAAAATTTGAATTCAGTTGAACTGGGATTAGAAGGATCCATGGAAATTTGTGTCTTGTACTTGTACTAATCATTAATATACTTTTATTTTTTATACTCATGGGCAATACAACATAATTATCTTTAATATTATGATGATGATTTATCCATTGAGGTGTATGTGTATTGAATGACTTTGCTCATGATCACTGATATATATATATATATTTTGGTCACCCCAATCTTGGTTGCAAAGTAAAGACAAACAAACAACCCTGTTTTCAATTTTTATTTAGACACAGCACAGCAATTTTTTATTGTTTGTACCGCACAAGTCAGCAATGCATAGCTTTGTGCTGGCATAGATGTGAATCCCTGTGAATATAATACATGGAATTTATTCCATGTATTATATTGAAGTCAGTAATGTATAGCTTTGGGCTAGCATACCTGTCAAGTCTTCTCCCATAAGGTGGGAATCTCCCACTTTTTCACCCCAATTTTTTTATTTACGAGCAAAATTTTGCAAATTGGGCAGAATCTCCTGCATAAAAATTTAGTATTTTTCATTATATTCTAAAATACAAATCTCATCTCCTGCATAAAAATTTAGTATTTATTATTATATTCTAAGATACAAATCTCCCCCATGGATTTTTAAAATTTACAAAAATCTTCCTATTTGAGGTGTGGAATGTTGACAGGTATGGGCTAGCATAGATTCCGGGTGAATATAATACATGGGATTTAATAATAAATTCCATGTATTATATTCACAGGGATTCACATCTATGCTAGCACAAAGCTATGCATTGCTGACTTGTGCGGCACAAACAATAAAAAATTGCTGTGCTGTGTTTAAATAAAATTGAAAACAGGGATGTTTTTTATCTTTGCTTTGCAACCAAGATTGGAGTGACCAATATATATATATATATCAGTGATCATGAGCAAAGTCATTCATACACATACACCTCAATGGATAAATCATCATGATAATATTAAAGATAATTATGTTGTATTGCCCATGAGTATAAAAAGTAAAAGTACATTAATGATTGGTATAAGTACAAGACACAAATTTCCATGGATCCTTCTAATCCCAGTTCAACTGAATTCAAATTTTACATGTATCCCATTGAGTTTGCTTGTTGAGAAGACTACAGAGCATTTGCCAGCGGTAGCCGGCGTTAGTCTGCGTTTCACAGCGTTTGCCGGCGTTGAAAGGGTGTCAAACGCTGGCAAACGCTGGCAAACGCCGACTAACGCCGGCAAACGCCAAGCCCCAAAAGTCTTTATTGGATTTTGGCGTTTGCCAGCGTTAGTTGGCGTTTGCCGGCGTTTGTAACGCCGTCTCACGCCGGCAAACGCTGTGCAACGCTGGGAACCGCCCTGAAAAGTCGAAACGCACCCACTAACGCCAAAGCAAGTTACTAGTGTTGGAAACACACCGATACCTGAGGCCACTCTACATACTCACCTTGGAGTTACACTCTCAAGTAAATTGTCATGGCACCAGCATATAACACGTATTGCTAATAAAGCCAGCCAACGGCTTGCTCTTTTATGCAGACTCAAATATAAACTCTCCCGCCAGACACTCATACGGTTGTATAGTACAATGATTCGTCCTATCCTCGAATATGGGTGTGTCCTGTTTGACAATTGCACTGAAAACCTGTCATAATCTATAGAAGCTGTGCAGTACGAGGCAGCCAGGCTCTGCCTTGGCGCAACTAGGTACACTCCACGTGTCTTACTTCTCGAAGAGCTTGAATGGCAAACTCTGGCAAATCGGAGAAAATACTTTAAACTTATTATTTTCTTGAAAATGTACAATAGGTTGACTCTACAATACCTACATGATCTCGTTCCTCGTGACGTTGCATTCACTACTGGGTGCCTTTTGAGAAATCACACTGAATTACGCCAAATTAGGTTCACCACCAATTGCTTCGGCAATTCATTTCTCCCGTCTGCTATCAAATTATGGAATAACCTCCCAGTTGATGCTCGTCTCACCAATTCCCTGCCGGAGTTTAAATCTAAATTAAATCTATCACTCTTAAGTGTTGACAAAAAGCCCACATACTTTAAACATGGAAGTTGTTTCCTAAACATATGCCACACGCAGCTACGTCTTAACTTCTCGGTTTTAAATGCCCACCTACATCATGTCAATATCCTTCCAGCCTCAATGTGTGCATGCTCTCATACTACTGAAGATACGAAACATTACCTTTTGTTCTCTCCCAAGTTCAGTGTGCAAAGGGTCCGTCTACTGAACACTGTGTGTCACTTACTCGCTCCAGGTGTAAATCCGACTCTAATAGTTCAGTGCTCTAGTGACATTTTATTAAGTATTCTCTTGAAAGGTAGTGAGGATCTGCCAAACACTGATAATGTATTTGTCTTTGAGGCTTTTCAGACATTCTTATCAGAATCTAGACGTTTTATTTACTAATTTGGTATATGATCTAATTTTAAGTCTTCATTATTTGGCATCAATTGCACTATTCGTGTACAAGCCTTGAATTTAGTCTTCTGTTCTCGTCCAGTGTGTATTGTGTATATTCCTGTGCGTCTTGCCTAGGAGTGGTGTGTGGTATTTGTAGATATTTTTATTTTTTGCACATTTTTGTCTATGTTGAATTACGCAAAGTGGAAAATTTAAATGGTGCCTGATATTATTTTTTTTTAAATCATTCGTTTTGCTTTTAAAGAAGAAACAAGAGAACCTTTCCCACATATTACATCAAAGTTTTGTTACACCAAATTTGAAGATTTTATGTTAAATATTATGGCTTGTAGGCCCAGAAAACCTCTGAAGTGGACCCCTTTGTAATATGTCGCCTATCACCTTAAATAATGAGAAAATAAGGATTTTTTATCCGCACACAATAAAAATATAGATAAATATCTAAACGAAAATAAATGTATGGTTTGGGGGGAGCTAATGGCAATATGTTAGAAAGGAGTAGAATAAGATTCCACGATGCTATATACTCTGAGCTTTACAGACAGCCCCTTGAACATATTTATAAATAAACATGAAGAGAAGAGGCATAGCCCCAAGTGAACTCTTCTGCAGAAGAGGATAATATGAGCAACAGTAAGAAGTAAGGACTTGACATCAGACATTTTAAGGATAGGTAAGACACCAAAAAGAAATCCCACTTTAATTGATCCTAGCTCAAAATTGTATATGCATTAGGATATCAAACCATATGTGTATTATTGTCATACTTATGTGTCCAGTATTTTGTTGTCTGTGATGTTAACTGTTCAATGAACAATTGAAAGTTGACCGCAAAGCATCCACCCCATAAATGTCGATATAAGTCACTAATTATGTGTGATAAAATCGTAATTACACTGTCTTGCTTGTTATGGATAAGCTGAGGGTAATTTGGGGAAAAAATTCATATTTTGACATACAGTGTATTCATATATTAGCTGCAATTTGTAACCATGCTTCGTTTCAGCCATCCATAATTCGCCAGTCTTAATTCCAAAAGGTGAATTTTGTACGATTTTTGCCTCCATGTCTGCATGTGTACCTTACAAGAAGTCAGTTTGTAGGCTTAGGCTTACAGATTGACCTCATGCCACTTAGCCCTGCCCCCAGAAGTCGGCATTTACAGTGTTATATTTACATCTGGAGTTTTTGTTAGCTTTGAGAGAAAAGGGACAAATTTTGTTTTCATCAGTGAATGTTAGCATCATGTGCCAGTGCCTACTTTGCTACGTAAGAAGCGGCTAGCCACACCCATAGCGCCTCCCACTGATAAGGCCAGCCTTAAAAATATTTCTGTTTTGTATAACAAGGCCTTGAAAAATTTGATGAGGCAGGGAGGATTTTTTTTTTTTTTTTTAAACTACACATACCTACTACGTATTACTGCAATATGGGCATCATGCCAGTACAGGGACTGATGGACTTAGTATTGATACAAGATAAACAAAATAGGTTCAAAATTTTTTATTAAATCTGTATTAAAGCAAGAGACTGCCACAGATGAGGTTGTAGCAGGACAATATATGCTTCAGGCTGGTTTGCTGGTGCTGAGACAGAGTAGCCCTACTGTAAATACACCTCGGCTTGGCTTGAATTGGGGTGGGTCTTTTGCTATTTTAAACATGTACATGTACAGGGCTTCAAGAAACAAAGGATTAGCGTAATTATAAAGTTGCCCTTTTTTTAAAATATCACAGAAGAAAAAGAATAAGATATCAAATACAAATGTGCAGTTTTAATTTTCACTTGACAACAGCAGGGGAGGGGAGGGGTGCATGATGAGGGTTCCGAGAGTAAATATTACAAGTCATGAACACACCTCTTTTGTGTGTATGTGCAGGGACGTGGATTAAGAGTTTTAAGGTCAAGTCAGATTTAATCTCGGGCAATTTAAAATTAATAGGTACTTGCCCAGTCCGGCAACCAACTTTTTTTTCGTTGGGAACTCTATTCCTCAATTTTTCATGACACAGTTACAAGTTGAAGGGTTTGGTGCAAAGACCTGATAACTCGAGTTACAGATCTTTGCCTGAAATTAGGCACATTGCCTTGTGCATGGCAGGATCTTCCTGCTGTGTAAATCTTGGAGGTTTCTGAGTAAAATTGTAGATAATTTTCAGTGCATGCTCATGTTAACTCAATATACCCATCAAGACAAAAGTGTGCAATACCATGTCCTTTATACCTAACATATTTTAGCACAACATATTATTTCCCTCAAAATAACTGAGTTAGTGCAAACTTATGTTATCTTGACATACAAATCAGTCCATTGTACTTAAAACATGCATATACACTTGCCCAATTTTTGTACTACTAAAAAGTCTTAAGTTCTATGAGGATTTGTTTGTTTGCTGCATCATACATGGGCCAGATATGTTATTGGAGTGCAAAAAAAAAAAAGAGGTAACTGTGCATATAATGTTTGTGGTTGCTGCAATGTTCTAGAAATTGTGTCTAGTTATGGTGAAATAATATGATAATTAATTTTTAATTTTATCTGTCATTTGGGATGTTTTTATGGTCAATCTTCGTGGAAAACTTAAGACTTACCTATAAACTTTGGATTAAGAGTGAAGAAAAAGGGAATTTGATGCAAAAAATACGAAAAAACACATTCAGCATTTTCAGCACTTTAAAACCCCATTTTATCGATTTCACAAAGGTGGGACTTAACAGGTCTTTGCACCACAAGGCTCCAAGCCCTTCAGTTGCAGTTGTTTGCAAGGCTGGCTACGGGGGGTCTAAACACTTAAAAAATCAGCTTTCGCAGCACGCGCGTGGGGCGCCGATAGGTGATAATAATCGCTAATTGATAAACATTCCAAGTTTGAACAATTAGTTGGTCCGCAGTTGTATTCATCAGAACTTTATCTCTGTCAACACAAGCATACATTTTCACTGTCGTATACAACAATCAACATACGATTACGTTACGATAGCAAAGGTACCGGCAGTAATTATCGGTTTGCTGAGCGGGGTCACACTTCTCACCGTCAGTGTGATCTGCCCCAACGATGTCAAAGCAGGGTCAAAATTCAATAAAATTTGCATGGCGAATTCATCTGCAAATTAACATCAAATGCCATTTATCGGTGGGTTCTAACAGTGTTGGGAAAAATAGGTGCCTTGACATGACTTCCAGTCACACGCAAGTGACAGCGCGGAGTGGATCTGCGGTGAACTGACCAAGTCTCACGGACTGATTTGGGACACATTCGGCTATTCCCTTTATCCCCTACCTTTGCGTATTTGCCTGTGACTCCAAATTATTGTTGCAATTAACACTGGAATCTTTATTTACGCATGCTGCAATATAAACAAAGCTTCCCGTTTGTGTGTTCCCGCCGTAAATTACGACTGATTCACACATGTTCACTGGGCGGAAGCCATGATGAAAACATTGTAGCACGAGCCGTGATTGGCTCATTTTTGCATGTGACTCAATTGACCAATCGGGTGATGTGTTGTGCGTCAGACCACATGGCCAAAGCAGCTGTTTGTGTACAGTTGCAGGAAAGATGTCGACGGTGCGCACACTCGATTTCTGATTTGAAATATTAAAATTTTCATTTGAATTTGATTTAGGAACACCTTTTATTGCAAGGAACTTGCCAATACTGTATACGCAAATTTACTACGATGTACCGATAGCATTCATGGTGGGTACGCAAACGATATGTGTTTACAGAACTGCGAAACGGGGCGGGCGAGTAGCGTTAAATCAAGCCTGAAAAAAAAATTTTTTTTTTGCACTGTTGAAAAAAATTTTCCAACCGCAACATTTTGTGCACACCGGGCGCGTTATACGAAACAGAAATATTTTTAAGGCTGGCCTAAACAAAAGGTCCTTCGCAGTGGCTATCAAAACTTGTACGCACAAATATTCATGACAAATTTAATTCTAGTGTTACTGTTAATAAGAATATAAATATAAAAAATGAAGTCTGTCTCTGTTGTTGTCATTGGCATGTAACAGTGCGGTTGTTGGTATGCATTTTTTTCCTGACGTCGCTATTGCGATGTCATGAAAAATGCCTACCAACACCCGCGCTGTTACATGCCAATGACAACAACAGAGACCCACTTCATTTTTATATTACTTGCTGCGACCTTCTGCACTGATCTACTGTAACACCCTGTAGTTAATGCACACATTTAGTGCCGATTTTTTTTCCAAAATGTCATTATGGCATTATTCACAGGCACAGACGTCTAGAGCATTTTCAGCTCCACGTTTGCCGGTTTGGAATCGTCATAGTTTGCGGTGAATGGGCAGTTGGGTGATAATGATGTATTCATCCAAACAATCATCAAAAACACTCAATACTACCATATTTCGTCCCAAAATGCATGTAAATCTTCATGCTCTTTTTGAACAAACCATAACTTACAAACAACTTTACTAGGAGCGTTTCTTTAATTTGTATTTAAACTCCAAAGTCAGTTGTCTACAAGTGACTGAGCCACCATTTTTTGCATTTTGCACACCAGATAACGATACCATATTACCAACACATCGAAACTGCAAGAAATCTACACGAGCTTTCTGTTTGTCCCAGTTCCAACTTTTGACTGGTTTTTTTTTGTTTGTTTTGTGATTTTTTTGTTTGTTTGTTTGCTTGTTTTTTTTTTTTTTTGCATAAATTGATGGATTTACAGTAGTCAGTAGATGTGAATGAAAGTGGATGTGTTGGAGATAAGTGTTGTGTGACTGTGAAAGTGCCAATGACAATCTCCACTTGCTAATCACTGTTTTCATTGCACAAGTTTGATGTAGACCGTAATAAAGAGTTGGTATAACGTTGATTATTTTATTGACTTTAATTGACCAAACGTCCATTTTTTCAAATGCCTGGTTTCGGGGCCAATGTGTGATTGATGCTTTGTGTATGCTTGGCCTTTGTTCTAATGTATTTTTTACTTGCATGCATGTTATATACAGGCACAGGCATTTTTGAGCATTTGCCTGAACAAAAAAGTACCTGCACGTTATGCAAATTTTTGTCAGGCCTCGATATCTTTGGAACAAGCCAAACTGACAGATTTCCCATACTGGCCTCGATATATTGTTCTCCTTTGCCAGCCAGTGGTTACCATGCAAAGAAGTTGTCAATCATCCAAATGAGCCTGCCATATGAGGTGTAATCAATCAGCGGGCCATTTATGAAACCACGCTTGCAACAGCACATGCTGAGTCTGACACAGAACTCGGAATTTTCTTAACAAAAACTTCATAAATTGTGTTCCTTTCAAGTAGGATTAATCAACTGCCTCATAGTGGTCAACAAACAAACAATGCTTATGGATTAGAGTTGTCAAACTGGAAAAACTGTCAATAGGTGCCTGTAATTCCTTCAAAGAAGGCTTGACCTTTGCACTCATTTTTCACACGATCATTTTCACAACAACATCCCAAACTATTTTTATTTCATCTTCCACAGTTTTGCTTGAAAAAAACATCTAGTTTTCGCCGATGTCATCCTAAGAGTTGAACTACAAAAGAGGGTCTCAGCTTTTTTGTATGAAACCAAGTTCTTTTACAGTACTTCAGGAAAGTTAAAATCCTTTGATGTGTAAATGGAGTGTCATCACTTCAATTTCAGACTGCTACAGCTCATTAACAGCGCAAAACAAGGGAAAAACAAAACACGCTTTTGAGGATACATGTAGGTGTGCGATTATTTTTTCAAAGAATATTTTTATGTTGTCCCGTAACTGAAAAGTTGAATCAACATTATCGAAAAAAAAGAGTGCTATCTTTGCATAATTGCTGCATAAACACACAACAGAGTATGTAATTGACAATAATGTCATTTGATTCCGCGGCAAGTTTACTTTTCAGAAATGTATACTTTATTAGGGTAAATATGAGCTATAATTTGTTTATTTGAGATTTTTCAGAAGATGTATCTAACCCTGAGCTTATCCTTAATCTGCTGCCCATTACATATTGGCAACCAAAAAACAACCCTGTGATTTTTTATGTTTGGCTTAGTTTTTCTGTTATCCATCCTCAAAGTTTGACATTTCCATTTTCCCTTTGATTTCCAGGATGTTTATTTTTTTTCATTTCATAGAAAAAGAAAGAAGCAAAATTTTGAAAATCGCTCAATCTCTTTTGCAGTTCAGACGTTACAGAATCAAAAGCCCTTAACCAGATTAAATTTTGCCCAGCTGTTTTCATGGAATAACCATTCCTAGGTGGGGTTTTCATCCTATTATCCTTTCTGAGAATACAAGCTTCAAAGGGCTTTCATGTTGATCATTTGCCTCTGAAACAATACCGTTTGCTCAAGTTGGAGTGATTTTTGTACAAAGCGTAGTAAAGATAGTCTCTTAACATTTGGTGAAGTTGTCAATCTATTATTGGCCAATCGCATGAATAAAAGAGCCTTTGAAGTATGGAAAAAAATATTCAGGGATCTGTCAAATGGCGACATCGTCAATCTGGTTTCAAAGCATGATGTTATGGAGGTGGCCCATTCGGCCCTCTGACCTCAAGCCTGCAACAAAAATTGTGTTGCATTGGCTTGCTTAGTTGGGGTGGCCTACGACTGCTCGTGGTTAGTTGACAGGGGGCGGGTTTGGTCTTCTGCCCCATTACCCTTCATTCTGTTTTTACCCTTCGGCCTTATGAGGCCGACGGGTATTGTCGTACCCGGCGCCGTCTGTCCGTTCGTCCCGTGGTTTTACCACCATAACTTCAGTAATTTTTGAGACAGGACTTTCAAATTACACATGTGTTACACTCCTGTGTGGCCTACTTTGTGTGCAAGTATAGTTGACCTTGAGGTAATTCTCGGGGTCACACAGTGGTCACATGTGCTAAGCAATGTTACCGCTCTAACTATTGAAAGCCTGCATATAGCAATCTAAATCTTACACACAAGAAGCTCAATAGAGTGGTCTAGAAGCCTATTGAAAATAGAGGCCATAGCTCTATATTTGACCTACTTTTTGAGGTCAAAGGTAGTGCACAATGGTGATATTGGTATAAGTAAGGAAGCTTTTAAGTCAGTTACATGAAATTTTATACACACATGTATCACAACCAAAGAATGTATCATGAATTAAAAGTAGGTCACTAAGTCAAGTATCTGGGTCACAATGACCTATTCATTGAAATTTTGTTTACCACCATAACTTCAGAAATTTTTGAGACAGGAATTTTAAATTGCACATGATATTACACTCTTAGGTGGCCTAGTTTGTGTGCAAGCATAGTTGACCTTGACTTAATTCCCAATGTCACACAATGGTCACATGTGTTGATCGACGTTACTGCTCTAATTATAGAAAACCTGCATCTGGCAGTCTGAAGCTTACACACAAGAAGCTTCATTTTATTCACAAGAAACTTCATAGAGTGATCTAGAAGCCTATTGAAAATCAAGGTCATAGCTCCATATTTGACCTACTTTTTGAGGTCAAAGGTAAAGTGCACAATGGTGATATTGGCATAAGTAGGGAAGTATTTAAGGCAGTTACATAAAATTTTATATATACTCATGTATCATAATCAAAAATGTGTCATGAATCAAAAGTAGGTCACTAGGTCAAGTATCTGGGTCACAGTGACCTATTCATTGAAATTTTGTTTACCACCATAACTTCAGAAATTTTTGAGACAGGAATTTCAAATTGCACATGATATTACACTCCTATATGGCCTACTTTGTGTGCAAGCATAGTTGACCTCAAGATAATTGTCAAGGTCACACAGTGGTCACGTGCTAAGCAATGTTACCGCTCTTACTATTGAAAGCCTGCATCTAGCAATGTAAATCATACACACAAGAAGCTTCATAGAGCGATCTAGAAGCCTATTGAAAATCAAGGTCTTAGCTCTCTATTTGACCTACTTTTTGAGGTCAAAGGTCAAGTGCACAATGGTGATATTGGCATAAGTAAGGAAGTATTTAAGGCAGTTACATGAAATTTTATACACTCATGTTTCATAACCAAAAAAATGTGTCATTAATCAAAAGTAGGTCACTAGGTCAAGTATCTGGGTCACAATGACCTATTCATTGAAATTTTGTTTACCCATTATAACTTCAGAAGCTTTTGAGACAGAACTTCAAAATTGCATATGATAGTACACCACTGCAAGCATAATTGACCTTGACCTAACTTTCAAGGTCACACTGGTCACAAGTTTGCTGAGTGACATTGTGCATCTAGGAATCTAAATCTTAAAACAAAAGAAGCAACATAGGGTGATCTAAAAGGCTATTGAAAGTCAAGGTTATACCTCTATATTTGACCTAATGTTTTTGAGGTCAAAGGTCAAGTGTACAATAGTAGTATTTGTGTAGGTAACTATACCTGAAACTATGGGACACTATTCCTATTCACTTACAACAAAAGAGATTGAAGGCGGCCGAAGGGTACCGCGTTCTTTGAACGGTCCTTTTTGGGATAGTGTTTTATTGTATTTACGCCTTAGTCTGTATACTTTATGTAGGTAGTTTGTTAGACATGTCTGTACACTTCACTTAGTTAGCTTGTCATTATTTTGAAGTTAATGGCTCAAAGACTTTCATTTCTCTTTCCAACCTGAGTTTTGTATCGCTATTTTGTATGTTTTTTCTTGTGTTCACGGTCATGCTTATTTCAAAGTATTTATTGTGCTTTATTTCCTCATCCTTGGGTTTTGTTGAAAAATATTATGTACAGTGCTGCTTGGGTATTGTTAATTAAAATACCATTTTTTTTACGCCTGTCTTTGGTGTGCAGGACCACTAGGGTAATCCATTGCGGCACAGCCTTTGAAGGGGCATGGTCTGATGATTCCCGCTGCTCCTGAACATTCAATTTCTTCCTCTGATTGAATGCAAAACAAGCAAGAAGACTATAAAGTAAACCACTAAGGCTGTGATATGTTTGCATGTTTGTATCATTGACCTGTCCACAATCACACTTTCGACATGCCACCTGATTTCGCGGCGCCACCTGATTCCACTTTCGTTTTGCCATGGGTCATTGATTTAAGCATATTTTATATATCAAATACATTGAAATTATCAGACAATATAATAACCTCGGCAATTGGGAAAAAGGGCAAAACTCTATTCGAATCCCTCTTGCGAGAAAGGACAACACATAAACTGGACAGAACCAGATGCATAAGACAGATAAGATGACGAACACAGTGACGTAACAGATAGTGGGGCTATGTAATTTATTACTATATTAGGTCTGCATATGTGTACCATTAGCTAGCATTGTAGCAGAATCTGATATGTGTTTGTTTTACCGAAAAATCTAACCTATGCCTGCTGGTTTGAAGCGGCCGGTTTTGGAAATATACTCATGTACTGCTGAAAAAATTGCAATATTTACTTCAAGAGAACATTCACAGCAGCCGTATAATACTGTCTATAATCATGTGAATGGAGCATACAGGAAAATTCTAGTGTGGAGAACTGATCTCTGAACAGCATAAAAAAGGACATATAAAGAAGAAATGCCACGCATCTTCACTGGATATTCCACAATCACATAAAGGTGTATCTTTCACGCCGATCTTAAACAAGTGAGAATTTAATTGGCTTGCATCCAAGCAAAGGCGGGTGTGTTGCACTGCGAGAAATTGGTCACCAAAATTGTATAATTCAGGGAATTTGATAGCTCTGACCACTAGTTTCATAATATTTGACTTGAATATTTTGGTTGAAGCTGAATTTCTAGTTTCTAGATGTTACTGATTCCACAACCTAATAGTCGAGGGGAAAAATGAATTATCAAAGAGTTCAGTACGAGCACGAAAATGGGGAAGATTAAATTGCTGACGAGTTTGATAGGTTTGGTTACCCGCAGTAGAAGCAGTAAGAAGAACTGAGCACAATGAATCAGGAACAAGCTCTCTACGTTTGGCAAGAGTTGACCATCCGGTTTCTTCGTATAGCTTAGCATTGCTAGTTCCATGTATTGCACCAGTAACGATACGAGCAGCACTTAATTGAATGTTTTCCAGCCCTTCCTCCTCAAATACTGAACGCACACTCCACACTTTACTACCGTATTCGAGAATCTGCCTGACAAAACTAATATAAATAGTTTCAAGTGTACTTCTGTCCAACCGAAAACTTCAAGTTTTTCATAATGTTCACAAGTTTACTAGATTTGTTAGAGATTTCAGTAATGTGATTGGAACATCTTAAATCAGAGCATATTGTCAGTCCAAGGTGTTTGTGATTTGTAACATATTGCAATACATGACCTTGAAAATGAATAGGTGGATGGTTAGTTTGGTTTGTCTTCCGAGAGATGAGCATGGAGTTAGTTTTTAGAGCATTAAAGTTCACCAGCCAATCTTTGGACCATTGATTAATATCAGCAAGATCGGAATTCATAATTTCAGCAGCAGTAAAGGGATTATCAATGTTCAAGTACAGAGAGGTATCATCAGCAAACAATTTTATGTTACAACGAAGAAGATCCACAATATCGTTGATGTGAATAAGAAACAAAAGAGGCCCCAGCACAGAACCTTGAGGCACTCCAGCACAAATTTTACCCCAACTGGAGGACTGAACTTGAATAACTACGCATTGGTAGCGATTCTTTATATAATCCGAAAACCAATCTTGAAGATCTCCCTCAATACCTGCTCTCTTTAGTTTGTACAAAAGGCCAGAATGCCAAACCTTGTCAAAAGCTTTACTAATGTCTAAGAAAATGATTCGTACTTCCTTTTGTTGATCCAAGGCTAAACATAGTTCATGATAGAGAAGGAGCAACTGATTGACCGTCGAGTCACCCGATATGAAACCGGACTGATGAGCAGAGATAACAATGTTGTCCTGACAAAAGTTAAATACGTGCGTAAAAACTATCTTTTTTAGAACTTTTCCAACACAGCTGAGTAGAGACACAGGCCTGTAATTATTGCATGAATTCTCCGGACCTTTTTTATAAAGTGGAGAAACGTTTGCTCTTTTCCAAGCTGAAGGGAATTGTCTATTAGAAAGTTAAATAATCTAGCAAGTGAGGGGGAGATAACAGGTGTGGCTTCTTTGAGCAGTTTTGATCTTATACCATCAAGACCAGAAGCTTTAGTTGTGTCAAGACTTAAAAGCACCTCAAGAACTTCTCTCTCCGTTACAGTGAGTGAGTCAAGAGTAGATGCAGCAGGATCTGTATGTTCGGATAAACTGGTCATTGCAGAATCAATGTTACATTGTTCTAGAAAGTAAGAATTAAAAATTTCAGTTCTGGACAGAGAATCAGCAATGTGCTTACCACCATGTAAGAGAGAGGGAATAGTTGAAGATTGGTTACGGTTAAAAAAATATTTAACTGTGCGCCACCGACTTTTTCTGTACTTGGAAGGGTTGTTGAGGTCCTCACAAAGCTTAGTATTGTATTGGTCTTCAGCAGTTTTAAGCTGTTGTTGATAATGGTTTCGAACTTGACAGAAAGAGGTCCATGCATGGGTGTTCACATTTTGACGTTTAGCATTTTCGTATTTTCTTTTAACTTGACGTTTAAGTGAACGTAGGCTGGAGTTGTACCACGGTAAATCATGTGGTCTGACTTCAATATTTATGTTTTGGATTGATTGTTCGGCAGTTTCCATGAACAATGTGGACCAGGAATCACAACACGAATCAATATCTTCAGAAACAAAACACGAATTCCAGTCCACGCTTCGAAGGGAAGTTCTGAAGACTTCAAAGTCTGCTTTACCATAGTCCCAAATGCGTCTTTTGATTGTATGATCTTTCTTTTTCCAAAACAATAGGTTAGCACCTACAACAGTATGGTCACAGTTAGAAATTGGAGGAAGCACATAGGTATCACTTACATAGTTAGGAATGTTAGATGGGATTTGATCTGAACATGTAGCTGAATGGTCGGTAATGTGTATGGGCTCATTTATATGGACCCTAAGAAGATTGGTACTGGCAAATTGGTCAAGCTTATGGCCAGATGGCGTTTGGAAATAGCAATTTAAATCTCCCGTTAAGATAATATGATGAATACCTGTGCCTTTCGCCAGGTCGAAACTTTCCTGAAACTTGCTCGAAAAAGAAACCTGGGAATTGGGTGGCCTATACACGACAGCAAATAAAAATTTAGTATTATGAAGTCTAATTTCACACCATAAAATCTCCAGATCAGGTACCTCAAGATCCAGTCGTTGAGCGATGTGTAAGGATTTGGACACATACAGTGCAACACCACTGCCTACCCCATTAAGACGATCTTTTCTAATAATGTCATGATGATCAGGTATATCTAGATTGCTTGCTAAAGAGTTTGATGAAAGGAAAGTTTTTGATAGAGAAATTATGTCAAAGTTTGGGACAATGTCTGTACGGATGCACCGCAATTTATCTGGTGACAGACTTCGTATATTTAAATGGCAAAATGAAATGTCTTTAGAATGCTGTACAGGGCCCAGGTTTTTATGAACATCTCCCACTGAGAGTATCAGTAGAAGGCAACTGAAAGATATATTTACAAACTTTAGTTGCTGTCTATGCAGAACCTTGAACATTATATAAACGATAAGAGGGGTTCTCTTTTTGTCTGAAAGGTTCAAATTTATAAGATGTAGAGCAATAGAGGTATACGTGACCAAATAAATGGTAAGGTATGTATGCTGAGCAATTTGTGCGAGATTCGTCAATTCATTGTTCGAAGTAACAATCATGTACGGAACAAATAAGTGATCGGAGTATACTATGTCACATAAATGATTGCACACCAACTTGAATACATTAGTAATGACATACGATACGACCTTTAACCTAAGTATCCATGTCAGCTCCAAAAAAGTAAAATACAATAGCATACATTTTGTGGAGAATAATAATCTACAATATATGAAGGATTCCATCACAGTTATTGAGATACACAAGATAACACAATGTTCAGAATAGAGGCAGTGGAAACAGCACATGACATGTTAAAGACGTTCGGTACACTGGTCAAAAGAATTAAGAAATCTCTGGTTTTTGGTGTGAACAAAGATATTGGCATTTGAAACAAAATGCAAGCAAAAAATTGGCATGTCACAGTGCTACTTTTGTCGCTTGGTGGCGATACATGTGAGGACTACAGAAATTTGATAGCAGCCATTATATATGTGGGTAAAAGCAAAAAACAAATTAAGGATGCATAACTATGCATAAATTACCTCGATATGAGTGTTTGCAATGTATATCAAGCCTTTTAATAACAAATATGTAGACAAAACATGCTGGAATGTGACTTTAAATTCATCTGGTCTTGCAAAAATGTATAAGTGCTTACAGTATTTTGTAAATTTGAAATAGAAAAAATATTTACAAATCCCTGAAAAACTGTAGGGGGTTTCCAAAATATGTACTGATTTCATTGATTAACAAAAAAAGGTATCATACGGTGCTATTTTTTCTGCAATTGTACAAAAAATTCATGCATGTTGACTTAATTTGTTCTAAGTTCATAGGTAAAGGTATCCATTCATTGTCTCACTTCGATACCATATCAATATACATGTATGTAGCTCAAATGAACGGCAGTACGTCGTTAATTTTATATTCCAGTCATAATATATACTTTCATAGTTTTACTTAGAAGAGGCAAACATTTTAAGATTCTCTCCATAGGGCAATACAGCAATGTGGAAAAAAGAGGTAAACATAAGAATATCAAAATTATAGTTGCCTTAATACAGTGTCGAATGGTAGCACAGGTAGCACATTATCAAATATGCCTGTGCCACCTTTTGACGCTGGGGTATTACTCTGTTGTTGTTTTTTTCCAGTTGGGACAGCGTTTATCGTATCACATTCACAAGAAATGGACAGTACACTGACCAAGCCATATCGTTTTTCTGATTCTGTGTTTTTTAGGGACAATGTTTTTTTTTTTTACATTCCTCGCATACAAGATTATCGGCTAGTACACTTAGTTCCACTATTTTGCGACCTTCGTCCCTGTCAGTGTTTACATGTACATGTGGCATTTGGGGGGTGGGCGTGGCACTTTCGACGGTGGCTTGGTCAGCGTTCGCTGATTGTGTACATGCGTTTTGGTCTACCACTGTCGTGTTTCGACGTATTCTGCCTTGTTTTTAGTATTTAGTCCTTTGTTTTGGCATTTGTTAACAAACCGCCCATTCTTTTTCCTGTTCACTCTTCGTAAACAATCCATGTTTCTCAAACGGAACTGTGCAAAATAGGAAAAGCGAACAGCAGCTAGTGCAGGTATCGACAAATACCAGCTCTAACTGCATAGAGGCATTGGACCATAAATGGTTGCGCATAATGCGGTGTACCGAACGTCTTTAAGTAATGGTCGGAATATATATACTGACTGCCCCGATGCTGAAGCAGATGAAATGCATGTACATGTAGCAGCTTGACAAAAAATGTAATACCATAAATTCAACAGCAGATACCAAATTTTGCATGTCAGCAATAATAGAAGTCGCAAATATATTGAACAAATGTAGGAAAAACGATGAGATAGAAGTTAACACCAATGCCCCAACATGGGCGTTGCTACCTGTAGCAACATGACAGATTCTTATGTATAATGGATGGATGGCATTGTTCCGGGAGGTGGCTGAAAACCAAAAGAGTGACACATGGACTTTCTGATATCCACATGCCTCTGTGTTTTTTGCATTATTCCTATATTTCTACTTAAGGTAGGACCTTGAAATTTTGCCAACGTATAAAAAGGACATTTATCTTGTAACAACCATTAAAATCTAAAAATTGCCCATGCAAAGGTTTTTGGTGTCTTACCTGTCCTTAAAGGGAAAACCTACAGTGTCAAAGGCCACACACAGAGAAGATAAATCAAAGGGACCCACTGATAGGAAACTAGGGTGTGCTTCTATAAGTAGCAAATAAATTTCCCTTTGTTGAGGATAGCCCGTGGTTAGATGTACTGTACACTGAATTAAACAATTGAGACTTTTTCTATATAAGTAAAGAATGGTCAATTTTTTTTCCATATTCAGAATCTGTACATTTTTTACTTCCATTGAAAACAGTTTTCGCTTATAGGATGGTCAGTCTTTCATCTGTCCAGCCATCCACAATTCACATTTTTTGTGACTGTTCATACCAGTCCTTATAAGTCCCCAGAGCCCAGTGTTGCTCATTATGAATCAGATTCACTGGGTTTACTGGTTACGGGGTACAAATTGTGGCCATGATGAATGCTGGAGTGAGAATGTGCAGTATGCGTGTATGTGAATTGAAAAAGTCACTTGCCTTGGTGCAGTACCTACAGCTTTCTTCCCATAAAATATTTCATGTAAGGCTCCAACGGTTCATAAAGCCATCTACGTGTATTAGGCTTTCTTCAAGGGATGCCAGGTGAAGAAAGCCATAAAACAGCTGGCTTTTTAGAAGTGGCCATCCTTGTGGCTTTCCTGAAGACAGCGCCATCCTGTGTATGGAAGATTTGTGGATATATTTTATATTTTTGAAGGATAAAATAGAGGTTTATGATATTTGTCCATAATCGCAGACCATGATCAATTTGTATTTTGTGTCAGCAAATTAGAATATTTCATTGAAATATTTAAACCAATTCATAAATCAGTGTTTTCTATGGAATTGATTGTGTTGAAGGTTAGTTTAGTGAACAAGAAGTTGGCAGTCAGATTGAGTCGTGATCATGACGAGGGATAAAAACATCAGCTGTCATGTAGCCTGGCTTATTCATGCTGTGTTTTGAAAATCTTCAGAGCATTTGTAAATATCCTAACAAGAGTCACCAGGTTTCTTAGGTGTAGGTTGGATGCCAAATGCCTCACCCATAGCAAGGAAAGCTGTTTAACTGGGACATGCTATTGGGATAGGTATTATCTTCTCTCCTCTTTCAAATTACATTTCTTTATGGAAGAAATCAGCTCAAAATACTGAAGCAGATTACAGTTGACCAGCAGCTAATTTTAAGTGGTGTAAAGTAGTGAGTAGAGCAAGGATAATTACTTTTGACTCAGCGTTACGGGGGTCTCTCTAGTGAAGTTTCTGTGTGTGTGCATATTTTATTTTTCAATTTCAGAGAGGTGTCAGCATCAAGTCCACTCCAGTTACCCTAGTCATGCAAGACACACGCTCCAAGTCGTATCTTCTCAATATTTATGATACACCAGGTAAGTGGGGTCAGCAAAGCAGGCAAGTCAGTGGCCAATATAATTGATTTTATTAAGCTTTTGTCACGGATGGAGTCAAATCATGTAAATACAAGTAGATGTATTTGAAATGCAAAAGCTGTGAATCAAGTGCAGAGACTGATTCAGTTCGTTTTGTGACAGTGTGGAATTTTTGGAAATCAGCGCATAGCACTGGATTTCCATCATTATCTTTAGATAATATACTGGCTCGGATGTGCCCTAAGGGGGACAAAGAGAACTGTGCAAAGTGCATAGTATTTCTCCAATTGTTGATGTTGCTAATGAGAAAAAAACCGATATTGTGGTCACACTTTTGCAGTTACATGTCTCTGGAGCAGAGGCAATGACACATGTAGCAATAGATTAATAAAATGTTGCATGGTGAAACATTCGGGCCTGCATTGATGACATCAGTTGGGACATTTTTCGGTATTTGCTAGGTTAGACCAAGCAAAAACCTAAAAATGTACCAACAAGTGTCACCAATCCAAACCCCAATGGTTCAGCATGGAACATTCTTTTTCTCGCATACCTTTCAAAGTAGTTTTACAGCAGAAAAAAACTCTGAAGCGAGAAGTTTCCAACTTAGGTCACTATTTTTATTAGGCGAATAACCAAAAATTTGGCCATACATAACCATACGCAGCGACATTTTACGTCTACATTGATGAGATGTACCAGTATTGTTATATCAGTGAATGAATATAGTTCGTGCATGTGTACAAAACAGGAAACAAGTTCAAAAGTTGATGGTTTGTCACTGTTAAATTATCCATGCAACGAGGAAAACGAGCAGGTGCTCTGGAGACACAAGCTGTGGTCCTGAAATTAGTGTGGAACTTTGTCCAGCCACAAAGCACATGTTTACAATTTACTGGCTGTCGCTGTCTGACTCAATGATGGGTTTACAAATACCTTGCCGCAGAGGAACAGAAGGGTCATTTTAATTATTTATGTAGACCTTTGTGATGATGCAATCATGAAACAGACCACTTCCTGTGTTTGCTGGTAGAACCCGGGACTGAACCTTGGGAAGCAGTGTCAACGATGGATTATCGATGGCCTCAGTAGGCCTAATGCTGATTCTTCTGATGTCAATGGCAGTTTGCACTTCTGCCTGGGAAAGCAATGGGATGAGAAGCTGGCGCTGATAGAGAGCAGACTGGGACAGGCATATTTGATGGACAGCTAGCAATGATGTTAGAAATGTTCCACAGGTTCTTGCTAAATGGATATTCGACTGTAATTATTAACTGCAGCACCATGCCATTTTGTCTGTTTTGTCAACAATGTCTTCTGCTATGTATAGTTTTTAGTTCTGCTGACTAAAGGTTGCAGAGCTTATGCAACCCGTCATGTCTGTCCGTCTGTCTATGGTATGAAAATCTAGCCCCCTTTCAATGTAGTGCCATCTACATTATTATGTAATATAGGGGTCAAAATATGAAAATCTTGTGAACACTCTAGCATGTTTAATTTTTGGTGAATCGTCACCAAATTTGGTGGGATTGTAGGGGAGGTCAAAGTCTAAGGTGCTAATGACACTAGTAGCGCCAGCTGTAATTTGATGGAAATTATGAGCCAAAATGTGTTTTAAGATATAAAATTCCATATCTTGAAAAGTAAGTGGATTAGAATTGCCAAATGTATAGGATATATAGACCATGACCAAAGGTAGAATGTTATGTAGTATCAGTGACATTGACCTTTTTGTGAGGTCACCATGCCTGTAAAGTTGAAATTTTGTAATGGCATAGTGTAACTTGGACATCAATGGCAATGTCAGCACAGCACCAGGCCTACAGCTATGGGCGTCTTGTATTACATGATCTGGATGACCTTGATCTTTTGTCCCAAGGTCACTGAGGACGTAAAGTTAAGGACTCCCTCATTGTCTTGGCACATGCAACAGTATCTGTCACAGGAATCACACAAATAAGCTATGATTACATGTAGAGCGAAGTATCATCTGGTGGACATTTTATACACTGAATTACATAAGCTTTATATGTTCAGAAGCCACCTGAGGACTCACAACTGTGGAATGAACAGTTGCAATATAGCCATGGTGCCAGTAGAGCATTAGGCCCATGGGCCTTTTGTTTTTTGAACGGAATTCCATAGTAGCCATTGAGCCGTTTGGTCTCAATACCATGGGAAAGTCACCTTTCTTGCTCAGTCGTATACTAAATTTTTATCGTCTTAGCTCACTTTCCAATGATAAGCATGCATAGAATCAGACACCCATGTGAATCTTCGAAAAAACTGCACACGTATATAAAAATTCTACAGGAACAGTACATCTACACTTTCCTGAGCCCTGACACAGGGCAAGGGCCACCTAACCTTAGGGTGTCCCTTCCGGTCAACCCAACATAAATATTTTGCACCAAACCAGGTCAAAATCAGAGGGAGATCCCCAGCCAGGGGATTCCCACTCTGGACCCATTACAGCCAATGGGAACCAGACTCAGATTATGACAAACATACTATTGTATTACGTCATAGTGCTGCTGAAACGTAAACACAACCTACGTGTAATGTTACTACAACTGCACGATACTTGGACATCAACAGTTTTTTAACGGTTCCTGACGAGATACACTCAGTATCGAAACTGGTGGAACTTGCGTTTGCCATTCAATGGCTACTTGCCTAGTCCTGCTCATGGAATTCCATAGTAGTCACTTGATTACTTGACTACTATAGTTTTACTATTGAAAGTATTCCCTCAAATGCAATTTTATTGGATGGTATTTATATCATGTCCCAATGAAATTTTAAAGTGCTAACCAGGCATTGCCCAAAAACTTTGTCCTCAAATAGTTGATTACAAGTTTTTGTCCTACACCAGTAAATGCCTGTAGGCCTATCTATAATTAAGTGTGTGAGAAACATATTTTTTAACATTGCCCAGTTCAAAAACACAAACTAAACCTTGCCAGTCAGATTACATGTGTGCGCACTATAATCCTGAAAGACCCTGACCAACACACTCAATTTGGTGAAAAAGAGCATCAAAAAGAGTTCAACATATATTCATATGTTCTTTGTTGTTCTAATACATTTGACGTATTATTATTCACACTGTTTTGTGTCAAGTGTAGGTTTTAGTACATAGCCATAAAGTATTTGACAAACGTGCAATTTTTGCATGTCTTGTTGCCTGGGATAATGAGATAAAAACCATGGGCCAAGCGATGATTTTTGCAAAGTCTCTTTGAAGAATTAATTTATACCACCAAAGTATATTTAATACAAAGAGAAACTTAACAAACCTAATTCTGTAAGCCCATGTACCGTTTGAACACTATCAAGTCCGATATTCTAAGAGCAAAGTCCTATTCCGTACCATTCACTGAAAAGCTGTATTGTTCTAAATCATAATAGCAAATTAATTTATGAAAGGAACAAATCATATTCATAAAATTTGAAATTTAGAAGAAAGTTTTAGGCATTATTAGCCTTTAAAAAATCGGGTCATCAGCGGGGAACCAGCGCAAGACTTGTTTCGGTGCCATTAATCCCCGGACAAGTCATTCTGCTAACTGGCGGCACCATGTTTGCATTTCCAATACAAACATCCCGAGCTGATGTATCACGGAATAAAGCGAATATGATGTTCCTTAGTTAATAGGCCTACTTAAAAACGTAGCCCACATGACATAAATATGATAAAACTACACCTAACACTCATGATTAGGCCTAGCAAAAATGAATAAAATAATAAACCATCCCACACTTACCTACAGCGCCTGGTCTTACAACTCACCCGACGAGGCCTACCTGGACTGATCAGATCAAACTGATTAAACCATTGTCATAAGTAGATCGCAAGAGAACCGCCAATGACTGTGTTTAATTTGCAAATAGTTCTTGCTTGTACTGCAGTTGAACGTACGTGGGTCAAAACGAAGTAAAATTAACGTACACAGGTCAAAACGTTCCCAAAACTTGCGGTAATTTGATTATATTCAGCCCACCTCATTCATTTTTATGTACGCAAATTGCAAACATTGCCGCAAACTCCTGGCCACGATTGGCTTTGATATCCAACTCAAATTCCGTTTAAGTGTGACTGACAGTTTCTGTGAGAATCGAAATCTTGTTTGGTAAGACTCGCCCACAATGCATTGCGCTATCTTTTAACTGTGGTGGTTACTGTGCACAGCTTGTGAGAGTATTGTGTGGCATTTAGATTTGTAACGAAGGATAATCACTGCTTCAGACACAACCAAGTGGGCAGATTAAAATTAAGATTGTAAGACAGTCATGACTTAAAAATACCTAAACAACTGTTTGCCCTTGTAGCTTGGAGAAAACACATGTGGAACTTATATTACGATGATGGGCATCACTGAGACCAGGTCACCAGGGGCCATGGCATTATTGACCACTGAGCAACCCCAGCTGTGCAGTATTCTGGCCCAAGTTGTGGCCCAAGTTGACCAGGTCTCTCTCTAGACAAGTTGAAATTAATTGCTGTGTTTGATTTGATTTTACATTAGAATAAGGGCACGCATTGGTTAGAATTCTTGGAGTCACTATCCCAGCTTAACTGTAATACAAATTAATAGTTGCAGTGGTTTCAGGATTCTCCTTCTCATTACCACTGATGGGATGCATATCGAGGCGATCGTGCAATGAATGCTTTTAGGACATTATAGTCAATTTGCGTAATACAGTATTGGCAAGTTCCTCACAATAAATGGTGTTCTTCATTCAAATTCAAACGAAAAATTTAACATTTCAAATCAGAAATATGTCACCTTTTAATGCACATTGAGTGTGCAGACTGTCATCCCTGCCAGTGTAAACAAGAGCTGCTTGGCCATATGGTCTGATGGAGAACACATAACCCGATTGGTCAATAGGGCGTTTTTGCCAGCCGCCACAGTGAATGAGGGCTTATGGGATCGAGGTAGTTCTTGACTGCCGTATTTACCCTCGGCGCATATAAAACTGTATTGTACACACTGACTTAAGCTAGCGTAAAATCCCCTGTAAAATGCCAAGATGCATGTGTTATGTGCCAGGGTGTTTTAAAAAAACTGCCTGGGACCAAGTATATTCACTTTATGGATTCTCAACCGACGAATAAACACTAACACCTATTCTTTTCATAGCACTGACTAAAGTATTTCTTCTATCTAAAGAAGAATTTATATTCTTACTTGTGACTGGAAAAATAACTGAATCTGTCCATGCAAGAATGTCTGTCATCATTGTGCCAGATCAACATAACCCAGGCCCATTATAATAAAATATGTTTATCCTGTCTCTTTGTGATGTTCTCTGATCCAAGGATGATGATAAAACCTTGATTCATGTACATAATGTAGATTCTCCGGCATTGAAACATTACTGTATTGCCCCTCTCTAAGTGATTTTAGAACTCTTGTGAATGAATGAGGTATTACAGAAGAAAAATTAATCAGGGTCAATGTAAAGAAGTATATCAGCCTGGGCAACACCACCCCATCCCACAGTATATATGTGAGTGCAGTATACCGGTATGTTAGAAATCAGGGAAAACATGTTTTGCGTTTGGTAAACATTATTCAACGGAATTCATCTCTGACTGGTAAAATATACAAAATTGTGATTTCACGTAATTACCTGTAAAAGTTTCTCTAAGATTTTGGCCCGAAAATAAGAGGAACAAGAATGAATACATGAGCTGAGACAAGGCAAATGGCCGTTAAGTCTGAGAGGCTGATGTCCGACTGATTTCATTGATTTATCCTGAGCAGATAAGTGGCTTTTTTTGTGCTCAGATGATAGACTTCGGCTACTCACAACATGTGCTGGAGCCCATTTGAGGTATTTCATGCATCATGCATTTAAATAGGGGTTGATAAGATGATGTTTCACACTCCAGCATTGAATCATTAGACACAGCCTAGTAGTGAGGAAATGCTTGCGTAATCCACACTTCAAAATTCCGCAGTTTCTTTCTGACATTATCTGGTATTCTAACATATATTTAATGCGTTTACCAGGTTTGAATGATTCAAATTGTGAACAGCAGCAAACAGTTAGTTTTAGGCTACTGAACTCAAATACTCCTATTCATTCTGACTTGAAGTCCTCAAATTTATTGATTGTATCTATTCTGAATGAGAGTACCAGGTCCATTTTCAGTTGCAGCTGACATCTTCAGATGCTTATTATAGACAACAATTATTGGAAAAGTACGCGGTAACTCATCTGCACCAAAAGCAACATTTTATATCATTGCATTGAACTCCTTTTCATTCTTTGCTCTCACAATGTCCTGTCATTTGATCATGATATCTTTACTTGACAAAAATTCCTAACTTGTTACTCATGCACCATTTTCTTATAGTAAACAAAAGTTTGAATTAAAATTGGTTGTTGATGCTAATCTCTTTTCTATAATTTATTAAATTAATTTAGGTCTATTCTTAGTTACTTTTCTCAGATTGTTACTAGCCCATATCATTGCTTGTGTATTTAATCCACGGGTGGGTAAAATGTGCATATGCCTAGACCAACATTTTTGCAGGTAATTGTGTGGTCTCCTTCCCTCAAAATAAAGATTTTAAATCTCCTTTAACGTTTCTTACTGTATTGTGCTTAAGCATTGTAATGTGAACGTGCATGTATTTGTTTTGTATATTAATCAGAAGCAGTCAGAAAATAAAATTACAATAATTTCTTATTTTCTTTCTTAATGTGCTCTATGTATTCAGTATAGAAACCGACTCAAAGAACTACTAAACAGAAGTAATGCCTAATAGCACATGCGCAGTCTCTGGTGACAATCCCCTATTGAGTCACATGCAAAAATGAGCTAATCACGGCTTGTGTTACGATGTGTTTATCATGGTGTCTGCCATGTTAATGTTGAAAGTTGAAAGTTTATTATTGTCACAGCACAAAATACAAAATAGATGTACCATAATTGTTGACTATGCATTCAAGTAATGTACTATGACAATGAGGGCGAGAATCATAGATTGTATGCCCTCTCATATATCACCAGTTAAGTATATTTTCTTAGTGCAGAACAATGGTGCAAAGACTAAATAAAATAAAAGGATGCATTAATCATGTAAAGAATACAAACTAGCTGTGAATGGGTCAGTATGTTTCACAGTAATTAAATGACAGAACCATGTTCTTTCAAAAATATCCAACTCAGACTCCTTTTGAATACTGGAATGCTACAATCAAAACTCAATTTTACCTCAGCTGACTTGTCAGTCAGCTGAGGTTTTGTGAGGGTCCGTCGTCCGTCCGTCCGTCGTCCACAATTCACATTTTCGACTTCTTCTCAAAAACCATCAGCCAGATCCACTTCAAAGTTGGTGGAGATGTGCCTTGGGTGGGTCTCTACCAAGTTTGTTCAAACGGTCACGGTCCAGTGATTTTTGGATTTTTAATGATTTTTTATGCCCCCCTTCGAAGAAGGTGGGGCATATAGCATTGCACATGTCGGTCGGTCTGTCGGTCGGTCGACTGTGGTTTCCGCACAATAACTAGAGAAGTTTTTGAGCTAGGACTTTGATACTGTATAGGTATATCATTCTAGTCAAAAGCTAGGCGAAGTTCGAAGATGGGTGACCTTGACCTAATTTCCAAGGTCACAGTTGTACCTGAGTTAACTTTGGTTTCCGCACAGTAACTGAAGAGGTTTTTAAGCTAGGACTTTTATATTGCACAGGATTATAGTCCATATTTGGGGCTAGGCGAAGTTCGAAGATGGATGACCTTGACTTTATTTTAAAGGTCACAGAGCCATTTTACTGAATATGGTTTCATGCTTTCTGCATGATAACTTATACCTTGGAGCTAGAACTTTTATATTTGCACACCTTTATGGCTCTCTGTAAGGGCTAGGTTGATTTAGAAGATGGGCGACCTTGACCCAGTTTTCAGGGTCACAGAGAGATTGTAGTTAGACTGTGGTTTCCGCACAATAACTCAAGAAGTTTTTGAGCTAGGACTTTGATACTGTACAGGTGTATCATTCTAATCAAAAGCTAGGCAAAGTTTGAAGATGGGTGACCTTGACCTAATTTCCAGGGTCACAGTGGTACCTGGGGTAACTTTGGTTTCCGCACAATAATTGAAGAGGTTTTTAAGCTAGGACTTTTATATTGCACAGGATTATAGTCCATATTTAGGGCTAGGTGAAGTTCAAAGATGGATGACCTTGACCACATTTTAAAGGTCACAGAGCCACTATACTGAATATAGGTTGGTATCTGAGTAAACTTTGGTTTCACATGATAACTGAAGAGGTTTTTAAACTAGGACTTATATTCCACTGGATAATTGTCCGTATTCAGGTCTAGGTCAAGTTTGAAGATGGGTGACCTTGACCTAATTTCAAAGGTCACAGAGCCATTTGGTTGAATACTGTTTCTGCATGATAACTTGCATTTTAGAAGTAGCAATTTTATATTGCACAGCTTTATGGTCGCCTATAAGGGCTAGTTTGAGTTTGTAGATGGGTGACCTTGACCCAGTTTTCAGGGTCACACACACAGACAGTAGACTTCCTTTTTTTTTGCACAGTAACTGAAGAAGGTCAAGTGAAAATGAGTGACCTTGCCCTGATTTCCAAGGTCATAAAGCCACTTTGCTAAATATGGTTTCTAAATGATGACTAATTTTTCGGCTATAACTTTTATATTGTCCAGGTTTTTAGTCGTTTTTTAAGGGATAGGTTAAAGTAAAAAGACATGTGACATTGATGTATGATCAACCTTCACTAATTTTGTAAGGTCACGAGTGCCCTTTGTACCACTACCAATAGCGTAGCGAGGGCAAGGGAAATGAGGGAGGGGGGCATCTATGTTTTACAAACATATCTTGTTTTGTTCTTTTTTGGGTAAATCTAAAAAAATCTCCGAAACCACTCACCCAATTGCTTTGATATCACACAGGAACACTCCCTGGGACTCCTAGTTCTTAATTTGTTCACCATGTGGCACTACAATTTTTTATGAATTTTTGTGTGTTATAGCTATTTTCAACTTCTTCTCCAGAACCATCAATCAGATTAAGCTGAAACTTGGTGGATATGTTCCTTGTAGGAGGGTCAAACAAAGTTTTCACTATGTGGGAATGCTGCGGATTCCTGATTTTTAACGATTTTTTCAATTCTGGTACTTGTCGGTCAATACAGCTTTCCTATTGATTACTATGGAAGTCAATGGGCATTCTAATGCCAATTCACATTTTCGACTTCTTCTCCAAAACCGTCTCTCAGATTAAGCTTACACGTGGTAGTTATGTTCCATATGGAAGGGACAAACAAAGTTGTTCACTATGTGGGAATGCTGTGGATTCCTGAGTTTTAATGATTTTTTCAATTCGGCTTCTTTGGGGTAAATGCACCTTTCATATTGATTACCTGTAAGTCAATGGGCATTCTAATGCTAATTATGCCCTCCTTCGAAGAAGGTGGGGCATATAGCGTTGCACATGTCGGTCGGTCTGTCGGTAGACTGGGGTTTCCGCACAATAACTCAAGAAGTTTTTGAGCTAGGACTTTGATACTGTACAGGTGTATTATTCCAGTCAAAAGCTAGGCAAAGTTTGAAGATGGATGACCTTGACCTAATTTCCAGGGTCACAGTGGTACCTGAGGTAACTTTGGTTTCCGCACAATGACTGGAGAGGTTTTTAAACTAGGACTTTTATATTGTTCAGGATTATAGTCCACATTTGGGGCTAGGGGAAGTTATAAGATGGATGACCTTGACTTCATTTTAAAGGTCACAGAGCCATTTTACTGAATATGGTTTCATGCTTTCTGCATGATAACTTATACCTTGGAGCTAGAACTTTTATATTGCACAGCTTTATGGTTCTCTGTAAGGGCTAGGTTGAGGTTGAAGATGGGTGACCTTGACCCAGTTTTCAGGGTCAAAGAGAGATTGTAAAATTCCTGTGGTTTCCACACAATAACTCAAGAAGTTTTTGAGCTAGGACTTTGATACTGTACAGGTGTATTATTCCAGTCAAAAGCTAGGCAAAGTTTGAAGATGGATGACCTTGACCTAATTTCCAGGGTCACAGTGGTACCTGAGGTAACTTTGGTTTCCGCACAATGACTGGAGAGGTTTTTAATCTAGGACTTTTATATTGTTCAGGATTATAGTCCACATTTGGGGCTAGGGGAAGGACTAAGATGGATGACCTTGACTTCATTTTAAAGGTCACAGAGCCATTTTACTGAATATGGTTTCATGCTTTCTGCATGATAACTTATACCTTGGAGCTAGAACTTTTATATTGCACAGCTTTATGGTTGTCTGTAAGGGCTAGGTTGAGGTTGAAGATGGGTGACCTTGACCCAGTTTTCAGGGTCAAAGAGAGATTGTAAAATTCCTGTGGTTTCCACACAATAACTCAAGAAGTTTTTGAGCTAGGACTTTGATACTGTACAGGTGTATCATTCTAGTCAAAAGCTAGGCAAAGTTTGAAGATGGGTGACCTTGACCTAATTTCCAAGGTCACAGTGGTACCTGAGGTAACTTCAGTTTCCGCACAATAACTGAAGAGGTTTTTAAGCTAGGACTTTTATATTGCACAGGATTATAGTCCATATTTGGGGCTAGGGGAAGTTCTAAGATGGATGACCTTGACCACATTTTAAAGGTCACAGAGCCACTTCACTGAATATGGTTTCATGCTTTCTGCATGATAACTTATACCTTGGAGCTAGAACTTTCATATGGCACAGCTTTATGATTCTCTGTAAGGGCTAGGTTGAGGTTCAAGATGTTTGACCTTGACCCAGTTTCCAGGGTCACAGAGAGATTGTAGAATTCCTGTGGTTTCTGCACAATTACTCAAGACGTTTTTAAGTTAGGACTGGGAAACTTTACAGGTCTATAGTTCTTGCTAAGGGCTAGAAGAAGTTTAAGTTTGGTGACCTTGATTTAATTTCCAAGGTCACAGTGGTACCTGAGTAAACTTTGGTTTCCACATGATAACTAAAGAGGTTTTTAAATTAGGACTTTTATATTGCACTGGATAATTGTCCGTATTCGTGGCTAGGTCAAGTTTGAAGATGGGTGACTTTGACGTAATTTCAAAGGTCACAGAGCCATTTGGTTGGACACTGTTTCTGCATGATAACTTGCATTTTAGAAGTAGCAATTTTATATTGCACAGCTTTATGGTCGCCTATAAGGGCTAGTTTGAGTTTGTAGATGGGTGACCTTGACCCAGTTTTGAGGGTCAGACACAGACAGTAGACTTCCTGTGGTTTTTGCACAATAACTGAAGAAGGTCAAGTGAAAATGAGTGACCTTGCCCTGATTTCCAAGGTCATAAAGCCACTTTGCTGAATATGGTTTCTAAATGATGACTAATTTTACAGCTATAACTTTTATATTGTCCAGGTTTTTAGTCGTTTTTTAAGGGCTGGATTAAAGTTTAAAGATAAGTGACATTGATGTATGATCAACCTTCACTAATTTTGTAAGGTCACAAGTGCCCCATCTACCACTATCAATAGGGTAATGAGGGCGGGAGGCATCTATGTTTTACAAACATATCTTGTTTACATTTTCGACTTCTTCTCCAAAACTGTCATCCAGCTTTATTTCAAACTTGGTGGCAATGTACCTTGGGTGGGTGTCTACCAGGTTTGTTCCAATGGTCATGTTCCAATGAATTTTGGATTTTTTTATGATTTTTTTTCAAAAATCTGTACAAAAGTTTTAATCGGAAAGTTTAACATGGGAATTTCTTGTAATGGTCATAACTTTAATAATATTGACCAGATTTACTTCAAACTTCGTGGGGATGTGCCTTGGGTGGATCTCTGCCGAGTGTGTACAAAGAGTGTGTACAAATGGTCACGCTCTATTGTTTTTACCTCAGCTGACTTGTCAATCAGCTGAAGTTTTTTTAGGGTTCGTCGTCCGTCGTCCATCCGTCCGTCGTCACTCCGTCCGTCGTCACTCCGTCCGTCGTCCACAATTCACATTTTCGACTTCTATTCAAAAACCGTCAGCCAGATTCACTTCAAACTTGATGGAGATGTGTCTTGGGGGGGTCTCTACCAAGTTTGTTCAATTGGTCACGGTCCAGTGATTTTTGGATTTTTAATGAATTTTTTTGTTCTTTTTTGGGTAAATCTTAAAAAATCTTCTTCTCCGAAACCGCTCACCCAATTGCTTTGATATCACACAGGAACACTCCCTAGGACTCCTAGTTCTTAATTTGTTCACCTGGTGGCGCTGCAATTTTTTCCTAATTTTCTATGAATTTTTGTGTGTTATAGCTATTTTCGACTTCTTCTCCAGAACCGTCACTCAGATTAGGCTGTAACATGGTGGATGTGTTCCTTGTAGAAGGGTCAAACAAAGTTGTTCACTATGTGGGAATGCTGTGGATTCCTGATTTTTAACGATTTTTTCAATTCTGGTACTTGTCGGTCAATACAGCTTTCCTATTGATTACTATGGAAGTCAATGGGCATTCTAATGCTAATTCACATTTTTGACTTCTTCTCCAAAACCGTCATCCAGATTAACTTGAAAGTTGGTGGCAATGTACGTTGGGTGGGTTTCTACCAATTTTGTTCAAATGTTTATGCTCCAGTGATTTTTTGATTTTTAATGAATTTTTTTGATTTTTTTTTGGACAAATCTTAAAAGATCTTGTAAGTCAATGGACATTCTAATGCTAATTCACAGGACAACTGACACGAAATTTACTGTTTACTTGATAACTTGAGATCTGTTTTGTTAGCTACACATGTTAATTATTCTGTATGAGGGTCATGCTGAAACAGTACATGAATGATATTGACCTTGTTTGTGGGGTCACAGTGCAACATACATGAATTTTACTCTTCATTATAACTTGAGAACTACTTGAACTTTGATGTTGCATATGTAAGTGTTCTTCTATAAAGTTCAGACTTACTCAGAACATTGTGTCCTTGATCCTTTCCCAAGTTCATAGAGCTGCAAGTGTGATGAATGTCAAGATCAGCTGAGGCACGGGCTGTTCACACAGCCCTCTTGTTTGGATTTTTTATGAATGTTTTTGTTCTTTTGGGGGGCAAACCTTCAAAATTCTTCTCCTCTGAAACCACTCCCCCAATTACTTTGATATCGTACATAGGCACCCCCAGGGACACCTAGTTCCCGATTTGTTCACCAGGTGGTTTTGCTATTTTTTCACTTGTTCTCAGAACCGTCCCTCAGATTAAGCTGAAATGTGATGGATATGTTGTTGTGGAACGGTCAAACAAAGTTGTCCAATAGGTGGCACTGCTTTGGATTCCTGATTTTTAAGGATTTTCAGTTCGGGTACTTATCGTTCAATGTAGCTTTCCCATTGATTACTATGTAAGTCAATGGGCATTCTAATGCTAATTCACAGGACAACTGATGCAAAATTTACTGTTTACTTGATAACTTGAGATCTGTTTTGAGTTAGCTACAGATGTTGATTATTGTGTATGAAGGTCATGCTGAGACAGTACATGAATGACCTTGACCTTGTTTGTGGGGTCACAGTGCAACATACATGAATTTTACTCTTCATTATAACTTGAGAACTACTTGTCGCTGTGATGTTGCACATGTAAGTGTTCTTCTATAAAGTTCAGACCTACTCAGAACATGGTGTCCTTGATCCTTTCCCAAGTTCATAGAGCTGCAAGTGTGATGAATGTCAAGATCAGCTGAGGCACAGGCTGTTCACACAGCCCTCTTGTTAAGTGATTATATTCCAAATACAGACTCCTTTGTGCCTAATAGGAGACATTCATATTTAACTGCGCTCCTGCTCACTTCCTGTGTTGCCGGGGCAACAGACTGATGCTTCCACCATGTTCAGGGCAAATTTGTATTTTATACTACATGAACATCCATAAATAACACCTTTTCAACCAAAAGAGAGTCCATTTCTAGTCAATTCAGGCATCCTTTATGTTTCAAATATATGTTAATACATTTTTTAAAGATTATTCTATATTTGTGTTGTTCATTTTGTTGAGAAAGTACTTTTGGAAATGCTAAATACATGGGATCTGCCCTGATGCAGGCGGCTTCCTCTTTTGCTCAGTAGGTGTTAGAGTAGGACGACATTTCAATATGAATATATCGTATTGTTCTGGATTTGGTCAATGACCTACAGAATGGTACTTGTAATTTATAAGACTGCCTGGTGGTTACCATGTATATCAGTATTATAAATGAACATGTCATCAAACACCACAGGTAATAATCCTCTACAAAATTTAAACATAAATATTGATGAACAATAAACATACACCTGAGACAATTTTAATATATGCAGTTTTGCAAATAATGGGTCAGTATGTGTCAAACGAGAAGAGGAAGTAATGTTTCTTACAGCTGTCTTTTGTAGTTTGAACAAGGTATCCAAGCAATATTTAAAAGTATTACCCCAGACCTCACTACAATATTGAAAATATGGATATATAAAAGAATAATACAAGGTTAAAAGTGTGTCTTCTTTCAGAAGCCTCAGTGCTTGATAGATAATACCTATATCTTTGCTGCTTTAGAAAGAATATGATTGATATGAAAAGACCAGTCTAGATGAGCATCTATTATTACTCCTAAGAATTTTGAGTGATCAACTTCAAAGATAATTTCATCATTTATTTTCAGTGGAATCAAAGGTTTTTAATATTTTTTTGCCACATACTGAGTTTTTTTAATATTAAATGATAATTTATTTGCCTGTAGCCAGATATATAACTTATTTAGTTCTTGGTTCATACATGTTGTTAACTCATCCATATTTTTCCCATTAACAAACACATTGGTATCATCAGCAAATAATAGTGGAAAAAACTGTTGAGACACATTTACAATATCATTTAATTTTGTAGCAGAAATAAAAGGGGTCCAAGGACTGATCCTTGTGGGACTGCACAAGTAATATTCCTTCCTGAAGAACGTTCATTATCATAACATACAAATTGACTTCTTTCTGACAAGTAACTTTTGATCCAATTCAAATCTTTGCCCCTTATCCCGTAACACTCTAATTTTTTTCACAGAATATTAGATTAATTGTATCAAATGCTTGACTAAAGTCCAAAAATACACCCAAAACATATTCACCCTTTTCATAGCTTCTGCTATCCTGTCAACTAGTAAAATTAATGCCATATTAGTGGAATGATTTTTCTTGAAGCCAAATTGATATTTATACAATATATTGTGTATGAAGTTACGTAGGGGACACACCTACAGGAAGCTTTGTTTATATTGCAGCTTGCAAAAATAAAGATTCCAGAAGTTATAGCAACTATTACTTGTAATCACAGACAAATATGCAAAGGAAGGGGATAGAGGGAAGTGCCGACAGTGTTACAAGTCAGTTAAGTGAGAGTAGGTCCCACCATGGAGCTACATGTAGAATTGAGCATCTCAAAGACTCAATGCTAGCTCCTTGGTGTTACTGGCAGTTATGTGTTGTGTTTGCCCAGGAAGTCCACTCATGGCACCTACACATGGTCTTTCCAACACTGTTATAACCCACCAACAAATGGTATTTGATGGCAATTTGCAGAAGAATTTGCCATGGAAGTTTGAATATTTGTTGACGCTGCTTTGTCATTTTTGGGGCAGATCAGACTGATAGTGAGTTGCTGTGACCTCACTCTCACTGTGGTTGTTTTCTCCATTTTTACCCCTCGGCCATTGTCATCACCTATGCGCCAGTCTGCTCCTTACATTTGATACTCTATAACAGTGATTCAATCACTTAACTTATTATGTCTCCCCATGCAACAGGGGGACATATGGTTTTTGCGTCTGTTTCTTCCGTTTCTTCTTCTTCTTCTTCAACACATTGTTGTGTGTGTTGCCGACGCGATAACTCAAGAAAGATTTGGCTTGGGGAAGTTGAAATTTTTTGTGAAGATGTTCCGATATAAAACCTTGCTTGGGATTACAGATGGGTGACCTTGACATATTTTTCAAGGTTACATGGGCATGTCATCTATAATTGACACGGACACAACAATTCTGCAAGGATTTGACTTTGGAGGTTGAAATTTTGCACGATTATGTACCATAATATAAACTAGGCTGGGATTGTAGATGGGTGAGCTTGACCTATTTTTAAGGTCACATGGCCACTTTTTAGAAATCATTGCAGATGCACTGGAGAAAGATTTTACTTAAAGAGGCTGACATTTTGTGTGATTATATTTCTATGTAAGACTTTTGTAAGACCTTGCTTGTAACTGCAGATGTATGACTTTGACCCATTTTTCAAGGTCACATGGGCATTCCGTCTAAAATTAATGTAGACATGATAACTCAGGCAAGATTTGACTTGGGAAGTTGAAATTTTATGTGAAGATGTTATTATATATGATCCTGTTTGGGATTGCAGATGGGTGACCTTGACATATTTTTCAAGGTCACATGGGCATGTCATCTAAAATTGACACAGATACAACAACTCTGCAAGGATTTGACTCAGGAGGTTGAAATTCTGCATGTTTATGCACCGTAATACCCAACTAGGTTGGGATTGTAGATGGGTGACCTTGACCTATTTTTCAAGGTCACATGGGCATGTCATGTAAAATCGATAACTGGAGAAAGATTTGACTTGGGAAATTGAAATTTTATGGGAAGATGTTCCTATATAAGACCTTGCTTGGGATTGTAGATGGTTGACCTTGACCTTTTTCAAGGTACATGACCACTTTTTCAAAATCATTACAGGCACACTAGTGGAAGATTTGACTTGCAGACATTGAAATTTTGTGTGATTATGTTTCTATGAAAGACTTGTAAGACCTTGCTTTTGACTGCAGATGTTTGACCTTGGCCTGTTTTTAAGGTCACATGGGCATTTCATCTAAAATCCATGCAGACATGATAACTCCACAAAGATTTGACTCAGGAGGGGCAAATTCTGCATGATTATGTACCATAATACGAACTTGGTTGGGAGTGTAGATGGGTGACCTTGACTTATTTTCAAGGTCACAAGCACTTTGAAGCTACAGAAGCGATGAGTCAAGAATGTCTTTTTAAAAGGTAGCACCTTCAAATTGTGTTATTATATATCTGTAGATGTGTGACCTTGGCCTATTTTTCAAGCTCACATGGGCATTTCCTTGAAAATAGTCACAGATGTGATGTCAGAAGAACATGAATTAAGAGGTTGAAGTTTTCTGTGATTATTTACAGTAATGGTAGGTAACATATCTTCAATGGGTATATTCAAATTCCACAGTAAAAATATTTGTAAATATTTTCCTTGTTTCCTTGTTTGTTTCTTTGCTTCCATTCTAACTGTAAATTATTTTATGCTAAATAGCACAAAACTATTTGTCCTCCTCATCAGACATGTAAACCAAGTGGAAACTTCAGTCCCTGATATAGCCCTGCCAATAATACTGGGTAGAAATATATTAAAGTGAAAATTTGCTGGGACAATGAGCCTCAATAAGAGTGTGCTTGTCCTTCTACATGGGTAATCTCGGTTTAGATTTTGAAATGTCAATAAAGAGTGTACCTTCACCATATCTGTAGATCATTGGAATGGGTATGCCTATTTATAAAATAAGGGTGACAATAGAAAGGGCGCACAGGGAGACATTTGATTTTCTGTTGGAAAATCAGCCTGTTTTAGTTTAGTATATAATATTCCAGATTCATAGATATCATAAAAACTATACAGGCCTACTTTCTACTTGTGCTATAAACTCAGCTGACAAACAAGTCAGAAGAACCAAAAAAGTGATAGGCCTACCAATTCTCACTTTTTATTTTTTGGCAGAAGTGATCAAAATTTGGATTTTGAGTAGTTGGGCCTATGCATATTGGATACACTACAGTCTGTATTAAATGAAGAATATTTCAAAGGTTGAGAGGACCTGTTTAAAACCACCAGTTGCCTTTTGTGGGTGACTGCCTGTCTTAAGTCAGGAGTGAAATTTATTTCATCACATTGGTATTGGAAGATGAATGTTGATGCTTTGGTAACTGTGGAATCTCTTTGCTGTCATTGTTGGGTTTGATATGTATGAATATTGTCTATGTTTTTCTATATAAGTGTATCAAACTAGAGATGTCTGTCCGTCCATGCCTTGTTAACGCCATATCCAAAAATACTCACTTTACAGAGACCAATTTTTTATCACAGGGGGCCATTTAAGTGCTTCAGCTGCCTATTAAAAAGTTGGTCACCAGGCCACTTGTTTAGGTCACAGTAATACATTAAAGAAAAAAAAGTGAACACATTATACATATTGTATTTGTGTAAAAAATTTGAATGCAGCTTCATCAGTTATTTATGACAGTTGGTCCTAAGGATGCCTCAGATGCCTATAAAAAATAACTAGGTCACTGGGTCACATATTTAGGTCAGTGCTGCATTGAAGAAAATGGCGTCACCATGATATCTTCAAATATTAAATTACTCATTGTAGCTTTACCAATTTTTTATGACAGTTGGTCCTAAGGATGCCTCAGACACCTAGTGAAAAATAGGTCACTGGATCACATATTGATGTCACAGTGCTGTACTGGAGAAAAATGGCCTTGCCATGATATCTCTGCTAATTGCAGTTGCACCAAAGCTTTGTCATTAGGTCAAACAGAAGTAACCTTGACCTACAGGAGGGGTATTGTTGTCACCTATGCATCTGTCGTTCTAAAGCATGCAAAGATCACCTGACTGCGCAATTTGTTTACAGGAAACTGAAGGAGATTCCAAGTAATGATAGTACATACTATGTCAACATAATATTACCACAAATGGAGAAAAAAGAACTGAAACAACTGGGGCAATTACTAAATCAACATGTAATCACAGAAAATAGTCCTATAAAAGATAGGATTGTCAACTTAATTGAAGACATGATACAGCATAAATGAAAACTTAAAAAGGAATCCCCCAAAAGGAAGAGCAGAAACTTGAATCCAGTGATAATACTGTACGAAATACCCAGCAATAGGATACATTAATCTGCAAAGTATTTTAGAATTCAAGAATATCGAAGACTCAGTCAACAGTTATGTTAAGGATAATATTACTGTTTCTTACAAATATACTAACAGCATTCGCATCAGATCTTCAACTACAATAAGATTATGACTGAAGTTGACTTGGACACCTGGGATATGAACAACCAAACATGCGAATGTAATTCAACATTCAAAGAATACATGGATCAACACCACAAACATGTTATCACAGGAGATTTAATTATTATAAAAAAACAAGAAACTTAGACAGTTGTTGCGAACAGGACCAAAACATAGAGAAGAACATAGCATCAACTTTAGGAAAGCAAGGAGACAAATCAACAGAGGATTAAATAACTTCATTGAGAAACAAAGTAACAAGAAAAGAATTTGCAAGGAAGACTGTATTGAATGATGGGAAATCACAATTATGGAGAAAGTTGATGGAAAAATCAAGTTCTTGACTTCTCCAAAAATGGAGACAAACAAAACAAGTGCTTTTAGATAATAACTGCAGCAAGGAATTACTTGATCTACATAACAAATTTGTCATATCACCTATTGACAAAGCAAGTAATAACAGTGCGCTTACTTGCAAGACATACTATATCAACAACCTACTGCAAGAATTAAATAGTGAAACTTATCAGTAAGCAGAATCTACTGAGGCAATTATTGATGAACAAGCAGACAAGAACAAAGTTTTGAAATGTGTTACACCAAATAAACACAGGAAATTACCGATCATGTGTGGAATTGTCAAAATGCACAAGAAACCTGTCGAATTTAGGTATATTTTCGCAGCAAAGAAGTGCATTTCAAAACAAGTTGCTAAGATACTAACTGAAGTTCTTAAACTTGTCCAAAGTTCCCATACGAATTGTTCTGAAAGAGTTCATAGATACACAAGAGTGAATAGGATATGGATCACTGTAAGTACCACCGATATCTTACAGGACACAGATAACATCAACAAGAAGGAAGGTGCCAAATCTATTCAAACGTCTGATCTTGCAGGACATAGACACAACACAACAAGAAGGAAGGTTCCAATTAAATCAATCCAGACCTTTGATTCTTCAACATTGTATACAAAGATCGACTTAACAGACCTGAAGGAAGTGTTAATTTCAATGTTGGACAAGGTATTCAAAGGAGGAACATGTCAATACATTAAAGTTTCCAACACTGATGCAAGATTTGACAAAGGAAAGGATGAAAGAAAGTGTTACACCAAAGAAGAATGTTCTGATTTGATAAAGTATATTATCAACAATGCATACTTTAGCTTTGGTAATCAAGTATTTTGACATAGTTGAAATACCCATGTGAACTGATCCAACTCCTTTTATTGCTAATTTATCTCTACACTATTACGAATCCAAATGTATGAAAGAATTGGCAACAACAAACTACACCACTGCTAGAAGATTCTATTCACAGGACTCAGGACTCAGGACTCAGGATACTTTTATTGACCTTCATACAAATAACAAGTATACAAATCATTTAACAAACATATGTAACACAAATATATGATGGTCAGGGAGACCCTCATTAAGACAATGTCATGTCGCTATCATGAGGGCCACCCTATAATGTAACTATAATAATAATAGAATGAATGGCAAAGTACATTTACATCGGTATTAGATAAATTCCTTTTTCATGTCATAATTACAATTTAATGTACATAAATAAATGTATAAACATCTGATGTGTACAGCTTACAAAGTTGGTTCATAAATATTCAATTTGCACAAATATAACAGTTTGGGATATCACAAGATTCTTGGTAATTATTAATATATAAAGTTTTAGTATATCTGACTAATCCTTGGAGGCTGTGAGTGTAAAATTTATCGTGAATATTAGATGGCAGTTCATTTATTGTTTTCGGTAAATCAAACCTAAGACATTGTTTTGCAAAGCTGTGAACATAGCGATGCATAAATAGATTTCCAGATTGTCTGGTATTGTGGGGATGAATATCAGTATTTAATAACAGAGGTAGATTTTGTAAGTTAGCAGGAATTACTTTATTTAAATATTTGAAGTAGAATTTGATTTTAGCAATCATAAAAATATCTTCAACCTTCAGTAGACCCATACTTTTAAATAATGGGTCCGTGTGCGCATTATATTTACTACAAGTTATAATTCTTACAGCTTTTTTTTGTATCGTTTTCAACTTAGAGCATTTAAAGCCCCACGTTAAAATTCCATAATTTATATGAGAAAGTATAATGGAATTGTATATTTTCAATTTAGGGTCAATTGGTAATATTCTTTTTAGTTTGTTCAGAATCCCTAAAGATCTTGATATCTTACTGCTTATTTTTTCAATATGAGAGTTCCAATTTAGATGTGAATCTATTACAATTCCTAGAAAGTTAAAACTATTTACATGATCTATTTGAATGTTTTTCATTTTTATCTTGGGAATTCGAAATTTCTTTTGAGGTTGGTGGAAAACCATAAATTTAGTCTTTCCAACATTAAGTGATAGTTTGTTTGCATCTAACCAGGTAGATATATTCACATACTAGAAGATTCATCAATGATCTATGTACTCTTAACCAGGATGAGATCAAGAAACAATGGAAGGAAATTTACCCAAAAGAACTTATTTTGAATAAAGAAAATGAGAGTGACAATAAGTAAACTTTCCTTGATCTTAAAATAGGGATTGACAACAAACAGTATACGACAAAGATTTTTGACAAACAAGAACAATTCAAATTTGACATTGTTACATATCCTGATATCACTGGAAACATTCCAGAGAACCTAGTTTATGTTGTGGTCATTGGGCAAGTTTTATGCCTTAGAAGAAACACATCACAAATAAGTGAATTTGTACAGAGCACTGGCGGAATCAAATTTGAACAGATTTCACGATTTGTGGAGATGAACACAGGATAAAAATGCGAGTAGATCAAAGTATATGGTTTGATTGTCAATTGAGAACAGTTATCATAGGGCTAATGTCACGGAACAAACTTGATTCAGGATGGGCTACCCATTTGAATTTGGCACTGAAATGTCAGACTTTTTGCCCAAAATGGATTTTGTGGGACATTTGTGACAATTACCTGCATGTTGCTATGGATATATGTGGATTTCAGTGGATTATTCTGTGTGATATACGGGTAAAAATAGTTTTGGAATATACTGGTGAGTTTCATTTTGTATATAGTATAAAAGTTTATTTGTCAAAAGTGCTGGGGTCTGAGAAAAACAACATGCTCTTCTTCCTGGTTTGTTTATTCAACAATTGTAGGCAGTTTAGTCCCGATTTTCATGACGACATATAGTTCAGTGCTTGGCACAACTAAAGTGCATACTTTTACTATGTTCATGCAAAGAGCCCAAAAAGTTACAGGGCTGTAAAGTTGACAATGCTGATTTGCACCAGATATGTATCTTGCTACATTAAGTGGGACCTGCACAACAGAATATGAGATGTTTGTCTCTGACATTTCAAACGTATGTCGTATCTTGATGCCTTTATCTTTTGTGCATGTTAGGAATTTTTTTTTACAATGATGTGTTAACTGAGCCTTGTAGCATAAAAAGAGCCAACTGTTTCGTTGTTTTGTTTTTTCTTTCTTTCCTAAGATTTAAATTGTTTTTGAAAACAATGATTGTAACTAGGTGAGTGCCAGGATTTTAAAATCGGTCACAAAAATTGAATGATTCCCACCAAAGATCATTAAATGCTTATGCTTGAATTTTGGTAAATTTCTGCATTTAAAAAAATGGAGAAATAATCAGCAGTCATTTTTGCTTCCATAATTAGCTCAGCTGACCTGTCAGTCAGCTGAGCTTATCTTATGGTCCTCCGTCCATCATCGTCGTCGTCGTCCCTCTGGCGTCAACAATTCACCTTTTCAAATTCTTCTCCCAAACTGTCAGCCAGATCCACTTCAAATGTGGTGGGGATGTGGCTTGGGTGGGTCTCTACGAAGTTTGTTCAATTAGTCATGGTCCAGTGATTTTTCGATTTTTTATGATTTTTTCTGTTCATTTTTTGGGCAAATCTTAAAACATCTTCGTCTCCGAAACCGCTCACCCAATTGCTTTGATATCCCACAGGGACACTTCCTGGGACTCCTAGTTCCTAATTTGTTCACCAGAGGGCGCTGCAATTTTTCCCCATTTTTTTATGATTTTTTTTTGTGTGGGTTTTTGCTATTTTCGACTTCGTCTCCAGAACAGTCACTCAGATTAAGCTGAAACGTGGTGGATATGTTCCTTGTAGAAGGGACAAACAAAGTTGTTCACTAGGTGGCACTGCTGTGGATTCCTGATTTTTTACGATTTTTTCAATTCAGGTACTTGTCAGTCAATGCAGCTTTCCTATTGATTACTATGTAAGTAAATGGACATTCTAATGCTAATTCACGTTTTTGACTTCTTCTCCAAAACCGTCATCCAGATTGACTTCAAACATGGTGGCAATGTACCCTTGGGTGGATTTCTACCGGGTGTGCAAATAGTGATAGTCCAGTGATTTTTGGATTTTTAATAAATTTTGTTCATTTTTGCGAGACATCTTAAAAAATCTTCTCCAAAACTGCTTGGCCACTTACTTTGACATTGTATAGGGACACCCCCTGACCTTGATTTGTTCAACAGATGGCACTGCAATTTTTTTCTGTTTTTTAGCTCAACTTATAATTCAGCTGAGCTTTTAGGAGAGTGAGGCATCCGTCGTCTGTCTGTCGTCTGTCCGTCGTCGTCCGTTTACAATTGGCATTTCACAATTCACATTTTCAACTTCTCAAAAACCATCAGCCAGATCCACTTCAAACGTGGTGGAGATGTGCCTTGGGTGGGTCTCTACCAAGTTTGTTCAAATGGTCACGGTCCAGTGACTTTTGGATCTTTCATGATTTTTTTGGTTCATTTTGGGGGGAAATCTTCAAAAATCTTCTTCTCTGAAACCACTCACCCAATTACTTTGATATCACACAGGAACACTTCCTGGGACTCTTTGTCTTTAATTTGTTCACCAGGTGGCGCTGCAATATTTTTCTAATTTTTTATGAATTTTTATCTGTTATAGCTATTTTCTGCTTCTCCAAAACCGCCATCCAGATTAACTTCAAACTTGGTGGCAATGTACCTTGGGTGGGTTTCTACCAGTTTTGTTCAAATGGTCATGCTCCAGTGATTTTTTTTTTTTTATGAATGTTTTTGTTCTTTGGGGCAAATCTTAAAAACTCTTCTCCTCTGAAACCGCTCACCCAATTGCTTTGATATCGTACATAGACACTCCCGGGGACACCTAGTTCCCAATTTCTTCACCAGGTGGTGCTGCAATTTTTTTTAATGAATTTTTTGTATGGTTTTGCTATTTTTCACTTGTTCTCAGAACCATCCCTCAGATTAAGCTGAAATGTGATGGATATATTGTTGTGGAAGGGTCAAACATTTGTTTACTAGGTGGCACTGCTTTGGATTCCTGATTTTTAAGGATTTTCAATTCGGGTACTTATCGTTCAATGCAGCTTTCCTATTGATTACTACGTAAGTCAATGGGCATTCTAGTGCTTATTCACAGGACAACTGACACAAAATTTACTGTTTACTTGATAACTTGAGATCTGTTTTGAGTTAGCTACACATGTTAATTATTGTGTATGAAGGTCATGCCGAGACAGTACATGAATGACCTTGACCTCGTTTGTGGGGTCACAGTGCAACATACATGAATTGTACTCTTCATTATAACTTGAGAACTACTTGAACTTTGATGTTGCACATGTAGGCGTTCTTCTATAAAGGTCAGACTTACTCAGAACATGGTGTCCTTGACCCTGTCCCAAGTTCATAGAGCTGCAAGTGTGATGAATGTCAAGATCAGCTGAGGGACGGGCAGTTCACACAGCCCTCTTGTTTTGTGTTTTTTTGACAAATCTTAAAAAATCTTTTTCCCCGAAACTGCTTACCCAAATGCTTCGATATCACACAGGAAGACATCTAGGGACTCCTTGTTGTTAATTTGTTCACCAGGTGGCGCTGCAGTTTTTTTTCTAATTTTTTTGTGAATTGTTGTGTGTTATAGATATTTTCGACTTCTTCTCCAGAACCGTCACTCAGATTAAGCTTACACTTGGTGGATATGTTCCTAATGGAAAGGCCAAACAAAGTTGTTCACTGTGTGGGAATGCTGAGGATTCCTGATTTTTAATGATTTTTTCAAGTCGGCTCCTTTGGGGTAAATGCACCTTTCCTATTGATTACCATGTAAGTCAATGGGCATTCTAATGCTAATTTTCATTTTCGACTTCTTCTCCAAATCCATCATCCAGATTTACTTCAAACTTGGTGGCAATGTACCTTGGGTGGGTGTCTACCAGGTTTGTTCCAATGGTCATGTTCCAATGAATTCGGATTTTTTAATGATTTTTTTTCAAAAATCTCTAACAAAGTTTTAATAGGAAAACTTAACATGGGAATTTCTTGTAATGGTCATAACTTAAATAACTTTGACCAGATTTACTTCAAACTTGGTGGGGATGTGCCTTAGGTGGATCTCTACCAAGTGTGTTCAAATGGTCACGCTCTATTGATTTTTGGATTTTTTATGAATTTTCTTGTTTTTTTGGGGGGGGGGCAAACCTTCAAAATTCTTCTCCTCTGAAACCGCTCACCCAATTGCTTTGATATCGTACATAGACACTCCTGGGGACACCTAGTTCCCAATTTCTTCACCAGGTGGCGCTGCAATTTTTTTTTTATGAATTTTTTGTATGGTTTTGCTATTTTTCACTTGTTCTCAGAACCATTTCTCAGATTAAGCTGAAATGTGATGGATATGTTGTTGTGGAAGGGTCAAACAGTTGTTTACTAGGTGGCACTGCTTTGGATTCCTGATTTTTAAGGATTTTCAATTCGGGTACTTATCGTTCAATGCAGCTTTCCTATTGATTACTATGTAAGTCAATGGGCATTCTAATGCTAATTCACAGGACAACTGACACAAAATTTACTGTTTACTTGATAACTTGAGATCTGTTTTGAGTTAGCTACAGATGTTGATTATTGTGTATGAAGGTCATGCTGAGACAGTACATGAATGACCTTGACCTTGTTTGTGGGGTCACAGTGCAACATACATGAATTTTACTCTTCATTATAACTTGAGAATTACTTGAACTTTGATGTTGCACATGTAGGCGTTCTTCTATAAAGGTCAGACTTACTCAGAACATGGTGTCCTTGATCCTTTCCCAAGTTCATAAAGCTGCAGGTGTGATGAATGTCAAGATCTGCTGAGGCACGGGCTGTTCACACAGCCTTCTTGTTTTGTTCTTTTTTGGGCAAATCTTAAAAGATCTTCTTCTCTGAAAGCGCTGACCCAATTACTTTGATATCACACAGAAACACTCCCTGGGACACTTAGTTCTTAATTTGTTCACCAGAGGGCGCTGGAATTTTTTTCTATTTTTTTATGAATTTTTGTGTGTTTTAGCTATTTTCGACTTCTGCTCCAGAAGTGACCCTCAGATTAAGCTGAAACATGGTGGATATGTTCCTTGTAGAAGGGTCAAACAAAGTTGTTCACAATGTGGGAATGCTGCAGATTCCTGATTTTTTACGATTTTTTCAATTCGGGTACTTATCGGTCAATGCACCTTTCCTATTGATTACTATGGAAGTCAATGAGCATTCTCATGCTAATTCACATTTTCGACTTACTCTCCAAAACCGTCATCCAGATTAACCTTAAACTTGGTGGGGATGTACCTTGGGTGGGTTTCTACCAAGTTTGTTCCCATGGTCATGTTCCAATGAATTTTGTTTTTTTTATGATTTTTTTTTTTTTTAAATCTTTACAAAAGTTTCAATAGGAAAGTTTTAACATGGGAATTTCTTGTAATGGTTATAACTTAAATACTTGAGGCCAGATTTACTTCAAACTTGGTGGGGAAGTGCCTTGGGTGGATCTCTACCAAGTTTGTTCAAATGGTCATGCTGTATTGATTTTTGGAATTTTTATGATTTTTTTTGGTTTTTTGGGGGGCAAACCTTAAAAACTCTTCACCTCTGAAACTGCTCACCCAATTGTTTTGATATCGTTCACAGACACTCCCAGGGACGCATAGTTCCCAATTTGTTCACCAGGTGGCACTGCAATTTTTTCTTTCTTTTTTTTTATGAATTTTTTTATATGGTTTTGTTATTTTTCACTTGTTCTCAGAACCGTCACTCAGATTAAAGTGAAATGTGATGGATATGTTCTTGTGGAAGGGTCAAACAAAGTGTTTACTAGGTGGCACTGCTTTAGATTCCTGATTTTTAAGTATTTTCCATTCGGGTACTTATCGATCAATGCAGCTTTCCTATTGATTACTATGTAAGTCAATGGGCATTCTAGTGCTAATTCACAGGACAACTGACACAAAATTTACTGTTTACTTGATAATTTCAGATCTGTTTTGAGTTAGTACTGTGATGCTGCACATGTTAAATGTTTTTGTATGAAGGTCATCCTGAGACAGTATGTGAATGACTTTGACCTCGTTTGTGGGGTCACAGTGCAACATACATGAATTTTACTCTTCATTATAACTTGAGAACTACTTGAACCTTGATGTTGCACATGTTAGTGTTCTTTTATAATGGTCAGACTTACTCAGAACATGGGTGACCTTGATCCTCTCCCAAGTTCATAGATCTGCAAGTGTGATGAATGTCAAGATCAGCTGAGCATGGGCTTTTCACTCAGCCCTCTTGTTCTAATTTTGTTATGAATTTTTTGTATGGTTTTGCTATTTTTCACTTGTTCTCAGAACCGTCATTCAAATTAAGCTGAAATGTGATGGATGTGTTCTTGTGGAAGGGTCAAACAAAGCTGTCAAATAGGTGGCACTGCTTTGGATTCCTGATTTTTAAGGATTTTCAATTCGGGTACTTATCGGTCAATGCAGCTTTCCTATTGATTACTATGTAAGTCAATGGGCATTCTAATGCTAATTCACAGGACAACTGGCACAAAATTTACTGTTTACTTGATAACTTGAGCTCTTTTTCGGGTTAGTATCCAGATGCTGCACATGTTAATGATTCTGTATGAAGGTCATGCTTAGACAGTACATTAATGACCTTGATCTCGTTTGTGGGGTCACAGTGCAACAAACATGAATTTTACTCTTCATTATAACTTGAGAACTACTTGAACCTTGATGTTGCACATGTTAGTTTTCATCTATAAAGGTCAGACTTACTCAGAACATGGTGTCCTTGATCCTTTCCCAAGTTCATAGAGCTGCAAATGTGATGAATGTCAAGATCAGCTGAGCACGGGCTGTTCACACAGCCCTCTTGTTTATGAATTTTTGTATGTTTTTGCTATTTTTGACTTCTCCAACACAATCTCTCAGATTGTGCTGAAACTTAGTGGATATGTTCTTTGTGGAAGGGTCACGCAAGGCTGTTCATCAGGTTAGGTTGCTGTGGATCCCTGATTTTGAACAAATTTTTAGCTCAGCTGACTTGTCAGTCAGCTGAACTTTTTTCTGTTTTTTTATGAATTTTTGTAAGTTTTTGCTATTTTCTACTTCTTCTCCAAAACAATCTCTCAGATTGTGCTGAAACTTGGTGGATGTGTTCTTTGTGGAAGTGTCACACAAGGTTGTTCACCGGGATGCGTTGCTGTGGATCCCTGATTTTTAACAAATTTTTCAGTTCGGGTACATGTTGGTCAGTGCAACATTCATATTGTTTACAACTTTATTAAGTCAATGGGAATTGCAATAGTAATTCACATTTTCGACCTCATCTGCAGAACCGTTAACCCTTAAAGGGTCAGGTTATTTTTTATACCAGGGAAAATAAAAGTTACAATTTTCATTGAACACGTTGCCTGCTAAACATCCGTTCTTGGCGGTCTACTACCCCCCAGGGAACGTCTGCCTTTCTTTAGCAGCGTCACTGTCTGGAAGCAGGCAGTGCCGTCCTGGCATCGCAGCCAGCGAGTGGCCAGGTGTGGGGATGAGTGCAGTGGATTGTGGGATAGTGACTCTGTGAGCGCTATTTTGTTTCTAGGCTATTACACGGCCCAGTGGGTATTGACCACACGCCGCTCAATTAACTGTTTGGGTTCACCTGCTGGGAAGGTGCGAACAACATAATGGGGGTAACGGGATTAACACCTCTGCTGTGCGATATCCAGTAGGGGTCACATTAAGGATTTTTCAGTGTGGGTCCATTGGACCCATCTTTCTCCATTTTCAGGAAAAATAGTGGGTCCATGAACTGAATCTATGGGTCCAGTCTGAAATTGTGCAAACTGGTCTTCATTTGATGTAATTTGATTAATTGATTTTATTTGGTATAATTAACATATATCACAATGATAAATATATAAAACATGCATGTAACTTAAGCCTAGAAACGAACATAACATAGGGTCTGTATGCTCACGTAGGTAACTCATTATTATAAAATTTAAGATTGAATAAAAAGTTACCAATATGCAAACTTGATGTAAAAGGGTTTAAAAGTTGTTGACGGTACCAAGGGTGGATTCAATCTACCAAGGAACCTGCTATTACGACTAAGTCTGTATAGCACATCCCTGGTGTACCAAAAAATTGGTTGTGAATGGGGCTTAAGCCCTGCACGCTGCCACTGTGCCAGTATCTGGTGTTGTTCACCGTGTGCCACCGGACAGTTTTTTAACTCGCTTGCACAACAAGCGGCATGCGTGATTGAGCATGCCTGGGCTCTGTTATTTTTGCGATTGATTCCACGTGACGAAATTGTCAGAAATTATATGATTTATATTTCTGTGCACTTTCTATTTCAATATACCTGAAAAATTTGATACCGTAGGCGGTGTTAAGAGTCTGATCCTAATTGCGGTCAATTAATTCACCAAGCAACACAGCAGGCCCACAAGCCGTGCAACACACAAGCGAGTGTACACAGCCTGTCACGGGCATGCACCCAGGCATGGTTTTCCGCTACACATTTTTCCGGCCTTCGATCATAATTTTTTAAAAATTCCTACAGATTTGTTCCATTCAAACATTTCAATGAAATCAAAACAACCAAATTTTGTTTCAAAAACACCAATAACCATGTGAACCAACGGAGACAGTGATGAACAACATCGTGTCACGCTGTTGGGCCGGCTAATGCGAAATTTCGCTTCGTCCACGTGTAACCTTGCGATGACTAATCTGCGTATTTTCCTTGCCGTCCGTAATGAATTTTCACTTGTGCCTTTATCTGGGTCTAGATTTTTTCGATGGAACTCTTCTTGGTGAAAATGTGATTTGAAAATTTAACATTTTAGTCTAATAATCTTTGCGTGATACGACTTGTACCTTCCCAACATTGCGGACATGAGACAAGCACATGGGGAACAACGAATTTGATTGGACAGTGAGCGGCACGTGATCAAATCCACCCAATGAGGAGCCTGGAAGTGCTCTCAGCATTTATAATGAGGTGAAGTGACGTCCATCCATTCCCATTCTGGCAAATTTTTGGAGGGATACCCCGCGAATATTTTTTCTTAGCAAATAACAGAGCTTGTTACATAGAAAGACGAACATCAGAGGATTCCATCAGTATAATAAATAATCACGAGATTGATAATGGTCGATACAAAACACCGTGACCGCTTGGGGTAATTTTTGCAGTTGTATCTTTCAAAAATGCATCGCGTTTTTGTGCGTGCATCCACAGAGACGCAAAATGACAATGTTTTATTAATTTCCAGGCGTCATTTCTTTATTTTTAGCATCTATGATGCAGGATGCAAGCTTAATGTGACCCCTGATCCAGCTACTGTTCTGCCATGTACGGCAACTGTGTTACGCACTCAGCCCAGTTGTAATTACTAAATTAGCTGCCTACGAACAGCGTCAGTGTCACGGGAAAAAAGTAAAAAATGGATGAGAAAAAATTCTGGGAAGTTCTTGAGGATTGTTGGCAAGAGATGGGAGTAAATTATCAGGCGACCAAACACCAGGAGCAAGCATTATTTAATGTTATTGATGAGAAGAAAGACACTTTTGTAATTTTACCAACAGGCAGTGGAAAAACTTCAAAAAGCCGAATATTCCAACTAATACCTGACCTGGTGAAACAGAAAACGCCTATTCCAGCCAAACCTGTAGTAATCTTAGTTTGCCCGTTTGTAAGTCTAATGAAATCTCATCAGCAAGAACTTGTCGTCTTGTATTCTGGGTGAAGGTGACGACGGGAACATTTCCCGATCGCAATACACAGCACCCTGTTCCATTCTGACATCTTTTACTCCAGTAAGTCACAGATACACAAGCAGGTAAACCACGTTTGAGAAGGTGTCAATTGGATTACTCCCTTGGGTCCTTGACCTCGTGGAGTTATTTTGACTGCTGTGTGGGAAGTGACGTGTTGCTCGCATCTGATTGGACGACGCACAGCTCATTAATAATGCAGTAGGCAACTTTCACGATAAGCGAAGTACAATTCATTGGCCCAGCGGCGCCTGACAACGTTATCGCCAGATCTGCTAATTGTCTCTTGAAATGGTATTGCGACACGGCCGGGCAGACTTTCGCTGGGGGCCAACATAGTGTATCGCCCCAAGAAAGTCTGCTTAGGAGGCAATTGAACACGGTGCAGTGGGAACAGTTTTCGTTGAAGCATACCAAAACTTTATATCATTGTGATGGCTGGAATGCCAAGTTTCATTAAGTGCAATAAATTGCCAATAGTCACGTGACTGGTTGCCATGGCAACCACTTTAATCACCCATAAATGGCAAAAAAATCATTAAAAATCTGCTGAATTAGAGAACAAAGTATCTCTTCATTTTATGTGAACCACCTTTGTCTCCAAATATGCATGGTATTTGGATAACTGGAGATATGAACTTTCAGTAAACTTCGAAAAAAATATAGATCACATGACCTGTTTCCATAGCAACGGTTTAGATATTGCTTGTACTTGGCTAAAAATTGGAAAAACTGCATTTGTATATAGATCTGCAGAACCAGTAAGAGGCAGCTACTTTGCATAATAGTCACCATAAATATTCATAGATTGTGTTTCAAGTTAAATATTCTGCAAGAAATGACAGAAATAAAATATCACTGCTGTACCTTTATGAAAAATTTGTGTTTTCCCCATTTGAATATGTTGCCATGGAAACAAAGTGTGATTGGATTCACAGTTTATATATGATGCCTTATACTGACATTTAGTTTGCAAATGTGGATGACATGCATGCCTAGGCTACAGTTTACGTGCAATAATGGAGTTATTTATTTCAATGCAAAAGGCAAAGTAGGCCTTCGGTATTGGCTGCCTATCACAATCTCTGAGACAGACAACAATATTATCATGTGTCTGTCTGCTACCATGTTCCTTGACCTCATTTCCAAGGTCACAAGGCGAGATGCATGAAATTCACTGTTTATATGGTAACATGAGAACTATTAAGGGTAGGACATTCATATTGCACATGGTAGTTGTCCTTAATAGGCCAGACTTAGACAGTAGACGAGTGACCTTGACCTCATTCCCAAAGTCATAGGGCCACTTGCTCAAATTTTACTGTTCACCTGACAAGTTGAGAACTATTTGAACTTGGACCTTGACGTTGAACATGATGGTTGTCCTGAGAAAAGGCCAGACTTAGACAGTACATGGGGGACCTTAACCTCATTCCCAAGGTCACTGGGACCTAGACACTTACATGAATTTTACTTTTTATTTTGTAACTTGACAACTGTGGAAGGTAGGACCTTGATATTGAACTTGTTGGTGTTCCTCTATTTAGGAAAGATTGAGATTACATTAGTGACCTTGACCTCATTCTCAAGGTTACAGGGCCACTAACATGGATTTTAATGGTCGTGTGATAACCTGAGAAGTATTTGTACTGTGACTTTGATCTTGCACATGGGGATGGCCCTCTATGAAAGTTAGGTTCAGAATAGGTCAGTGAACTTGATCCTTTTTCCAAGGTCATAGGATAAGTTAGTCAGGCCAGCACAGGACTGTCACAGTCCTCTTGTTTAATATTTAGTAGCATTTGGCTATTTTGGCTGCTGCTGCTGATACTAACATAGTGTAAAACAAGCGGCTGTAAAGGTATTTATTTTCATGTGCATACATTTTCACAGCTGTGGAATTTCAGGCATTTAACTTAACTTTTATATTCGGTATTTTGACCATAGTGCCTGTAAAACATCTGTTAAAGTACTACATTTATTTCATTGTGGTTTTACTTCCATGGTGTTGTGCTATCAGCAAAATAAGCACAAAGAAAGAGCCAGCAAAATGAAGTGAATTTACAGTTATTGTTATGTGCACAATGTTGCAGGGCATGTCAACTTCTCGGATGAGACAACTGCTGCCTTCCGCTTGTGTGACGGCGTAGTTATCTTTGTTGATGCAGCAGAAGGGGTAAGTCATACAACATCATGCATCTTAGCACAGCTCACCAATTCACATGTCTGCTAGCCCTGGACTAGGGGAATTCCTTATTGAGGGAAGTAAAAAGTTCAAAGAACTAGTCTTGGGGATAACCAAAAATATTGCTTCTTTGAAACAATTTGACTACAGCTGAAACAAAGAATAGGTGAATCCTGTATTGGTTAGTATACAGTCACAGTTCAACACCATCAGTGTGAATATTTCCTGTAAAGTTTCGTTCATTATGATGTCTACTAGGCACTGGTATGTATGACCAGATGATACAATGAGTAGGCTCTCATCTGGACATAGATAGGATGTCTGATCAATGAACTGAAGATGGGTATGGGAATTGATAATTATTTTGTTGTCATAGCAAATCTGTTTCAATATATAAATTTATCACATTGCTGATCATGAAGTGATGAATAGTAGTTCTGAAGTAACAGAAAGAAGTGGATAATAAATGAAGTGGTACTCAACCTGTAGTGTTAAATGTGTGTGTTTGTTTTTTTCCCCCTTGAAAAGGCATCTCTTCCCTGTTATATCATTTGACATTTATACGTGTGTGACATAATAAATTACTGTTACTTTGTAACAGGGTACTCAGTATTAAGTTGCAATAAAAAGTTGAATGATCATAACATCATGCTTGTATTTGTGTCTTTTTGTCCAGAACCACTTCCTGATAGTCATCACCATATTTGCAGTCTGAACTCTTCACACTCCTTAAGCTAACCTGTCCCTGTACATGTCTAACCTATATAAATATGGAAGTACTATTGTCCATATTGCGCATGTTCTTCTGGTGAATTTTGACATAGGCTGTATTAGCCCAAATAAATTAAAGGGTCTTCAGCAGGTAACTACTCAGAACATGTTTTGCAGCCGGTACCTCTACATATCTCTCTGAGTGGCGGTTTAGTCTAAACTAAATATTTAGCAAAGACAACCCACATAATAAAAAAAAAATATATGAACTTGGCAAATGACGCATTAGTTTAATAAGTGAAGTGTTGTTTATAAATGCGTAGCTTCAATATGAGTAAAGAATACCTGTTAAACCAAACATAATTACGAAATTGTTGTAGTACAAGTTCAGATAAGTGGAATTTAATCCGACTTACCCCTGAACCAGTATGTCTTTGAACCCTGGCTAGCTGGATATCTTACCGTAGCAATGGTTCAACATTATCTTCATTTTTAATTAGTACTTAGGGTACTAAATTTCATGACCCACCCCCACCCCCTCCTCCCCCCAAATTAGTCCTTTCAAAATGATGATTTTCCCATAAAATCATAGTAAAATTGGACAAAACAAGCCAAAACTTTACCATCATTTTCCACAGTATGTGAAAGTGTACAGACCCATTTAACTCCCTACCCCCATGTGTACTGTAAGTACAAATTCAAAAATGATGAAAATGTTAAACCATCCCTTAGTTAAATCACCTGCCATGTATAACTGAAGTAGAAACAAACTGGGGTATTATATTCAGTTCCAGTAATTGTAAAGTAAACAGTTACAGCTTAACCACCTGTACGAACAAGTTCATAAAACACCATGGACTTTGTGGTTTCCTTGAAAAAAGCTTTTGAGCACTATGAACTTATTCAGTCAAGATGTACAAGGATTGTAGTGTGTTCAGCTACTCATTTGTCTCAGAGACAAAAAGAAACTGTGAGAATTTTTTTTGTACAATGGCCCTCACGTCAAGGAACATGGCAGTTCAGCTTGTGTAATTTACATGCGGCTGACCATTATTTCATAAGATGGGTGGACTGACTCCCCAGGCCAGTGATTATAACTGACCAGCATGCGGCATCACTATAGTACATTAGCAACACATCTTGTTGACACTATAGTATATAATAAACAGAGGGCCTAACTGTTATGTTCAGTCCCTGATGAGCGGCTCTAACGGTGAAACTAGTCAGACAAATATTGCTATTTTGCTGCTGGGCCTTTGCCTTGTACTTTTTTTTATATCAGTGAATGAGAAATAGAATGAGAATTTTTGACAAAAGCAAGGTTGATGATGTGGGAGCTTGGGAGGCATTAGGGTGCCCTCCCCCCCTTTTCTGCTACATGTACCAGCAACTCACCCATAAATTCTGGCTATTATGGGACAAAGGTGGATGGGTGATGTCTCTGACATATTCCACAGGTGATGCTGAACACAGAGCGCTACCTGAAGCATGCTGTACAGGAGAGGCTGGCCATCACAATATGTATCAACAAGATAGACCGACTCATGCTGGAGCTCAAACTGCCACCCACTGATGCCTACTACAAGTTACGGCATGTTGTGGATGAAGTCAATGGTCTTCTCAGGTAAAGTGGTTACAGATTATTGCTCTGTGTGTGTTAGTGCATGACCAAATTAAATTAGTTTCAGGTGGAGCTTAAAAAATAAGGCGATGCCATAAAAAAATTATACAGAACAACAAACACAGAGAGTTTAATCTTTCCCACAAATTCACTCTTTGCTGTGATACTTCAGAAAACATGATTTTTGCATGTGGAAGTTAAGTGTTTTTGGCAGATGAAACAGGAGTATTGCAGAAGGGAAATTTTTTACCTTTCAACATATCATATATCCTTAGATTACTGTATGATTAAGCTTAAACAGTGCATGATGGTACGTTTGGCTGGCTGGTACTCAGAGTGGAAAAGTCTCCTGGGTATAAAGTTTTCTCTATAGAGTAGACTCCATGTCAGCTGTAACTGAATTGCAAGTATTGAGCAGCCATAAAGACTGCCGTTATTATGTATTCTTGTTCACAACTGTTCACTTATGATGGACTGCTGAGTTGGGCCTCATGTTTGCTGGACCAGATAGATCAGTAACTGCATTTTAGAACTGCTGTCCAGATATTGACCAAATTTCCTGTGTGCATTTGAGAAGGGTGAAAACTTCCCATGTGCAAAAGAAAAAAAAAGTGGCTTGTTTTCTGGTAAATTCAGAACTTTTTTTTTCAAAAACAACAAAAAAAAAATCTTTTAAATTACCTTTGTTAGGGTTCATACAGGTCCATGAAATCCTTGAAAGTACTTAAATTTACTACCTGCTTTTTCAAGGCCTTGAAAACCTTGAAGATCAATGTTTTTTGATAAAGTCCTTGGAAAGTCCTTAAATTTTAAATATCCATTTTTTGCACCTTCCTCCAAAAGTTAGGTTAGCTCAATAACTGCCTCCCCCTCCCTCCCCCCCCCCCCATTGTAGAAACCCCCCAAAATAGACACCAAGACACAAGTAAGAAAAATCGATGGAGTTGAAAAGTCCTCCAGTTTTGGGGAAAAGGTCCTGGAAAGTCCTGGAATAGTTGTTGATTCAGAATTTTGAAATCTGCCAAGCTGTATGAACCCTGCTTTGTTGGCTGAGACTTGTCAGAAAGATGTGTCCAGCAATGATGTTTGTACCTGTTGCAGTATGTATGCAGAGGACCAGGAGGACCTCCTGGTGTCGCCAGTGTTGGGTAATGTCATATTTGCTAGCAGTTACTACAGGTTCAGCTTCACACTGCTCTCCTTTGCCAAGATATACAGTGATACATATGGTGAGTAGCCATCAGCATTGTTACAGTGTACCACAGCTCACTTGTCAGTCAGCTGAAGTTATGTGGTGGGTTTTTGTCTGTTGTTCCTTGGTCTGTCCATCATCCAAAACTGACATTTTTAACTTCTTCAAAACCATCACAAGATTCAATTCAAAGGTGGTGAGAATGTACCTTTGCTGGGTCTCTTCTATATTTATTCACATAGTCATGCTCCAGTGATTTTTGGATTTTTTTTTAATGAATTTTTAGCTCAGTTGACATGCCAGTCAGCTGAGCTTATAGGATGGTCAGTCCTCTGTTGCTCATTTGTCTGTTCTTTTCATCATTGTCCCTTCACATTTACATTTTGACTTCTCCAAAATTGTTGGCTGGATTGTTTTCAAACTTGGTGTGGATCTACCTTGGAAGGGTCTCTGCCAAGTTTGTTACAATGGCTGTGCTCCAATGTTGTGAATTTTTGTGTTCATTCTTTGGCAAATTCTGAAAAAAAAATCTTACAAAGAATCATCTTCTAATAAAGACACTGCTGTCACCAGTTACATGAATATGCACAATGAAGCCACCTGTTACAGAACATAGACAGCTATTACACAATGTAATAGGCAGTACACACCCCTTACAGAGTGTAGATAGGCAGGACACACCTGTTGCAGAATGTAGACACACCTATTACAGAGGGCAAATCTTAAAAAAAAAAAAATTGTCTCCACAACTGCTTGGCCAATTGCTTCAAAATTGCTTAGTGAAACACCTGGGGAACCTTAGACCTTAATTTGTTCAACAGGTGGTGCAGTGATTTTTCAAATATTTTATTTTTATTTTTATTTTTTTTGTAAAAAATTATGTTTTTGCAATTTTTACTTCTCCAAAACCATCACTCAGATTATGCTGTAACTTGGTGGAAATTTTCCTCTTAGAAGGGCCAAACAAAGGTGTTCACAAGGTGGTGATGCTGTTGTAAAGATTTAAAAAAAAATTCTTTCTAATTTTCCAGTGATTTATAATTTTTACATTGATTTGAGGTGTTGAAGAATGAGTATAAAATCTTATGCATTGGGACATTAAGAACTGACTGCTTATGCTTGGGCCATCTGTGTGCATCTTGAGTTTCATCAGGCCAAGTCTGCTGTTATTTAATAATGATGTGATCTCAGGTAAGAGCACAGTGTCATCATTCGATAGTTTAGTGATAGCATTGTTTGTCCTACAGTCTGGAACAGTAATGTTGACCAGAAAATAGGACGACCTAAATGATGCAGCAATCAAAAGGTATGAGGGGAAGGTCAGTGTTAACATGTCAGAACTTTCAGCCAATGAACATTTCCAAATTGTATGCAAATCATGCACATGACAAATGTGTGAAGCATGCAAAGTCTATTTTATATACAATTTATATAGATTATTAAGAAGTGGTAAGAAAGATCTGCCTTGTTGAAATTATGTAGTCAAAAGAGGCTGGCTGTGAGTTTCGTCACCCAGGCAATATTGTGCCTTGGGAACAAACAAGAATTTTAATTGATACATTATATAAGGGGCGTGGAATTAATAAACTTGTCAAGTTTTCAAAGTGACAATCTTCATGTGAGAACTTCACACTATGAATCCCTGAATATCTCAATTCGGGTACTTAATTATTGGTTAATGCATACAGTGCTATTGATTACTGTGTAAGTGAATGGGGATTGGAATGGTAATTCACATTTTGGTCTTTTTCTCCAAAACCATTCATCAGATTCACTTTTCAAACTCAGTGGGGATGTACCCTGGGTGGGTTTCTGCTAAGTTTGTTCAATGGTCGCACTTCAGTGATTTTTGGATTTTTTATGAGTTTTTGGTTCATTTTTGGCCTCCAAAACCACTTGGCCAATTGATTCAAAATTGCATAGGAAAACTTGAGGGCATGACAGCCAGAGTTACACAGTACATGCGTGACCTTGACTTTATTATCAAGGTCACAGGGTCACTTATGTTTATTTAACTCTTCAGATGATAACTTGAGAACTATTTGTTCTACTTTCATGTTTTACAGGGTCATGGGATACCCTTCTTTGAGGGCCACACTGAGACAGTACATGAGTGACCCAAGGTCACTGGACAACTGATATGAAATTTACTTTTCACTTGATAACTTAAGATCTATTTTGAATAAGCTAGGACCTTGATGTTGCACATGTCAACGTTTCTCTATAGAGGTCATGCTCAGACAGCACATGAGTGACCTTGATTTTATTTCTGAGGTCACAGTGCAACATACATTTATGTTACTCTTCAGTGCTTTAACTTGAGAAGTACTGGAACTGGGACTTTGATATTGCACATGTTAGTGTTTTTTCCTTTTAAGTCAGACTTGCTCAGTACAGGGGTGACCTTGATCCTATCTCAAGTTTACAGAGCCACAAATGTGATGAATCTCCAGGTCAGCTGAGCATGGGCTGTTCACACAGCTCTCTTGTTGCAGTGTAATTTTGCTGCAATACCTGTGTCATGCTTCATATTTATACTTTTTTATACTTTTTTTTTCTGAAAATTTATACTTTTAAAAGTTGAATTTGATACTTTTTTGTAATTAGGCAGTGGCAGCACTGAATGTATGACATGAAGGAGTGTTTTCATCTGTTTGTGTCAGTGGGTGTAAATTCAGAGCAGATAAATTTTGAAAACATTGAAAAGTTTACAGCATAAACATGTGTTAAACATGCTCAAAACGATCATCATTTAGGTAGGGATACTATTGTTTAGAAATTTAAATGCCAAAAGTCTCATTCCGATGGAAATGATGTGCTGGGACATGCATAAAAGAAACAAAGACAACTTTAAAAATAATGTGTGTTTTGCACTACCACCTCACATTCAGCTTTTTTCTGCCTTTCTTGTTATCGTCCGTAACGTTTTTTGTTTTCAAAATGTTCAAGCTGTTTTACACACCAATGTGGGCCCCCTTCAAAAAATGAGTCTTTACTTTACATCTTTAAGTTCAACAGGGCAAGAAAACAAGTTGCCTCTTTGCAGGATAGGGGTGCAACCTACAGCTGCAATGCAGGTTCGCCTTTACAACTTCTTTAATCCTGCTTTGGTGTCTACACATATGAATTGAACGTGTATCTTTGGCTTAGTGTTCATGTACATGGTTTTTTACTTCATCATCAGAGACTATATAGATCTTTGATGTGCGGCAAAAGTTCTTTGATGTTGCGATCATTTCAGTAGGCCAATATTGATTAACACTCAAAAAGTGTTACTCTGTCTGCCTGTTACTGGCATTAGATCTTAATAAATGCACTTAATAATAGGTAAGGTTATGATAAATTTAGGAATCCTGTAGTTTTGTCATACAGACACGTGGCCTGCAATAAAAATATAGGAGTTGAGTCAAGTTCTTTCACCACCAGTACTGTACTGAGTCTGTTGAACAATTGACGGATATTTTACAGGCCCTTATGTCTATCTTTCAGGTCAACAGGCATGCCTTGTTTGTACTGTTAGATAGGCCTTTGGGACCGTCTGCTTGACAAATAATGTGATTAACTTACATAAGTTGTCAGATATATTAAAAATACATGTGCAACCAATTTCGATATATATGTATCTGCGAGAACATGATTACTAATGTCCTGGTGGGTTGATGCCATACTGACTCACCCAACTTTGTCAACTTAAACTAGGTGCTATGGGATCACTTCATTCTCATGATGAGCGCTGAAGTAGTTTGCATGACTTCAAATACATGAAAAAAAATCTAAGCCAAATTTGCCAAAATTTGAAAAGAAATACTTTTTTTAATGTACATTTATGAAGTTCAACTCAAGAGCATACAAAGGTTGTTAGGATTTGATTCATAGTTGTGTAGTTCTAAATATTTTGTTTCTGGTAAAATTATTATAGGCCCAAGTAGATCAAGACAAGCCCATGTGTGTCAGCCGCAGAACACATATAACATAATCCTTCCAAAGGTAAACGCTGATGGATGTTGTCTCCTCGTGTTAAACCCAAAGATCTGTGACCTGGAAACTTATGTAAAAAGTGCATGAAAACAAATAATTTTCAGTTTAGCCACAAAATGCTTTCTGTCTGATCAATTTTGAGATCTCCAAATCGGAGAAAATGCGTGGCGCTCATTTGACATGTTGGCCTGGCCGAAGGTCTGAAAACATATGGCTCATTGATATTGAATAAGCATCACACATGGCTTAACAAATTTTAATTCAGGGTGGTCATAGAAGGATTGTATGATGTGATCATTCCTATAATGAAAGTGTCTGAAGAAAAGGAGTTGCTACATGTACATGCAGACCTCACATTTGTTAATTACATACTCCTACACCCTGATAAGCAAACTGGGGGGAACAATTGACCCACGCATGTGTGTATAACGTGGTCAGACCACCCTGATTTGCGTGATTTATTTTTTTTGAAAGAGAGACCCAAACAAAAAGGTGCTTCTCTCATTCAATTTCTTTCCATTTTTTTTCACTTACATTAGGCCTAAATCACTGAAAGATACTTTTTTTTACAATTCACTTATTTTTTCCTTATGACCTTTCTTATGATCTGATTTCTATAGGGAGACAGACAGACTGGGAACGTCTGATTGAATTCACCGTAGGGTACATTGTTTTTTGCTCATCAATTTATTTCTTTTTGTTAGTTCTGCTGACTTGTCAGTCAGCAGAGCTTATAGAATCCGTTTGCGTCCGTCGTCCGTCTGTCCGTCCATCCTTCTGTCTGTCCGTCTGTTGTTAGACTTTTTATACTTTCGACTTCTTCTCAAAAACTGCTACATAGAATGTTTTGATTTTGCACATGGATGATCCCCAGGTGGACCTCTACCAAGTTTGCGAAGGAGATGATGATGCAGTAATTTTTCTATTTTTATATGAATTTTTTAATTTATTTTTTGAAAAAAATAAAATTTCTTTATCTTAAAGACGTTCGTTACATTGGTCAAAAGAATTTAGAAATCTCTGGTTTTTGGTGTGAACCAAGATATTGGCATTTGAAATAAAATGCAAGCAAAAAATTGGCATGTCACAATGCTACTTTTGTCGCTAGGTGGCGCTACATGTAAGGACTACAGAAATTTGATAGCAAACATTATATATGTGGGTAAAAGCTAAAAAAATAAATTAAGGATGCAAAAATATGCATAAAATAACTCAATATGAGTGTATGCAATGTATATCAAGCCTTTTAATAACAAATATGTAGACAAAACATGCTGGAATGTGACTTTAAATTCATCTCGTCTTGCAAAAATGTATAAGTGCTCACATTATTTTTTAAGTTTGAAATAGAAAAAATATTTGCAAATCCCTGAAAAATTATAGGGGGTTTCCAAAATATGCACTGATTTCATTGATTAACAAAAAAAGATACCATACGGTGCTATTTTTTCCGCAATTGTACAAAGAATTCATGCATGTTGACTTACTTTGTTCTAAGTTCATAGGTACAAGGTATCCATTCATTGTGTAACTTCGATACCATATCAATATACATGTATGTAGGTTGAATAAACGGCAGTACGTCGTTAATTTTATATTCCAGTCATAATATATACTTTCGTAGTTTTACTGAGATGAGGCAAACATTTTAAGATTCTCTCCATAGTGCAATACAGCAATGTGGAAAAAGAGGTAAAAATAAAAGAATATCAAAATTATAGTTGCCTTAATACATTGTCGAATGGTAACACAGGCAGCACATTATCAAATATGCCTGTGCCACCTTTTGACGCTGGGTATTACTGTGGTTCCCCCCCCCCCCCCCCAGTTGGGACAGCGTTTATCGTACCACATTCACAAGAAATGTAAAGTACACTGGCCAAGCCATATCGTTTTTCTGATTCTGTATTTTTTAGGGACATTGTTTTTTTTGTTTTTGTTTTTTTCATTCCTCGCGTACAAGATTATCGGCTAGTACACTTAGTTCCACTATTCCACGACCTTCGTCCCAGTTATAACTGTCAGTGTTTACATGTGTATGTGGCATTTGGGGGGTGGGCGTGGCACTTTCGACGGTGGCTTGGTCAGCATTTGCTGATTGTGTACATGCGTTTTGGTCTACCACTGCCGTCTTTTGACGTATTCTGCCTTGTTTTAAAGCATTTAGTCCTTTGTTTTGGCATCTGTTAACAAACCGCCCATTCTTTTCCCTTTTCACTATTCGTAAACAATCCATATTTGTCAAACAGAACTGTGCAAAATAGGAAAAGCGAACAGCAGCTAGTGCAGGTATCGACAAATACCAGCTCCAACTGTATAGAGGCATTGGACCATAAATGGTTGCGCATATCGCGGTGTACCGAACGTCTTTAAGAACTATGAAGCCAATTGCTTTGATATTGCACATAGGGTCATCTGGGGTCAACTAGTTCTTATTTTGGCCACCAGGTGGCGCTGTGATTTTTTCCTATTTTTTTATGAATTATTGCCTGTTAAGGCTATTTTCGACTTCTTCTCCAGAACGGCTGAACAGAATTGCTTAAAATTTTATCAGAATATAGTTGGACGTTAGACAATCAAAGTTTGCGAAAATAATATGGATATGTTAATTTTAGGCAAAGTTATGGGATATCAAACTTCGCAACTGTAAGGAAGTGCTGCAGCTGTATATATATATATATATATATATGGCAGTACAGTGCCATATATTACACTATTGTATTTACCCTTTTGACTTCTTCTCAAAAACCGCTGTATTGAATGTTTTAATTTTGCACATGGATGTTGCCCAGGTGAACCTCTACCAAGTTTGCGAGGGAGATGATGATGCAATAATTTTTCTATTTTTAATGAATTTTTTAATTTATTTTTTGAAAAAAAAAAAAATCTTCATCTCAAGAACTACCTGGCTAATTGCTTTGATATTGCACATAGGGTCACCTGGGGTCAACTAGTTCTCATTTTGGCCACCAGGTGGTGCTGCGAATTTTTCCTATCTTTTTATGAATTTTTGCGTGTTAAGGCTGTTTTCGACTTCTCCAGAACAGCATGATAGAATTGCTTAAAATTTTATCAAAGTATAGTTGGACATTAGACAATGAAAGTTTGCGAAAATAATGTGGATATGTAAATTCTTGACAAAGTTATGTGATATCAGACTTTGTGACTGTAAGTGAGTGCTGTCACTGTACACTGGCAGCCATTGAAACAGCAAGGTATGTCAATTGATAATACATGTACTACCATGGACAAGTCAGGTTGCCCTATTCAACTTTGTTTCCTGAGTAAAAGCAGATCCAGTCAGCAGAGCACAGGATAATCATGATCCTCTTGTTTTGAATTAAATTACTGAGAGATATTAATTTCTTTTGTTTGGCTTCCGTTGAAATGTTTTCTGTGTGTGGATACAGAGACAGCATGGATAATTTGAAATTTAGTCTATTTTCAGCACTTTTTTAACTTAGCACATATGGCGGAAAGAGCAGTGGAAGAATACAGGTGACATCAGATATAAAGTGGGGCGGGTAGGGGTGGGTTTTTTTTTGTTTTTTTGTATATTCAATTTTTAGCCAATTTACTAACAGTGTCCAACCAACTCCTTTGGCAGAAACTAGTGACCCTGAAAATGGCCTTGGGGTTAGGCCCTATCAGTTGAGGTTAAATGGTGCTGCTGTGCTGTGACCAGGTTGAAGTGGAAAGAAGTGCAATCCCCACTTCTCACCAGGCCTGCATGTGTGTGATCTGGTTGTGGCGGACAACCCGAGAACCACCAACTGTTTGCATTGTTAGTGTGCAACAAGCATTTACAAAAGGTTGTAGGCCTACTTGAGTTTGAGGAGCGTGCCTGCTTTCGAGGTACATATATGTGTGTGTGTGGGGGGGGGGGGTACTGCTCATAAGCTGGGCATTTCTGTATGCTAAGAGGCACCAGCATTAAAGGCAGAGAGAATTTATTTTCATTATGTATGATCTGCCAGGCCTTTTCACCCATTTTTCTCCTAGTGGGACGATCTCTGATAATCTGTGCTAACTCAGGCAAATGTGTGTTGCCGCCATAACTATTTTGAGGCTAATTTCTTTTTTTTTTTTTTACTCATTTTACTAGATACATTACAAAAATAAAATAATTATTTGCTGACTGATTGACATTTTTCATACCAATATTTTATTTTCCTAGGAAAAGGTTTTTGAGGTCCCTTGCAAATGTACTGTTGATTATTAATGTTTGTAACATAGGGTATGGCCTATGGCAACTTAGGCTGGCAAACAAGTTTTGTAGCACCAAAGCATTTCTAGACAAACGGTAACAAATTAATATGTACATATCCCTGGGTGTTAGATGTGCTGCCACAAATGATGATACATCCAGATGTTGTAAGAGGGAATACATCAACGAAAAGGCAATTGCAATTTTGTGCTCTATGAGTGTGGTAGAAAATGCACTTAAATTACAGGGAGTCTGTATGCAACGCAGTCACTTTCAGTTTCATGTCTGATCAGAAATTCAAGATGATAAAGATCACTTTGGGCAATTTGATACCTAATCCCTTTTTGCTATGCTTCTGAGTCAGTGTTATGACATAGTGTTAGTATACGAAAAAAAAAGTAAGTTTAGAAAGAAAGAAAGAAAGAAAGTGAGAAAGAAAGAAAGAAAGAAAGAAAGAAAGAAAGAAAGAAAGAAAGAAAGAAAGAAAGAAAGAAAGAAAGAAAGAAAGAAAGAAAGAAAGAAAGAAAGAAAGAAAAGATGATTTGCTGCGTAGCAAATCAGTGTATGTGTCTTCAAAGCATATTGGAACGGCAATCTACAACTATTCCATAACACAGGAATAGAAATTGGAATGGCATCTCTATCTATTATAGCTTTGAAGTTATTCAAGATTAAAATATTTGAATACTGCTAATTAGCATAATTTGAATTAGTACAACTTTTGTTTTAGATTCATTACATGCGCAATGGTCAATAACCCCCTAGTAGAAGTTGAAATGAGGTCTCTTTCTATGATAGTTTTGAAGATACTCAAGATTGAATATTTCATATACTGCTAATTAGCATAATTTAAATTATTTGAACTGTTGTTTTAGATTCCTTACATGTGCAATGGTCAACAACCCCCTAATAGAAGTTGAAATGACATCTCTATAATAATTTGAAGATATTCAAGTTTTAAAATTTCCAGTGCTGCTTATAAGCACAATTTAAATTGCTACAATTTTGCTCTAGCTTCATTAGATGCACAATGGTCGATAACCCCTAATACAAGTTAAAATGACAGCTCTATTTATAATAGTATTGAAGATATTCAAGTTTTAAAATTTCTAATGCTGTGAATCAGCATAATTTAAATGTCTACAACTTTTGCTCTAGCTTCATTACATGCACAATCACAATTCACGTGTCCGATTTCCCGGGACAAGTCAGATTTAATCTTGGGCAAGTTAAAATAAATAGGTACTTGCCTGGTCGGGCAACCAACTTTTTTTTCGCTGGGTACTCTATTCCTCAAATTTTCATGACACAGTTACAAGTTGCGGTTGTTTGCAAGGCTGGCAAGGCGGTGGCAGAAGGTGACGATAATCTGTTGTGATAACAGTGTTTGAAGTCGGAGCACTGCGTGCATGCTGAAAAACTATGGGGGGTCTAATCAGTAAAAAAATCCAGAGCTTTGGCAGCACGTGTGTGGGGCGCCGATAGGTGATAATAATCGCTAATTGATAAACTTGCCAAGTTAAAACAATTACTTGGTCAGCAGTTGTATTCATCAGAACTAAACTTCTGTCAACACAAGCAGACATTTTCAATGTCATACATACGATTAAGATATCAAAGGTACCGGCAGTAATTGGCTTGCTGAGCGGGGTCACACTACTCACTGGCAGTGTGATCTGCCCCAACAATGTCAAAGCAGCGTCAAAAAATAATAAAATTTGCATGGCGAATCATCTGCAAATTAACATCAAATGCTGTTCATCGGTGGATTCTAACAGTGTTGGCAAAAAATAGGTGTCGTGAGATGACTTCCCAGGAAAAAACAGCACACAACTGCCAGTCACACGCAAGTGACAGCGTGGAGTGGATCCACCATGAAATGACCCAGTCTCACAGACTGATTTGGGACACATTCGGCAATTCCCTCTATCCCCTACCTTTGTGTATTTGCCTGTGACTCCAAATAAGTGTTGCAATAAACACTGGAATCTTTATTTTTGCATACTGCAATATAAACAAAGCTTCCCGTTTGTGTGTTCCCTCCGTAAATTACGGCAGATTCACACTTTCACCTGGCAGAAGCCATGATGAAAACACTGTAACACAAACCATGATTGGCTCATTTTTGCATGTGACTCAATTTACCAGACCACATGGCCAAAGCAGCTGTTTGTGTACAGTTGCAGGTAAATATGTTGACTGTGCGGACACTCGATTTCTGATTTGAAATATTAAAATTTTCGTTTGAATTTGTTTTAAGAACGCTGTTTATTGCAAGGAACTTGCCAATACTGTATACGCAAATTTACTACGATGTACCGATAGCATTCATGGTAGGTATGCAAATGATATGCATCCCATCACGGCAACAGAGTCAGCAAGAAAGGATCCTGAAGCCAATGCAACTATTTCATCGTATTCTAAGTTTACCCGGGATACGGACTCCTATAGTCCCAGAAATTACAGTGTATCTTTCATCATTAGTCACCCCATGCAAATAGCTTACTTTTCAATTTGTATTTTTAATGTTTTGCCAGGTTCACTGTCAAACAGTTGCAGCTGGAATCGTTGTAAAATTTGACATTTTTTTGTGAATTTGCAAGTTACAATAAGTGGCAAATACATGTACATTTTAGGGTAAATTGTTTTTCTAGGCCTTAGCCTTGTTAGAAAAAAAACGATGTTTATAGAAGTTTTATGAGGACAATTGGATTTTGCATGCGGGCAAGTGGATTTTGAAATCTACTTGCCCTGCAGATAAGTGATTTCTTTAAAAAAATTTTGAGCCCTGGCAATGGTCAATAACCCCCTAGTTGAAGTTAAAATGACATCTCTATCTATAATAGTTTTGAAGATATTCAAGTTTGAAAATTTCAAATGCTGCTAATTAGCATAATTTAAATTGCTACAACTTTTGTTTTAAATTCATTAGACGCGCACTGGTCAATAACCCCCTAATAGAAGTTAAAATAACATCTCTATCTATAATACTTTTGAAGATATTCAAGATTTAAAATTTCAAATGCCCGTAATTTGCATAATTTTAAGCATCTTCATTTCTCTGTATGAAACAGTCAAACTCCTTGTATTGAGGTACAATTATGCCAAGTTTAAGAACAGAGAGAGAGAGAGAGAGAGAGAGAGAGAGAGAGAGAGAGAGAGAGAGAGAGAGAGAGAGAGAGAGAGAGAGAGAGAGAGAGAGAGAGAGAGAGAGAGAGAACACATCTACATAATTATATGGAAGTGGAAGAAATATTCAACTTTGAGTTTGCTTTCACAAATTCTTCGTTGCCTGAAATGCCATTCAGTTCACTATTTACTAACATTGTTATCTACTGCAATGAAGTAACTTTTGGACCCTTGATACAAATCATCAATGTTTTTAATCTGTTGCTAGATGTAATGCAGGTCAAAGTCATCCCGTCGGTGTTTTCCGTCAAAGTATTAATGAAATAAAATTTAGGCCTAACAGGTTCATAATGCAATAAACTGTGATTATAACAACTTTCATAACGTCATTGGGAAGCAATATGAGGTCCCATGAATGACATACTGGTGGGCCTAAATAAAAAGTTAATAATACTGAGTTTAGGCTTAGGCTTGTGAATAGGATTGCCTATAATGAGCCCCCCCCCCCCCCCCATTCGATAGTGCCGAATGGTCTGATATTCGGGTAAAGATTCTGAAGACATGAGAAAGATGATCAAACAACACTTGAAAGTACACGTAAACATACATGTACATACATACAATTACTTTATTCGTCAGCTATATCATTGCCTGTTAACAGTCACTCGTATGTTTGAGATAAACAAAAAGTGTAATGTGTCACACGATCCAAGCTACGCAATATAACACACCCGGCGACATCACTCTTCAAAGTTCAACCCTAATCCGTAAAGTGTTGCAAGTCACATTCAGGCTACTGACATAAAACTATCTTTCCTAATGATAAACAATTCATATTAGGCCTTTCTATTGAAATTCATTTAATAGGGAAGGGCAGTTTCTTAAGTTTCCAGAAACTTCCACTACACGGGGCGAGTCATCGCTTTCATCCGGGTACTCGCCTGCGGGTGAACATTGGTCTCGGCGGATTTGCAAATACTGTGATAACATTGTACGTATCGGCAATCAAAGTGCCAAAAATGTTCCTTTTCACGTAATATCTGCTAATAAATTTTACACACGTGAAAGGTAAGATTGTATTATAGCAGAGCATGAATGCATTTGTTCGTATGTTGTGTTAAAAATGTGAAAAATCCATTTGAACCGCGATGACCGGGAACCGCATTCTGCTTGTTACATTCCTGCGTAGTGCCACTCTATTATGTGAATGGTCGAAAGAAATCCAATAATAAAGAATATTCTTCAACAGTTATGAAGATAATGCAATGATCACATATAACTAATTATCGACATAGCACATAATATGGACTCAACAGCATGAGGATTTTGTAAGACTTCTGTTGCAAGGATTTAATGTGACCCAGTTCATCGCGGGCGATAATGGAGGATCCAGTAGAATAAAACAACATTGGTCATCGCGTTTTTTTTGGGGGGGGGGGGGGGTCTTTTGTATTTCATTTCCCGGATGTGTTGTCATTGTGTCAAAAATAAAGACAAGTAGACAACCTCATCAGAATATGTTATTGTAGATGAATTCCCAAGTTTTACAGTGTTACTGTATGTGTGTGGGGGGTGTGGGGGTGTGGGGGGGGTCGGCAGGTAGCGTTAAAAGTTAAATTAAAATTAAAATCAAATGTGATTAACTCCACAACAATGTGTATTGGGTTGATTCCTTGATTGCATTACTTTCTACAAAAAGTATTTATTAATGATAACATTGTCATGATTATGAGTTACACTTGGTTATTTCATTCGCCAAGAAAAACCCTCAGTTTTGCACCATGGGTTAACACATCATAGTATGCGACCCTACTCAGGTTGACGTGCTATTGAGTACCTGGATGAAAGCTGTCCGCAGCGCCACATGGCGGTCAATGAGAGAACGCAGAGTTATTGCTCTACCATATTGCCATTGTAGAAAATGTCAGTAAGAAGGTAATTGCAGAAAACCATTAGCTTCAATATCAGGTGCCGAAAGATTTGCAAACGTTGACCACCATTTTGACCATGGGCGAGGTCATGTGACTGCTGCATGGATTTTGTGACCCCTTTCCAGGAATTATGCACACGTGGCACAAAAGGGTTTTGATTATCTTTGACTGTTGTGGAAACATGGAAAGGTGAATAAATGAAATTGATGAAGACCTCAAACAACTCTAAACTTTGTTGAATGGCATTATTGGTTTGGTTAGTAAAAATGAATAAATAGAGACAGGCGGGAACAAAGCAAATGTTATAATTGCCGTTGAAAATTGCAAAATGAGATGGTTGTAGCCTACAAAATTGTTGTGGCCTGTGGCTGCCGGAGATTCAAGCAGGTTTGAGAACCGGCCATTTCATGATGAGACTGACACAGCAAACGATAGATTATCATTCCTGGCTGGAGACAAAATTTCTTCACTGTGGCAGCTGCAGCTGGTGCTTTGTCTCACAGGCTGTTCCATCCGAAACTACATGGTCATTCGTCTTGGTCAAACAATTTGACAGAGAGAGGCGATCAAAACGATATGGCCCCTCAAGTCTTCTGCCCTCTTTATTTTGCATTTAAGTGCATGTAGGCTACATGTAGGCCCTACAAATAAATTTTCCACCTAAAAATAAAGCTTTATTTCTGTTTTGGGTTAAAGTAACTGAATGCATAACTTGTTGGGAGTGGGTATATTTTGCCAGCATCAAACATTTGGGAAATGCTTTGTAACTGCTATGCAATAAAATGTCATTGACATGTTTGGATGTGTTTGAAATGTATTTGTGAAAATGTTTGAAAGGCATTTGGTGAAGTGTTGGAAATGTTTTCATTGTCCAAGCATTGCAAACGCATTTTTTAAGAAAGAGAAAAACACATTTGCAATGTGTTTGCTTCAAGTTTGAGGTTTCTTGTCTGTGTTTGGGGATCGTTTGGTGTTTGTAAACTTGAACGTGGGCGGAACTGTTGTTGTATTTTGCTGGATAACTTGCTGTATTAACCATGTATTGACTATTGCAATCCAGGATGAATATATATCTGTAAATTAAATCTTCATTTTGATATTGAGCTGTTTGTGAACTTTGCCTTGAACCATGCATTTGTTGGGATCGTGCATGCAACTGATAAGCATACTTTACATGTGACGTATCACAGCATGCATGATTTCTCCATTTTGGAGTTAAACTGCAGTCCAGTGCAAAGTACCTCATATGGAACTAGTTCTGATGTAGCGGGAATGTAAGGGCACGCATTCTGTGATTACATGGTGTGTCAAACACTAGCTTGTGTTTTGTATTTTTTCGTGTGATTTTTTTTTATATATCTCCATGGTTTTTTCTTTTTGTTGTTGTTGTACATGTGTCTTTGTAAACCCTGTAGTGTTATGGTACTGTATACACGGGTTAATAATGTATTGAGGGTAGGGTTCTATAGTTTTTTTCCCTTTTTTTGCTTAGGTACTACTTTACTTTTATATTATAATGTTGGTGATTCATTCGCGCTGCTATATATATACTGTTAGCAGGCGGCATGTGGGTACAATCCCCATTTTTCAACGAGCCGAAGAGTTGTATCGAGGTCGAGAGAGTCGCGAGTTAGGGGCTTTGTCCCCGCACCTGCATATAATGTAACTAACAAGCATCTACACGGGTTAATAATGTATTAAGGGTAGGGTTCTATAGTTTTTTCCCTTTTTTTGCTTAGGTACTACTTTACTTTTATATTATAATGTTGGTGATTCATTCGCGCTGCTATATATATACTGTTAGCAGGCGGCATGTGGGTACAATCCCCATTTTTCAACGAGCCGAAGAGTTGAGTTTACAATATATTCAGTACATATCATTGGCATATTGTATATGAGGGTATCAATTACATTCTTGCACATTTTTGTGTGCGCTGTTTTCACAGCCTACACAATGGCGCCTCTAGAAGAGGCAAAAGTAGATAGGGGGCCGACAAAACGCAAGGTGACTAGGCTATTTAACAAGGTATCAAGATTTGTTGCAGAGGAGGATGATCTTTCAACTTTGCCTAATTTGATTTCACAATTAAAAGAGGCATTTGATGAGTTCGAGGTCGCCCATGAGAAGGTTTTGAATCTTGATAAAGAGCATGAGAAAGAACATGATGATTATTTTGATGAAGTACAATCCAAATATGTCAAAATTTTAGGTGTAGCTAAAAGTGCTATAAAATCTGTAGTTAAGACTGAAACAACACCTGCCCCAATCCCGGGTCATGAAGTTCATGATATCCTATCCCTTCCAAAAGTGCAAATAGAAACATTTTCTGGAGACCCGCTCCAGTATCATAACTTCATTAAAGCTTTCCAACTTTCAGTTGAATCATGCATAGCCGATCCATCTGCTAGACTTACTCGTATGCTCCAATACATGTCAGGTGCTGCTCATCAGGCCATTAAGTCCGCTGTTTTTCTTAAGCCGGAAGAGGGTTACAAGTTTACGTGTGATACACTTCATAAACTTTATGGGAGTTCACACTTGGTAACTCAGAGTATTATTAAGTCCCTTATGTGTACAAGACCGATCAAATCAGTGGTTGATATGCAATCGCTCTCAAATGAGTTACGCAACTCTTATCAAATTTTGAAGCAAATTGATTGCCTTCATGAGGTAGATTCTCAGGTTGTAATTGTTGATATTGTTGCACGCTTACCTGCTTTTGTACAAAATAGATGGAATAAGGAGGAATTGAAGTACAAGCGTTCTTCAGGTAAATACATGAAATTTGAGCAGTTAGCATCTGGGGTCGATGGTCTTGCCGAAGAATGGTCAGATCCATTGGTTGGACAAGTTGCTAGATCTGAGAGACATCAGAGTCGCAAAAATGTGACAGCTCATATTACCCAGGATGAAACTCAGGAGTTGATTGATCCCATGTTGGAGGTTGACAATATACCTGGTAATTCATCAGATGGCGCTGCTGTATGCACGTGAATACAGTCACTCAGAAAAATACACAGCAGTCACAAAACTCGCAGCATTTCAATCATCCATGCAAAATGTGTAAACAGCATCATTTCATTATGAAGTGTCCTGTTTTCCGTGGTCTTGAGGTTAAAGATCGTTTAGCCTTTGTGAAATTACATCAATTATGCGTGAACTGTTTAAGGGATAACCATGATATCTCTGATTGCAAATGTAAGGCTCGTTGTTTTGTTTGTGGCGACAAACATACAGCTTTCCTTCATACTGATAGGTCCTCAGTTAACTTTGCTGTGGATGAATCATCACGTTTGATGCCTGTGGTTAGAGTGCAGGTAAACAACAAAGTTTATGCTAAGGCCATACTGGATACTGCTTCTTCCACTTCTTTCTGTACTGAAAGTTTGGCTGATCAGTTAAATTTGAAAGGATCGTTGAATGATTACATCTTAAGAACGATGAGTGGTGCATCTCCTGTTAGTTCAAAACAGGTGTCGCTTGAATTATCAACTGATCAAGAATCAATGGTGTTATCTGGTGTGAAAGTTGTGCCACAAATTCCTATATCCACGGGAGTTTTAGATCAAAGTAAATACCCACACTTGCTATCTGCTAGTATAGACTGTCAACATGTTGATATTCTGATAGGTCAAGATTTTGTAGAAGCCTTCATACCTTTAGAAGTACGTAAAGGTTTGCTTGGTCAACCAGTCGCAATTAAATATAAATTTGGTTGGACAGTCAGTGGTCAAATTCCAAAGGCAGATGTGAGTAATGTTATCATATGCAATTTTATTTCAACTTCTCCAGTAGAGTTGGAAAATAATTGCGACACGCCTGTCAATGATGACATAAACAAATTGTGGGAACTGGAGAACTCTGCTTTTGAGCGTCAAGGCATGTCTATACTTGATAAAAGAGTCCTAAATTTGTGGGACGAGAAATGTAGAAAAGTCAATGATCACTACGAATTGCCTATACCATGGAAAGATCCATGTGAACCCATTCCCAATAATATTAGCCTTGCACAAAAGAGGTTAGATAACCTAATCGTTTGTTTAGGACGAGATAATCTTTACCAGAGATACGATTCAGAAGTATCCAAATTACTAGATTCTGGGTATGTGGAAGTAGTTCCTGCTGAGGCTTTGAAAAATGCAGAGCGCGTATGGTATTTACCACATCATTATGTCCAATCGGTAAGTAAACTGGGAAAATATCATCTTGTGTTCGATTGTTCTGCGCGTTATGGAGGTAAATCGCACAATGAACGTGAAATGCAACAGTTGAAAACTGGTAAGCCATTATTCAAGTCAAGTAGTATACTTTGTCTAAATCCGTACTTAGACGAGAAACATATCCTTAGAGTAGGTGGCAGGACAGGAGAACATTCCATTTTGCTTCCACATCGTCATGTCTTTTCATGTGTGATAACATGGAAATACCATTCCAACGGACACTTAGGTTGTGAAGGGACGTTGAGTCGCATCCGTGAGAAACACTGGATAACGAAAGCACGTCGCTTAGTAGGGAAAGTGATCAAGGGAAGTGTCGCATGTAAGAAAATGTATGCTAAACCCATGACACAAATAATGGCTGATGTTCATAGTTTTTGCGTACAGCCTCATTTACCTGCATTCACACACACAGGTTTGGATTGCTTTAGTCCATATCATACCAGTTTTTATCGTGGTCAAAAGAAACGATATGGTATCATATTTACTTGCTTAACATCAAGAGCAATACACATTGAGATGTTACATTCCCTCGATGCGGAGTCGTTTATTAATGCATTCCGCAGATTTGTAGCTAGACGCTCGACGCCTGAGACTGTAACATCAGATAACGGAGGTAACTTCGTTAAAGGCCAAGAGTTGTTAAAGAAGGCATTTGAATATCATACCAAAACCACATTAAGACAATATTCAGCAACACGCTCAATCCAGTGGTTTTTCATTCCACCTAAAAACCCCCATTTCGGTGGTGCCTGGGAAAGACTAGTTGGTGTAATCAAAAGAGTCTTCAAAGCTATTTTACCGCACGCTAAAACGTATGTCAGATGAAATACTTGAAACAACTTTTTGTGAAGTGGAATCTATAGTCAATGGTAGGCCTTTGACAAAACTTAGTTCGGATCCAAACGATCACACACCTCTTACTCCAAATAAACTGCTTACGTTAAAGCAGTTTCCTGAATTGCCTCCAGGGGGTTGTTCAGTTTCCGATGCCTACCATAGTCATTGGAAGTATGTACAACATTTGTCTAACTTATTCTGGAGTCGTTGGCTCAAAGCTTACCTGCCTAGCTTAAACATAAGATCAAAATGGAGAACTGTGTACCCTGATATTAAACCTGGTGAATTAGTTTTGGTATATGATCCAGGGATGCCACATAATCTCTGGCCCTTGGCTATTGTTAAAGAGGTTTTCCCTGGGAGAGATGGGAAAGTACGTTCCGCCATAGTGAAAACGTGAGTTTCGGAGTTACGTTGTCCTATCACACAACTCGTTCGTTTAGAGCTAGACACGTAAGCCGTATATAAGTAAAATGTAACTAAATGTTGTATGTCACACATTTACAAGTATGAATATTTAGCTTTGGGTGAGCGAACAGCCCGTATAAATGTGTACGAATGGTTTCACAAATGATTCGTTTCAGGTGATTCAAGCAGACTTTACTAGTTGTAAAATGCCTTGAAATAAGTGTTAAGAGTATTGTTAACGTGCAATGTAAGTGAAACAAAATTTTTGCAGGTACAGATACCCGTATACTAACTACTAATGTAACTATGAAATCAAGAATGGGGAAAAGGGTATGTGTATTTCTATTTCAGCTGCAGTTATAAATGGTAATCGTTATTGATGGTTGTGTAAATTCTTGGAAGGGTTCCAGATGCATAATCTATACTTTATAAGTACAATTGTGTAAATCTTTGGGAGGGTCCCAAGTGCTTAATTGTCTAAAACATGTTTTGTGTAAATCTTTGGAAGGGTTCCAAGTGCACAATACATGTCCCTAATGTTCATGTAAATTTTGTGAGGGTCACAAAGACATGATATGCCTTGTGAAAGTTATCATAGTTATAAAATTGTAATAGAATTCTAAGATGAATCCCAAGCGAAATTACTATAATTTTTTTGTTTTTTCATTTTTTGCTTAATTTTGCCTTTCCGGGGCCGGGAATGTCAAACACTAGCTCGTGTTTTGTATTTTTTCGTGTGATTTTTTTTTATATATCTCCATGGTTTTTAGCTCAGCTGACTTGTCAGTCAGCTGAGCTTATCTTATGGTCCTCCGTCCGTCGTCCGTCCGTCCGTCCGTCCGTCGTCCGTCGTCCGTCAACAATTTACATTTTCGACTTCTTCTCCGAAACCGTCAGCCAGATCCACTTCAAACTTGGTGGGGATGTGCCTTGGGTGGGTCTCTACCAATTTTGTTCAAATGGTCACGGTCCATTGATTTTTGGATTTTAAATGAATTTTTTTGTTCTTTTTTGGGCAAATCTTAAAAAATCTCCTTCTCTGAAACCGCTCACCCAATTACTTTGATATCACACAGAAACACTCCCTGGGACACCTAGTTCTTAATTTGTTCACCAGGTGACGCTGCAATTTTTTTCTATTTTTTTATGAGTTTTTGTGTGTTATAGCTATTTTTGACTTCTTCTCCAGAACCGTCACTCAGATTAAGCTGAAACATGGTGGATATGTTCCTTGTAGAAGGGTCAAACAAAGTTGTTCACTATGTGAGAATGCTGTGGATTCCTGATTTTTAACGATTTTTTCCATTCGGGTACTTATCGGTCAATGCAGCTTTCCTATTTAATTACTATGGAAGTCAATGGGCATTCTAATGCTAATTCACATTTTCAACTTCTTCTCCAAAACCGTCATCCAGATTAACTTCAAACTTGGTGGGGATGTACCTTGGGTGGGTGTCTACCAGGTTTGTTCAAATGGTCATGCTCCAGTGATTTTTGGATTTTAAATGAATTTTTTTTGTTCTTTTTTTGGACAAATCTTAAAAAATCTTTTTCTCCAAATCGCTTACTCAATCACTCTGATATCACACGAGAAGACACTTAGGGACTCTGTGTTCTTAATTTGTTGACCAGGTGGCGCTGCAATTTTTTACAAATTTTTTATGAATTTTTGTGTGTTATACCTATTTTTGACTTCTTCTCCAGAACCGTTACTCAGATTAAGCTGAAACGTGGTGGATATGTTCCTCGTAGAAGGGTCAAACAAAGTCGTTCACTATGTGGGAATGCTGCAGATTCCTGATTTTTAACGATTTTTTCCATTCGGGTACTTATTGATTAATGCAGCTTTCCTATTGATTACTATGGAAGTCAATGAGTATTCTAATGCTAATTCACATTTGCGACTTCTTCTCCAAAACCGTCATGCAGATTAACTTCAAACTTGGTGGGGATGTACCTTGGGTGGGTGTCTACCAAGTCTCTTCCAATGGTCATGTTCCAATGAATTTTGTTTTTTTTATGATTTTTTTTTTCAAAAATCTTTACAAAAGTTTTAACATGGGAATTTCTTGTAATGGTTATAACTTAAATAATTTTGGCCAGATTTACTTCAAACTAGGTGGTAATGTGCCTTGGGTGGATCTCTACCAAGTTTGTTCAAATGGTCACGCTCTATTGATTTTTGGAATTTTTATGATTTTTTTTCGTTTTTTGGGGGCAAACCTTAAAAACTCTTCACCTCTGAAACTGCTCACCCAGTTGTTTTGATATCGTTCATAGACACTCCCAGGGACACATATACTGAACCCCAATGAAAAGTATCCACATAAAAAAATTAACACATTAATTTTGTAAGTTACTAAGTACTGTGTGTGCATATATGCATGGTTTGGAACCTACATCAGGGTCATTCAGGACAACTTTTTAACTTTTGCTGGGTTGTTACATAATGCATGTGACTTTTGTGCACCGAATATGGCTTCTGACCACCACTCCTATTGGATGGCTAAAATGACCTGATGTTTTCAGTGGCTTTAAAAAGGGATGTTCAGCCAAGAAAAAAGCCAGTGGTCTCAGGTGTGTTGAGGCGATCATGCCGCGTCTGAGCCAAGGTCAAAGACACCATGCTTTGGGGCTTGCAGAGGGTGGAGTCCCAATCACTCAAATCGCACAAAGAATGGAGTGTACTCGGCGCACCATCCAACGACTAATTGAACGGCAACAAGAAACTGGATCCGTAGATGATCGGCCTAGGCCTGGCCGAGAAAGAGTGACAACACCTGGCCAAGACCGTCACATCCGGCTGATGCACCTGCGAGACCGTTTCCGTACAGCAGCCCAAACAGCCCGTGAGACTCAAGGGGTGAATCACCGTCCTGTCAGTAGTTCTACTGTGGAGAGGCGACTGAGGAGCAGTGGCCTAACAGCCAGAAGACCTTACAGGGGTAACCTGCTGACCCAACCCAGAAGAGAAAGACGACTGCAGTGGTGTAGAGCACACTCCAGGTGGACTCGCCAGCAGTGGAATACCGTCCTTTTTACTGACGAGTCCCGTTTTTGTGTCAGCAGAGCAAATGGCAGAGAACGTGTGTGGCGCCGGACTGGGGAGAGATATGCAGATGCCTGTGTCCGTCAGGCAGATCGATGGGGTGGACCCTCTGTCATGGTGTGGGCAGGCATCAGCAACCGCTACCGGACACCCCTAGTGGTCATTCAAGGGATCCTCAATGCTAGGCGGTACATTGATGAGGTGCTGGAGCCGCACATGGTCCCATTTATGGAGCAGCATCAAGATCTGGCGATCTTTCAGCAGGACAATGCACGTGCACACTCTGCAAGATTAACAATGAACTTTCTCAATGAGAACAACATCAATGTCATGGAATGGCCAGCGTTCTCACCCGATCTGAGCCCTATTGAACATTTGTGGGATCAGTTAGGCCAAGGTATTCAACGGAGGACACCTAGGCCTACTACCCGAAACCAGCTGATCCAAGCTCTGCAGGAAGAATGGACTAATGTTCCCCAACACAGAATTCAAACCCTGGTCAGCAGTATGCGCCGCAGATGTATAGCATGTGTTGATGCTCGAGGTGGCCACATCCCATATTGAACAGAAAAATTTGTGTGACTTTCAATTAGGGCAGTTAATGACATTTTTTGCCTGTAAGTGACGTTAATGTCAGTAGAGCGTGACATTATTTTTACGCCAGAAAAGTGAATGCTTTGTTCAGTTCTAAGCACGTCCAGGTATGAAATGTTTCAAGTATAAACAATAAAATACTTCAAAATTGGCATGTGGATACTTTTCATTGGGGTTCAGTATAGTTCCCAATTTGTTCACCAGGTGGCACTGCAATTTTTTCTAATTTTTTTTTATGAATTTTTTATATGGTTTTGTTATTTTTCACTTGTTCTCAGAACTGTCCCTCAGATTAAAGTGAAATGTGATGGATATGTTCTTGTGGAAGGATCAAACAAAGTTGTTTTCTAGGTGGCACTGCTTTAGATTCCTGATTTTTAAGTATTTTCAACTCTGGTACTTATCGATCAATGCAGCTTTCCTATTGATTACTATGGAAGTCAATGGGTATTCTAGTGCTAATTCACAGGACAACTGACACAAAATTTACTGTTTACTTGATAACTTGAGATCTGTTTTGAGTTAGTACTGTGATGTTGCACATGTTAATGTTTTTGTATGAAGGTCATGCTCAGACAGTACATGAATGACTTAGACCTCATTTCTGGGGTCACAGTGCAACACACATGAATTTTACTCTTCATTATAACTTGAGAACTACTTGAACCTTGATGTTGCACATGTTAGTGTTCTTTTATAATGGTCAGACTTACTCAGACCATGGGTGACCTTGATCCTTTCCCAAGTTCATAGATCTGAAAGTGTGATGAATGTCAAGATCAGCTGAGCATGGGCTGTTCACACAGCCCTCTTGTTTCTTTTTGTTGTTGTTGTACATGTGTCTTTGTAAACCCTGTAGTGTTATGGTACTGTATACACGGGTTAATAATGTATTGAGGGTAGGGTTCTATAGTTTTTTCCCTTTTTTTGCTTAGGTACTACTTTACTTTTATATTATAATGTTGGTGATTCATTCGCGCTGCTATATATATACTGTTAGCAGGCGGCATGTGGGTACAATCCCCATTTTTCAACGAGCCGAAGAGTTGTATCGAGGTCGCGAGAGTCGCGAGTTAGGGGCTTTGTCCCCGCACCTGCATATAATGTAACTAACAAGCGTCGAAGGAACTAACGTACTAATATGGTTGAAGTTCTGTGCTTTACTGGGGTTGGATAGACCGTGCAATCCCGCAAAATAGCTTTTATGTCTCTATGATGTCGCAGTGATGTCCTAGTGTCAATAAATGCCCATGGAGATTAAACGGTTCGAGTTGAGTCCTTCCTTCAGTCAAAGTGACATGGTGTGTCAGCAACATTTGACAGTATGAGTTCCGACGGGAACGAGAAGGCGATCGAATGCGATCTGAGGGCATGGGCTAGAATGCAAAGGGTGCCTTTACCCGGCAAAAATGTGACGGGACGTGAACAGAATGCAAACGCGATGTGAATGGACCATGAACATGTCTATGGTCCATTCTCTGTAACGTTTTGCTAGGGCATAACTGAATGCGTAATAGTAATGAGAAAATGACTAAAGCAGTGATTAGCACTTTAAGGGTTGATACACCTCCAGCATGTGGTCACGAGGGTCCTCAAATCCTCCCCTCTCTCTGTCTATTTTCCATCAGTGTAAACCCGAGTTTTGAAGTAAACCAACTCAGATATTTGCCAAGCAGTGGCATGAGTTTTTGTGGATGCCTGTGTTTCATCGAATATTCGAAGTTTACAGTGGATTTCTGCACATGTAAGTTGGTACTTTAAACGCCTTGAAAATAAAATGTGTAATGTCTATGTCCATGACAAGTAGCGGTTGGAATGTTCCTGAACTCTGGTGCAAGATCTTTTACACCTATCTGTCAAGATACAGTTTTTGATGCAGGCAATAAACTACTTTCTCTGTTGCATTGTAGGAGGAATCAATGAGACAGAATTCAGCAAGAAACTTTGGGGAGATATTTACTTCAACAGTAAAACGTGAGTATTCTTTGTCAGCAAGGATGTGTCATGTGTATGGCTTGAATTGCCCAGCAAAACATGCGGACTGGGATAATGATGATACCAAAGACAGGATGTCTTTTGCATTGAAAATTAGGCAAAATGTTGTGCAGGCACAAATTGATCAAATGTTTGAGAGACTTTTGTCAAGAAATATTGATCTATCTGCTCTTGTAAATTGAAGAAAACATTAGAAGTCTTATAAAATTGCGTACTTATAACACACTTGCTTGACTGTGTACTACAATGCAGTCATGTGTACGTGAGAGTAACTGCTTGAATTTGTGTCTTTGCAGGAGAAAGTTCACAAAGAAGCCTCCACACAGTTCATGTCAGCGCAGTTTTGTGGAATTTGTTCTTGAGCCACTCTACAAAATATTCTCACAGGTACTGAAAAATTACCAAATATATCTAGCCAATACATATATGTATTTGCATACCATGTGTTCAGGTGTCCAAAAGGTACTTTTGGCTCCTTGGGTTTCCCTGCATTTGTCAAAGTACTGTAGAATCATAAATTTTCGTGAAGGATAAACATTCCCAAATTTTCAGGAGGAAACCCAGTTTGGGAATATTAAACTCGGGAAAACTGTAGCACCTTGAATGTGAAATGAAAACTTGATTAAAATTGGGAAAACAAAAAAATTGTGAAATTCTTATTTGTAGTGTATTCAGGAAATTTTGTGCCCAGAAATATAAATGATTATACAGTAACTCTTTCACACAAACATTTTAATCCCCCCGTAGTCAAATTTCATTTGCTTCAATGTTTTTTGACCAATTTCAACAGTCATGATAAACAACTATAATGAGAATTGTAGATGAAACCTATCAGAATAACACTTGCTAGGTCAGTCACTTTTCCTACCTGGCTTGTGTTTAATCCATGCTAGGGGAAGCTGAGCCTTGATTTAAGAGGAAGGAGTAAAGTGGCACGAAAGTGATTCTGTAGAAGGTAAACCTTTTCTTTGTGGCTGTGTAGAATAATTGTCATGCTGGTGCATCGGTTGTGTCATATACATATACCAATACGACATTACTTAAATGTACAAAAAATACCATAAAACAGAACTTAGTCTCAACACCCAGCCTTAATTTTCAGAATTAGTGTCTTCATTTGTGGAGAGTGAGCTTTGAAATACTCGTTTGGAAAGTTTCAGATACATACACAAATTTGGATGTGTACTTGGTTTAAACTTGTAAAAACTTTCTTTTTTTAAAAAAAGGCCAAACCCATGTTAACAGCAAAGTGTTCAGTTTCCAAATGTTTTAACCTGACATTTCAACAAAGTACAGGGAATCAAACTCTGTAGCCTTGTTAGTTTGTTAAGATAAAACACGACATACCAGACCATATTTTTAACATGCAATGACTGAGCATGTGGACTTCTTTAGATTGTTGGCGATGTGGACGAGTGTCTGCCCCAAGTGTGTGACGAACTGGGCATAGCACTGACCAAAGAAGAGAAGAAACTCAACATTAGACCTCTCCTTAGAATCATGCTGTCTCGATTCTTTGGCACCTTTACAGGTATGTAAATGTAACAGCACAGTTAAACAAGTCGTCACACAGTGTAAATTATGAGTGATGTTTGTACCTTGAAAAATGGACCAACCCGTCGGACATATAGTCATATGTGGCAGGTGGTCTTTCAGCACGAGTAACTCCCCAGGGTTTTTACCCCCAAAGTTAACTAAGCCGAAGGGGTATTGTAGTTGTCGTGTTGACATGCATGCATCTTTAAAGCTGTGTGTCCATGCACACTGTAAATACAACAATTTCTCACCAATGGAGAAACAACAAACCTTGGTGTAAACATATTTTTTGTTCATAACAATATAACAAAGTTGTAGAAATGAATATGATCCGACTGGGAGAAAGAGCTGAGCCCTATATTGCTGTAAATTGCTTTATTTTTGCGTGTTTAAATTTTCACAGTTTTTGTAGTTTTGACCTTTCACTGTAGTTTTAATTTCACTGTTTTGCTCATAATTCCCATTCAAACAATGTTAAAATACTATTTCACTGCGTTTTTAATTAACACAGTTTTGTGCCATCAGCAAAATAAGCGAAAATAAGAATACAGCGAAATTAAAGCGAATTACAGTAATCCCTCTCGGCAAGAAAAAGGACAATATGACTACAGGACATTACAAAATGTACTCTAGCGGTAAATAATCAGTCAGGCCTTTATTGTGCTTCGCTGATGATGCATCAAAACACAGATGAGAAAAACGCAGACACTGAACCAGGGCAGATAGAGGTTGTCATTATAAGTATGCCAAAGTAACACAATTTTAGCACCACAAAAATATATATGTTGTATATTCATCTACAACATTATAAAATTTAACCAATGCCAGTTGATGAAAATCAAATAGTTGAATTGATATAATCTTGAACAGCGGAGAAAATTTGGGTATTGCCTGAAAAGTACTCATAACAGAACCTTACAGGACAGTTTGTAGAGAAAAAAGGAGCATATCTTGAGGTAAGCATGTGCAAGTTAGATCAGGTGACTACATATAATGGACACTCAAAGAAAAAGTGTCACACCTTTCATTAAATGCACTGCATTCACAGCTTGGGGACAATTTGAATCCAAGCTTGAATAAATGAGAGTTCAGCTGACTGCTGCCAAGACTCAATCGAGTATAAAGAATTGAAGCATATCTACGTCCATAGTTATACAGTTTTGAAAAATAAGAATCTTGAGGAGACAGCCTCCGTAAATTGGATTTAAATAAAGATAGTGATTCCGAATTTCTAATACTGGTAGGAAGTGCATTCCGTATTGTGACCGCTGAAGGGAAAAATGAATTATTCAAAAGATTGGTTCAGGCTCTAAAATGAGGCAGGTCAACGTGTGTTATAACTTGGTGTTACAGGTTTAATAATACAAGGAGTTACAGATTGCAAGGTGTTGGGGTATAAATTATTAACTATTTTGTACATCATTGCTAATTTTGCATTCTCCCTGGGCTTGGCTCTGGTTTTCCATCCAAAATCATTGTATAGTTTAGCATTAGCTGTATCAACAAATGCTCCATTAACTATTGTAGCAGCTGCCAACTGAACTCCCTCAAGTTTCTCAGTATCAGCTGCTGTGCATCCATGCCGCACTGGACTTTCATACTCAAAAATCGGCCTAATAAAATGTATATAAATAGTTTCAAGGGTTTATCAGTCCAAACGATAAGTCAAGTTTTTCATTATGTTGAATAGTTTTTGTGCTTTAACAATAATGTGTTTCATATGTACATTATATATCAGTCCATCTCAAATCAGACCGCAGAATAATGCCTAGATGTTTATGACTGTCAACGATTTGCAACTTATGTCCCCGAAATATAAGCGGAGGGTGATCTGGTGAGGTAGACTTCCATAATATTAACATACTGTCAGTTTATAGGCATTGAAAGTTTTAAGTCACTTCTTGGACCATTCCTCAATAGTGGAAAGGTTGGAATTATTGCTTCAGCAGCATTTACAGGATTATCCACACAGTGTACATTCTCAAGGAGGCTTCTAATTATAGATTTACCCAGCCTCGTTCTGAGTTGGGGGTGACCCAGCATATTCTTTGTTGGATGCTGCATGTGGCGTTGGCCTAGTGTGTGATACACCAGTCCCTTTTAAACTTCTAAAACTGCATTGATGTTGTAAAAACAGTCATATTGACATATTTATGCTACACTCAGGTGACAGGACTGCATATGGAGCCACTTCAATGCTAGATTATCTCTGTGTCAACAGGTCTGCTGATGCCCTGAACCCATGTCATACCCTCATTCTGCCGTCATTTTGGACTTTGATTTCCTTTATGGATGGGTCCATTAAGCATACAAAGCTTGTACCATTTGACAGGTCTGACCCTCATCTTCCTGAATACATACATATATATATATATATATATATATATATATATATATATATATATATATATATATATATATATATATATATATACATACACACACACATACACATATACATATATACATATATATACATATATATACATATACACATATATATACACATATATACATATATATATACATATATATACATATACACATATATATATACACACATATACACATATATACACATATATACACACATATATATATATATATATATATATATATATATATATATATATATATATATATATATATATATATATATATATATATATTATATGTGATATGCTTACTTCAACCATAAAGGCCTGGGATTGGCTGAAAGGCTGCCTTGTCATAGACCCCTAGAAAGACACTTTGTTGATTGACAAGGACCAGACTGGAACCTGGGAGATTCTAACACCACAGGAATGTTTATTGAGGCTATCTGATGTCATGGAAGTGTAAATTACCTAATTGAAACTGGTAAACCCACATGCATGTGCAATCAATCAATCAATCAATCAATTAATCAACAAATAAATAAATAAATAAATAAATAGATAAATAAATAAATAAATAAATTAAATAAATAAATAAATGTCATCAGTTCACAATTTTATATGTAAAACAATATGAATTTATTTTTTAAACTGCATCAGGTTTATTGAAAGAAATTCCCAGTCTACAATCCAATGATGCACTTATGTCACCTTTGGCACATTTCTGAAACCCTTGACACATTTATGCCACCTTGGCCCACTAATACAAATATTGACAAACTTATGCTGCTCTTGGAATACTTATGTTACCCTTGACATACTTCCATTACACTTATTCTACTGTTTACACATATTACACTTAATATGCAAGCTTCACAGAAGTCTCATCACTGTAATGACTTCATTTTGCTGTATCGTTCCTTTCAACACCTTGCAACAATATGTCCCTTAGTATTTGGTTAGCCCAAATGCAGTAGGCAGATAATCTAATGCTTATGATTTTCAAAAGGAGTTTATTTGGAACCTGTGTCTGGGATGTGACCATTTCTGACAGGTTATGATTCTAAAATTCATGATACAATAAAATATTGTTTATTAATCTTGAATTGAATGTGGGTCAGCAGTTTTCCTTGGCATGCTGTGGACACAATGCACGCAGAGCATGCCAAGGAAAGCTGTTGAACTGGCATATTGTGCATAAGTTAGCTTTATAAACTTCATACACAATTCTGACACAACTATTATAATAAAAAATAATATTTCAGCATAATATATTTGCCACATCTGGCCGTTTTTGGGCAGTTTGAGGGGATAGGGTTTATAGATCTCCAACCTGTGCCTGGTATGTCACCATTGCTGATGAATAAAAGTGCTTTTGCCATTTTCAGGTGAGCTGACGTGTCAGTCATAATCTTGTTTGAGCTTATGTTATGGGTTCTCCTTCCATCAACAATTCACATTTTTGACTTCTCCAAAACCGCTGGTCAGATCCACTTCAAACTTGGCGGTGATGTGCCTTGGGTGGGTCTCGATCAAGTTTGTTCAAATGGTCGCGGTTCATTGATTTTTGGATTTTTAATGAATTTTTTATGTTCATTTTGGGGGGAAATCTTAAAAAATCTCCTTGTCTGAAACCGCTTGGCCAATAGACCATGTAAGAAATGAGTTTCACCACCAGATGGCTCTGGGGTACTATACACCCTAGCCTGACTGAGTGCCCACTAGCTAAGCATGGCAGAGTATGGGAGGTGGACAGTCTTTGAGTAGAAACAGGAACTAATCAAGAGAGTCTGAAAAAAGAAACATCCCTTCCTCAATGGCCTGACCAAGGATTCAAAACCATAACTGAAAGCACTCAAAACATACCGCCAATGCGCATGTCCCATCTGACATCATATGTTGAGCTCCGACAGGCTCTGGATTTGCTAAATGTGGGGGAGCTCGCAGACTTTTTCAGACTGAGTATAGGTTCAGAATGAAAATTGTTATTTCTGTCATATGCGTCAAGTCTGAAAAAAAAGTGCAAGACTAAATATGTGTCCTGTCAACTTAACTGTATGAGGTAATGAAGGGCAGCCAAGCTGTTCAAATGTAGGGAAAAAGGTAAACTTTCAAACTGGAGGGGACATAAAGTTACTTTTCCTTTTCTTGTTCAGTTTTTCATCTTTGCCTTTGAGTATGCAGTGTTTTTACCTCATTGTTATTCTGGACTAACACATTACCAACAAGTGTCTTGTATACACAGCACACCAATAAAGCACACTCCCCAGAGGAGCTAGACAGCAGCATTAACACCTTGCTTATCCCCTGGAGTGACCCAATATACAAGCTACTGGCTGGGCCCCAGAGGCTTGGCTCAGGTCAGGCTACTGGTGGTGAAATTACTTACATGGTCTATTGTGTGTGGCCAAGAGAGGTATTTATACACACACACAGCAATATATGACCAGTGATGTAAACTGCTGGTTCAGCCCACTGGAGTAAAGTGACTAAACTTGTAATCTTGGGATAAATTCCTGTAAGATAATATACGAAACTGATCAGCAAGTACTTACCTTTCTACTAAATCACACTTTTTGCCTTTAATTGGTGCTCCTCTCTTGATTAGTTCCTGTTTCTACTCAAAGACTGTCCACCTCCCATACTCTGCCATGCTTAGCTGGTGGGCACTCAGTCAGGCTAGGGTGTATAGTACCCCAGAGCCATCTGGTGGTGAAATTACTTACATGGTCTATTACTTTGAAATTGTATAGGAACACTTCTGGGGACCCCCAGACTTTATTTGTTCAACAGGTGGCGCTGCAATTTTTTTTATGAATTTTTGTGTGTTTTTGCTATTTTTGACTTCTTCTCCAAAACCATCTCTCAGATTGTGCTTAAACTTGGTGGATATGTTCTTTGTGGAAGGGTCACACAAGGGTGTTCACCAGGTGGCATAGGTGTAGATCCCTGTTTTTTAACAAATTTTTACCTCAGCTGACTTGTCAGTCAGCTGAGGTTTTTTGAGGGTCCGTCGTCCGTCGTCCGTCCGTCCGTCCGTCCGTCCGTCCGTCGTCCACAATTCACATTTTCGACTTCTTCTCAAAAACCGTCAGCCAGATTCACTTTAAACTTGGTGCAGATGTGCCTTGGGTGGGTCTCTACCAAGTTTGTTCAATTGGTCACGGTCCAGTGATTTTGGGATTTTTAATGAAATTTTTTGTTCTTTTTTGGGTAAAACTTAAAAAATCTTCTTCTCTGAAACTGCTTACCCAATTGCTTTGATATCACACAGGAACACTCCCTGGGATGAGTAGTTCTTAATTTGTTCACCAGGTGGTGCTGCGATTTTTTCCTAATTGTTTATGAATTTTTGTGTGTTATAGCTATTTTCGACTTCTTCTCCAGAACTGTCACTCAGGTTAAGCTGAAACATGGTGGATATGTTCCTTGTAGAAGGGTCAAACAAAGTTGTTCACTATGTGGGAATGCTGCAGATTCCTGATTTTTAACGATTTTTTCAATTCTGGTACTTGTCGGTCAATGCAGCTTTCCTATTGATTACTATGGAAGTCAATGGGCATTCTAATGCTAATTCACATTTTCGACTACTTCTCCAAAACCGTCATCCAGATTGACTTCAAACTTGGTGGGGATACACCTTGAGTGGATCTCTACCAAGTTGTCCAAATGGTCACGCTCCATTGATTTTTATATTTTTTTTGAATGCACCTTTACTATTGATTACCATGTAAGTCAATGGGCATTCTAATGCTAATTTACATTTTCGACTTCTCCAAAATCATCATCCAGATTTGCTTCAAACTTGGTGGCAATGTACCTTGGGTGGGTGTCAACCAGGTTTGTTCCAATGGTCATGTTCCAATGAATTTGGATTTTTTAATGATTTTTTTTCAAAAAATCTCTACAAAAGTTTTAATAGGAAAGTTTAACATGGGAATTTCTTGTAATGGTCATAACTTTAATAATATTGACCAGATTTACTTCAAACTTGGTGGGGATGTGCCTTGGGTGGATCTCTATCAAGTGTGTTCAAATGGTCATGCTCTATTGATTTTTGGATTTTTTATGAATTTGTTTGTTCTTTTTTGGGGCAAACCTTCAAAATTCTTCTCCTCTGAAACCGCTCACCCAATTGCTTTGATATCGTTCATAGACACTCCCAGGGACACCTAGTTCCCAATTTGTTCACCAGGTGGCGCTGCAATTTTTTTAATGAATTTTTAGTATGGTTTTGCTATTTTTCACTTGTTTTCAGAACTGTCCCTCAGATTAAGCTGAAATGTGATGGATATGTTGTTGTGGAAGGGTCAAACAGTTGTTTAGTAGGTGGCACTGCTTTGGATTCCTGATTTTTAAGGATTTTCAGTTACGGTACTTACCAGTCAGTGGAGCTTTCCTATTGATTACTATGTAAGTCAATGGGCATTCTAATGCTAATTCACAGGACAACTGACACGAAATTTACTGTTTATTTGATAACTTGAGATCTGTTTTGAGTTAGCTACACATGTTAATTATTCTGTATGAAGGTCATGCTGAGACAGTACATGAATGACCTTGACCTGGTTTGTGGGGTCACAGTGCAACATACATGAATTTTACTCTTCATTATAACTTGAGAACTACTTGAACTTTGATGTTGTACATGTAAGTGTTCTTCTATAAAGGTCAGACTTACTCAGAACATGGTGTCCTTGATCCTTTCCCAAGTTCATAGAGCTGCAAGTGTGATGAAGGTCAAGATCAGCTGAGGCACGGGCTGTTCACACAGCCCTCTTGTTCAATTCTGGTACTTGTTGGTCAGTGCGTACATTCCTATTGTTTACAATGCAAGTCAATGGGAATTCCAATGATAACTACATTTTCGACCTCATCTCCAGAACCGTTAGCCAGATTCACTGCAAACTTGGTGGGGATGTGTCTTAGGTGGGTCTCTACCAACTATATTCAACTGGTCATGGTCCAGTGATTTGGGTTTTTTTTTTAGGAATTTTTCTTGTTGATTTTACATGCCTATTTATTACCTTGCAAGTCAATGGGGATTGCAAAGTCTAAGGATCTGGGTTTATTTAAAAAAGTGACTGACTGCAAATAAGACAAGAGGACAGATTGAACATTCTGTGCTCAGCTGACTTTGTGTATTCATCGAGACAGACCAGTGGCTGTATTCATAAAACTTTACGTAGTCAGAAATAGAACTGTTGCTAGGGTAACTTTACTAAGTAAATTTTACTAAGTACTAGTTGCGATTCATAAAGATTTTCTAGTTCAAAAGTTGCACTAAGTATATTTTAACTAAGTACAAAATGTTAGTAACCTTTGGGGGTTACTAACTTTTTGTACTGAGTCAAAATATAGTGTTCTTGCGGGCATAGAAATTAACACTGATCCACTTGCACGGTTGGCCGAGCTGAAACACGCTCACCTTTCACCGCTGTGGCCCGGGTTCGAGTCACGACTGGGGAAGCATGTGGAAAGAGTTACTACCACTCTGACTGTGCACGGTGGTTTTCTCAGAGTCCTTCGGTTTCCTCCACCAAACATGTAGGTAGGAAGTATACGCCACGATCTGTGCCATGGAGAGTGATTAATATAGGCTTGGCCTGCTTCACAATCCATGTAAAAGATATGGGTCTATACTTTTTTTAACACTGATCCAAGATGGCTGCCTTTATTCATGCTATGGCCCATCGAAGGGCAACACGAAATCCACGAATTTTCAGGGATCGAAGTAATCTGCTGGATTGTTTTAGTCGAGATGAAATAAGACTTAGGTTTCGTCTCTATCCTGAAAGCATTGCCACAATAACACATGAAATATATGACAATCTGAATCATAAGAGTGAGAGGAATGTAGCTGTGTCGTCAGACTTACAAGTTTTTGTATGTCCATGATTTCTTGCATGTGGATCGTTCCAACAAATAGCAGGAGACTGCATGGTTTATCTCAACCGATAGTTTCAAGGATTGTGAACAGAGTCAGTACTGCTATTGCAGACCTTGGTCCTCAGTATGTTAAATTCCAGCTACGGCTGACAAGATCTTGATGGCCAAGGGTGGTTTTCATGCCATTGCAAGTACGTAATGTATACACACGAAAAGTCACTCACACAATCTTGAAGTTATCCCCTCTTCCCAATAAAAATCGCAAATGTCGAGTAAATTGTTTCAACAGTGATCAATAATTATAAGAAAGCAAACTATTATTTCCCATTGCATCCATTCAAGGCGTTTTCCATGACAACCTTGACCTTTTGTTTGTGCCGCCCCTCACGTAATACTAGGCCTAGAGTCTACTGCTGTTGCAGACCTCACAAAACAATATGCAAGTATGTATAAATACAAAAAGTCCCTTGCACAATCTTGAAGTTATCCCCTCTTTCCAACAAAAATTGCATATGCTGAGTAAATTGTTCCAACACTAACAGTGATCCTTTTGTTTGTGCCACCCGTCATGAAAGACTAATAGTAATAGGCCTACTGCTATTGCAGGCCTCGCACCTCATCAAATTCCCAACTACTGCCAACGACTTCTTGATGCCTGTAAATGATGGTCAAGCTTCCATTCCATTGCCATTATATGTAATAAAAATCACTCACGCAGTCATAATTTTTGTTCCATGATTGATCAATAATTCTAATAAATCAACCGATAATTTGCAACAGTCATGACAGTGTCCCATGTTTTCCAGATGACGACCTTGACCTTCTGTTTATGCCGCCCCCTTTCCTTATTTTCAAATTAACCCTGTAGAGGCCTAATTAATCATTGGGCACCGAGGTGAGGGTGGTTGGGTAGGTTTCATCACCACTCACAATGACAAAAGCCCTTTCACGGTTGAAAAAATAAGGGGGGGGGGGGGAAATCAGGATTCCTAATTAGTTTGAATTGCCGTTCACGCTACAAAGTGAGCGTCAATCACGGTACACGAGAAAAAAAGGTATTAATAAACAGCCCTAATGAAACACGCAAATACATCTTAGCTGCCCCCATTATTTAGGCCTAAAATCTTAATGACATAATGAAATACCCAACAAAGTTACCAGAATGGTTGATAATGTCTGCACATTTGACCCTGTAAGATATGAAATTGAAAGGAACTATAGCCTATAGTACAGGCCTAATGCTTATGACCTTTTTTAATATAAAAACTTAGCATATATCGTTTAAAACTTTTTGTTAAATTTATACTTTATAGGCTTAATATTAATATTGAATTTTAAATACTTATAATATATGCCCATGGATATATAAATAAAAATATTAAATAAATTTATCACCAAAATGTACAACTTGATATAAAATTTCATTTCTTTTCTGCACACATTTTATCCAATTCTAGTCTATATATTACGGTGAAAACACATTATAGTGACCCCATCTATTCTCTTTAAGATGTGTTAGATAACTGAATACGAATCATTTGAAAAGAACATGATCCTCTGTCCTTCAAAATTGTAGTTGTTAAGGAAGTCAGATATCATTATAATAAGGTTTCACTGTAGTTATGAAACCTGCATTCTTGAATGGTTTATCATAAATAAACGTTTGTTATTTACACAAAATGCCAACTTTGTTTGTATACATCAAAAGAGATAGAGAAAAAGTGAAAGGGAAGGGGATGAAAATATGAAAAAGAGAAAAGCAGGAGATACAGAAAGATGGAGACAAAAAGACAGAGCAAGACAAAGACAAACAGAGACAGAGGCAGACATAGACAGAGTAAGAGACAGACAGACAGAGACAGAAAGACAGAAAGACTGCAAAAGAGAGAGACAGCAGACATACAGAGAGACAAATAGACACAGGATTAGACAAAGAGACAGACAGTAAAAGACAGGGAAACACAGGAAGAGAAACACTGACAGAGAGATTTATATAGATAGAGACAGAGAGAAATAGAGACGAGAGAGATATAGAGTTGCAGACAGAGACAGAGACAGGGAGACAGATGCAGGCAGAAAGACAAAGAGAGACACGGTTAGTGAGACAAAGAGAAAGACAGACAAAGACATACAGAAAGAGTTAGAAACAGAAAGAGAGACAGAGACAAAGACATTAAGAGACAGATGGAGACAGCAAGGCAGAGGAAGAGAGACAGATACACTGGGACAGAGATGGTGAGAGACAGAGAAGCAGGATGAAAGACCTGAGAGACAGGAAAGACAGAAGAGACAGAAGCTGAAAGATGAAGACAGAGAGATGGAGACAGAAAGACAAAGATAGAAAGATAAAAGAGGGGAACATAAATAAAGGTGGAAAGACAAACATGGAGAGATAATAAAAATGGAAAGAAAAAGAGAGAAATATGGAAAGACAAAGTTGGAAGGACAAGAAAATGGAAATTTAAGGCAAATGAAGCAGAAAGAAAAAGAAAGATGAAAAGACAGAAATACAGAAAGGTGGGAAGACAGAAAGAGAGAAATAGAGAAAGATGGAAAGAAAGACAAAGATGTAAAGACAGAATGATGGAAAGACATTAAGACAGAAAAGGAAATAAACAAGAGGCCCATCGGCATAATGCTCTGCTGACAATTTTTGAACTATACATGTAGTAGGTATTCAAGCCATTTTCATGTAAATGTGTTGCCTGATGACCTTGAAAAGTTGGGCGAGGTATTTGATATGAACATATAGCATAAGTCTTGACATAAAGTATATTTGGTATGAATTTTGTAGTGCAAAAATAATATATTGTGAAAATAATGAATTTAATGTGTTTTCCACCTCTTTGACAAATTTACCATTGAATACCATAGGTGGGGCCCCAACTACTTTAAGCACAATAGGGTTTTGTCTCTAAAATATATATTTTATATATTATATTTATTTTCTCAAATGTCATTAACCTGACACATTAAGTTGACACATTGACTCAGGGTTGGAAGTTAAATAGAGCTTAATTGTTTGAGGAGTAGGTGTCATCATGGGGTTTGTTTTACATCTCTGGTGCAGGATGTACATTGTTGTAGTTCTTGTTGGAATTTCCCTTGGTTTATACAGGTGGTCCAGCTGCAACTGTTTATTTTACAATCTTTGGGACTGAATATAATGTCCCAGCTTGTTTCCATTTCAGTTAAACATTAGCGGATGGTTTAACAAGGATAAGCTGTCCAGCTAGAAAGGGTACATATTGGTTCAGGGGTAAGTCAAATTGTTCTTATCTGAACCTGTACTATGCAAATTTGGTAATTATGGTTTGTTTGACAGGTATTCTTCTTTGATATGAAGCTCTGCATTTATAAGCAAAACTTCACGTATTTAGCTAATTCATCAATTGCCACGTTCATATTTATTCATTATTATGTGGGTTGTCTTTGCTGAATATTTAGCTTAGACAAAGCGCGGCTACTCAGAGAGACATGTACTGGTAAAAGGCTCCGAAACATGTTGAGTAGTTACCCGCTGAAGACCCTTTAATTTATTTGGGCTAATACAGCCCATGTCAAAATTTTATAGAGGAACGTGTGCAATATGGACAATAGTACTTCTATGTATATAGGTTAGACAGGGTCAGGTTAGCTTATGGAGAGTAAAGAGTTCGGACTGCGGAATAGGGTAATGACTACTAGGAAGTGGTTTTGGACAAAAAGACACAAATACAATTTAATGTTACATTCATATTATATTCCCAATTAAATGTGCAAGGCACCATCAGCAAGTCACCTCTATTAATTTTATAGCCCTAGTGACCTTGAAAAAATAGGTCAGGGTCATCCATATTATGTAACATTCCAGTTTCAGGACTGATATATATATATGGTGTAAATTTGGTATGACTAGCTTCAATATTTGCTGAAATTATGAATGTATATAAATTTCAACACAATTTGCCATATATTTTCTGTCAAACTGTAGGTGGGGCCACTGGTATCTACCACAATTGAGATTCTGAATTTCATGAAGATCCACCATAAATTAAAGATGCTAGAGTGTTTGCAAGATTTTCACATTTTGACCTATATATATGACATAACACTGTAGGTGGAGGCACTGATATAAGATTCAACCTATATATTTGTATTTGTGTCTTTTTGTCCAAAACCACTTCCTAGAAGTCATTACCCTATTCCATAGGTGGGGCCCCAACTACTTTAAGCACAATATATATATTTGGTATAAATTTTGTAAAGTAAAGATGAGGTGTTGTGAAAATAATGAATTTAATGTGTTTTCCACCTCTTTGACAAATTTTGACACTCCCCTCACTGCAGTACAACATGCTTCGGTTCTGACTACCCAAGTTCAAGGATAAATCTTCGATTGACACGACCCGGATTTCAACTCCCCCCAAAAAAACAACATCTGGCACGTGTTACACACGTACACACAACAACTAGAAACTTGATCAGGGCTTACTAAAAAAAAATCAATTAGAGGCATTAACAATATAACTAAAACACACATTTTGCATTTTTGTTGCACCTGTATGCAGTCAAAACTACACTAAGCTGGTTGGATTTTGATTAAGCTGGTAAGATTTTTATAAGGAAAAAATTTAAAAAATTTTGTGTTGGGCAGCCCGTAACTTAGCGCTCATAACTTAACTATAGACATAGTGCCACAGTGGAGTGGCCATAGGCAGGAGTATCGAACAACTTACCTTTCCAAAATTTTCTGTACTTCCACCCACGCTTTCTTTTTTCTCTCTAGGTTAGAAATTCTATACAGGCCTTCATTGAAGGCCGATTCCACCACCTCTCTACGGTTAAGTACCTCCTGCACCAGCAGGAGGACGTGGTATGCCTGGTAAGGGTGTTCCCTGTTTTCCGCCATTTTCGGTTGTCATCTGCTGGGTGATTCCAGATCACCATGGTAACAGACATAAAGGCCGCTTGTGTATCGGATGTTTTTGTACTAGACTTAGTCAACGGTTGTCAATAGCCGTTGGTTGTTTATGAATACGAACTTAGTAAGAAAAATGGATTGCACTTAGTCAAGTTAAGAAATTTGAACTGAGTACAAAAATTTTTATACTTGACTAAGTAAAGTTTTATGAATACGGCCACAAGAGACATGAAGACTTTTGATAATTTGTTCAAATGAAAGAAAATAAAAATAATGAAGCATCCAAAAGTGCTGAAATGTGTTATCACTTGAACATATTTAATTAAGACCCATCCAACACACATCCGTACCAACTTTAAAGAGAATCTGGCCAGCAGTTTTGGTGGATTTCTGAAAATTTTCTGTAAAAAATGAACAATAAAATTCATTTTAAAAATCCAAAACTCACTGAGGGGTGACCATTTAAACAATATTTGGTAGAGGATCACCAAAGGTAAATTCCCACCTGATGATCTGACCAGCAATTTCACAGAAGTTGAAAATTTGAATTCCGAACAAATGGACAGACGAGCAACTAAGGATGACTGAGCATCAGAAATGCTCAGGAGACTGACCTGTCAGCTGAGCCAAAATATTCCCATACTAAAATTACTCAGCACCACGATGCTTCAACAAAAGGTCATGGACAAAAGGCAAAAAAGTTGCTTTCTTGAATTCAATGTGATTTACTGAGAGAATATCTACACAAGCTGAACTTAATTTTTTGTCACAACCCCAGTGGTAGTGACCAGGACTTGTTAGAGGTAGCGAGTGTTGCCGAGAGGTAGACATAGCATGAATTACTGTTGTACGATGTATAAAGGGCATGACCATGACATCCCCAGTTCTTCTTGTGAGCATGTAAATGGAGCACACAAAACATGCAAGTAACAGGTATATCACTTTGTCTAGTTGGTGTCACTATGTCATGCCAGTTGACATCAATATCTTGAGGCAATAGACGTAGTATATCTCCATCAATTTTGGACTAGTTGTACACATATGTACAGGCATAGAAAATAATCATAATTATTATAAAAAATCAAAATACAGATTTGCAAAGAAATGCCTCATGGGCTTGAATATTTGAAGCTTAAAAATTACTGACCTGTAACACGCTTCTATTTATTCACTTTATCATTTTATATTCAAACCCATGGACTTCAGTGTCCATTGGGCAAAAAAATAAACTTGTGTTTCCCCTAATGGATTGAAAAAATATTGGGTAGGTAGGTCGGTCCTTTTTACAAACGCAATGTTTTAATGGGTCAGTTGGTTATTTAATAGTTTTATCTTAAATTTTTGGTGGGTGTAGGGGTAGCATTGGTGGGTTTAGAGGTGAGTCAGTCGGGTTAGGGGAAACAAACATTTTTTGTCTTAGCCTTAGTGACCTTCTGCAGGGGTAGATTAAGGGGGGGGGGAGGACATCAAGCAGTTAGCTATTAGAGGGAGTGCTACAGCCTTGCGATTCAAGATGGGTAATTACCCTTTAATACTATTACTGCCCTGCTAATTAGTTCAATTGCTCTGAAAAGAACCACAGTCTAAGAAAACATCAAAAAACAGACTTGACATGTCAAATTACAGCCCATCCTGCACGTGCAATTTTCTTTTCTTATCGTCATAAACTACATGCAATACTGTAGATTCCTTTATTTTCACGTGTAAAAATGTTCACAGTTTTTGTATTTTAGGCATTTTACTGAAACTGAAGTTCACAATTTTTGCGGTGCACAACAGTTCGTTGAATGCTAATTGGTCGAACTACCATTTGGTTTGAATTGAATCAATGTTTCCAAAACTTTGTCACAGTATTTGTATTTTCACAGTTCTGAGGCATCAACGAAATAAGTGAAAATAAAAACACAGCAAAAATAAAGCAATCTACCATAGTAATACAAGCATACTTGTTACCTGTTAGTCTTATCCATCACCAAGCTGAAAAAGAGGAGCATACATTAAATAATAACTGCCAACTAGTCTGCCACCTACTATCACCTTGTAAATTAAAAATTATCATACCCTTTCCAATTCTGTGATGATCCACTCACTCCATCATTTTGTGGAATCTGTAACCCTGGCATGGACATGGTGACCAGTCAACAGAAATTTACAAGTTTACAATAATTTTTCTTGGATTCACCACCATGATTCACTGTGACATCACATCCTGTGAACTAGTAATATTCTCACTCATTGCTATGTTAAATTTAGGTTTTTATGTGGCTGTTTTCTATAAACTGGGTGCACTGTTGGACTTGTAAATCACAGAGCCATTTTATCTTTTCTTTTGTTACGTTAAACCTAGAATTTAGAGTCTATTGAATGTTTCTTTGATGTAATTTTGAAGACGTTTTACTGTCATGTTAAACAAAGAATATAGAAGTTGTTATGGGCTCTTAACACGTACTATTTGGTTGACAATGCATGTTGTTCACATGTTTAAATTTTAATTTTAAGATGATGTCACATCATCTTAAAATTAAAATGCCAGGAATGCAAATGGTGAATCAAAGACTAGGTCATGCTGAGAAAATCCACTCACACTTGCAATTATGAAATGTGTATCTGTTTTATTTCACTGGTTTGTGAAACCAGTTATTACACAATTATAATTATTCTACTAATCATCAGGGGGGGGGGGGTTTCAATGAATTCAGTCAATCTGCATCCAAATACGATGACTTGTAGTTGTATATACAAAAACTGGTGTAGTGGCGCCTTGGCAGGGTCAGGCAAAGGTGCCCCAGAGCTCCACCACTGGCACCAGTAAAATACCTGTTTATAGCTTAACATTTCACTTTGTCTTTGAACAATACGGTCTATGCATAAGTTCACCAAGCGGGATAACCCCGGCACTTGTCCCATTACAAAAGCGAGGCATGCAGGCTGATTTTTTGCTACCAGATGGCGCGCTGTGCACCTTCTCAAAAGTGGTCACGATAATGCATGATGGCGGACACTAATCTTGTGCGTGTCAACATGAACAGAAAAGCAGGAAATGGACCAAATACAGGAGGTGTATAGAAGTTTACCATTGTAGATCTTTGGCGGAGGGAGTACAGAAAGCATTGATAGTTAGAATGTTGAGTGACAAGGCGAATTATCATGGTAAACCACCACTGACTGTTGTGTAGTCGGCTGTAATGTTGATACCAGGAAGAAACGTCAAACTGACAAATATCAAAAATAAAAGTGCCGCTTGATTCCTTCCATCAACTGATATTCCTTTGTCTTTCAAATACTTTTTCAGCCACCCTAGATTCTGTGTTTTGAAGAAATCATGGTCCGTGTTTCACTCCTCATTTGCTTTATTCAGTAGCACTGTAGCCTGTGCGGTAAGACTGAGTGGCCCGCAAATTACCCAGAAACCTTTGCGCGCCTGGCTCTGACATCGGAATTTCTGCTGGGGTTTCCCCGCTTGGTGAACTTATGCATAGACTGCATTTTATAATCAGCTAAGTTCCAAGCATATGTTAATGACATTCTATCATGTAGACTACCTTTTTTGCGTCTTTTTGCTTGACACTGGAAAAGAGTTTGTTGTCTTGACCTTAATAAGCATGGTCCTTTCCCTCCTGTTTGCTGCTCTGCCATGCCGTCAATAAATGCCTGTGATCCTTCAAACCACACAAGGTCAAGGTCAAACTCCAACTCTGCACACACCTTGTTAATGCATTGTGGTTGGCTGATTTTACAAGCTACCAGTCAGGCAGAGAATTCAAACACTGAACGTGGGTACATTCAACTTTGTTTTGACCGTTTTAACAAGTAGTCCAACGGAATTAGAATATGTATTTTGAATTGAGGAAAGGGGGTTCGCTGCAAACAAATGAGGGTTCACTCAAAAAGGGGGGGTTCGGCCGAATGATGTGATGAGTGTGGTTGCCAGCCTATGTAATAAAGTATTCCTTGCAAAACATATTGTAGACTGTATCATTGAATTAAATCAACCCTTAAAGTGCTAATCATGGCTATACCGGTAGTCGTTTTCTCATTACTATTTGAACATATGATGGTTAAAAGATTCCAATTCCCCATGAAGATACCTTTCATTCAAATACTAGCTGCTTACCTAGTCTAAAGCAAAAAGTAGTCTTAGTCAACAGCTTACCTTGGGACACTGTGTGCATTGCTCCTAGGAAAGCTGTTGACTTAGTCTTAAATCAGCCCTTTAAGGGTTAATAGACTTAATGTTTGATTAAATTTTTGTATATTTATGCTTTGTAAACAGTTTGAGGTTATACACAGCCAAAAAAAGGATGGAATTAGCCACAAAATGAAAAATAACAGACCCATGATCTCCCCCCCCCCCCCGACATTCTCATAAATGGTGCAAGTTTCACAGTTATCTGTTAGCACAGCTGTTGTATCTGATCTAACACAGCTGCAAGTACAATCAGTCATTTACTTGTCAGATTACTGTACGTAGGAGCTAAAAAATAAAATATGCCCGCTGTTACCCCATCTTGTCCTAGTGCAGCATATTACTCTTTATCTGTTGCTTAATAGCTGATGACAGTATAAAGTTCGTTTGAAAGTAATGACTCGAGTTCCTCTATTTCCCAAAAAAATTCCAGGCTGCTTTGCCCACAGCTGTGCTGTGATGTTAGCTTGTATTTTAATGAATTATACTTATTTGTATTTGTGTCTTTTTGTCCAGAACTACTTCTTAGTAGTCATTACCATATTCTGCAGTTCGAACTCTTTACTCTCGGTAAGCTAACCGGTCACTTGTCTAACCTATTTACATATGGGCACACTCTTGAGGAAGGATCGATGGCCGCGCAGTTAGGTGTAAGCTGCTGAACGGGTAAAGAGACGATAAGAGAGTCGGAGGATAGTAGCTAGGAAGAGCTACTATCCATATTGCACACGGTCTTCTGTAGAATTTTGACATAGGCTGTATTAGCCAAAATAAATTAAAGGGTCTTCAGAGAGTAACTACTCAGAACATGTTTCTGAGCCTATACAGGTACGTGTCTCTGTGAGTAGCGGCTGCTTGTCTAAGCCAAATATCCAGCAAAGACAACCCACATAATAATGAACAAATATGAACGTGGCAAATGATGAATCATCTAAATACATGAAGTTTTGCTTATAAATGCAGAACTTCATTATGAATGAAGAATACCTATCAAACCAAGCATAATTACTAAATTGGTACAGTACAAGTTCAGATAAGAACAATATTTGACTTACCCTTGAACCAGTATGTACAGTGAAAACTCATTATAACGACACTCAAATATCCAACATATTAACTTAACGACACACCTTATAAGGAACAAAAAGTACATTTACTATGTTATATGATTCATTTATCTGACAAATTCAGTTAACTGACCCATATTCAGCAAACAAATTGTGTCATTATAATGAGGTGTCACTGTATTTGTACCCTTTCTAGGTGGATAGCTTATCTTAGTTAAACCACCTGCCAGTGTATAACTGAAGTATAAACAAACTGGGGAATTATATTCAGTCCCAGTGTTTGTAAAATAAACAGTTGCAGCTAGACCACCTGTACAAACCAAGGGAAATCCAAAGAAGTACTGCAACAATGGACATCCTGCACCAAAAATGTAAAACAAACCCCATGATGACACCTATTACTCACTTTGAAAGTCTCCAAACAATAAAACTCGTATTTCGCTGCCAACGTTGAGTCAATGTTTCAACATAATGGGTCAGGTTTGTGACATTTGGGTAAATACTGTCAAATTTGAGTACATTTTTTATATTGAGCAAATGTGTACTTAGGCATGTCAGAAATGAATGAATGTCATGAGCATTAAAGTCAAAAACGTTTTATCAAAACATAATTTTTCTTAACCAGATTATAAGTACAATCAGGCAAACTTGTAATTGTGGTCAGCTGCTTCTTGCTACCAATAACCCATGGGGGGGTTAACCTGACAGACAACATGCAAGCCAGAAATGTCTGACAGTGAATATTAAAACAGAATGATGCCAAAAGATAAAATTAAGTAGCAAAACAGGTAAGTCTAAAATCTGTGAAATTATTGCAGCCAAACTTTTTAATAATCTCTGGATATTAACAGCAAAATTTTTAGGGCAAGTCGGAAAAGAATGAAAGTCATTGGTATTTAAGTCAAGAAAATGCAATCAAAATATAATTGTTCTTAACCAGATATCAAGTACAATTAGGCAGGCTTGTAACTGTCATAGGCCGCTACTTGCTACCAATAGCCCCTGGGGGTTTAACCTAACAGAAAACAAGCCAGCCTAAAATGTCTGAAAGGTGAATATTAAAACAGAATGATGCCAAAAGATAAATTAATCAGCAAAACAGGCAAAAAACTCAAAATCTTTATATTCTTTATCTAGAGTTGCAATCTTGTTTGGTCACATAAAGGTTACTAATACTGGGATACACTGTGATATCAATATCATGTTGTAGAAGTGTTTACCACAAAACACTTTATTAACATAATCATAGTACAAGATAGAGTCTGTATGGACATAAAAAAAATGTAAACACATTTAAGCACACACATGTAAATGCACAAAACACACAAAATACATGTTAATAATTCAAAGGAAATAATTGCTGTGCAGGAAATGAGTCTGTGCACTAGAAAACTGTTGATCCTAATGCAACCAAGAAAGTGAGCACAGCTTATGTTTTTTTTTGTACATGTACAGGCCCATGAATTTACCGCATTTAAAAAAATACATTTTCCGGCCACACTGAACAAAAAATTCTATGTTTTACCGCATCAATATATACTACAAACAGTAAGCCTAACGGGACAATCCATTGTTAATAGATCTGATCGTGCTACAAAGAATTGATAAAGAGTAGACATTGTTGATAATATGTTTCAAAATTCATGTCCAGAAGCGGTGCACGTGCATCCATGTGGCGTGTTCTTACAGGAGGGCACATTGCGCAGTGCTCCTGATCAATTCAGTGACACAACAAAAAAACTTGCTAATAAACTTGCTAGCTGTGGCTGAGCGCTGTGAAGGCCCGAGAAATTTTGCTGCAGCCTTTGACAATGCGCTAAAAAAATTCAACATTCAATGGCCGAATCATCCAGCCCGCGATACATACAAAGCGTCCTGAATCTTCGAGCCACAACACGTAGCTTCACTACCAAGAGATATTCAGTTAATACAAAGATATTCTGTCATACAAAGCTATTCCCGCCTTTGCCACACCTTCCCTTGAGATTATCAGGGAATGGTCGGTCTACAGATATATGCTGGCAAATGAGCTACAGTTTGCTGAACAAATCAGAGCCCAGGAAGCGGTTGGAGTCACCATGGAGACAGACAATGGCTCCCATGATGGGAAGGCTCAGCATGCAAATGACCGCCAACGTATTGCCACGTGGTGTCAAGCTCAGGCAGTGCCCATGCCCATTATGACGGCCTTGGCCTTGAAGTATATCTATTCTCCATGGTTGTCAGTGGAAGTAGAGTGGAGCTTTAGTGCATATGGGAATATTAGTGCTTTTGGAGACAAGAGACATAACTTTACAGACAAAAACACGTGTGATCTTGTCATGCTTTACTTCAATGGAGATGTAGAGGGTAGATTTGCTGAGTATGGACATCTCCATGCATTGAAGCTCTGCCGGAACTCGGTGACAGTGAAACATGGAACAGATTCAGATTTTCAGAATTTTTTTTTCTTTTTTTTTTTTTTTTGACTGCTAAATTGTTGACATGCATATATTAACCCAGTTAATGTTAAGAGTTTAGCCTGTGGCTTTGCGAGCCCGAAGGCTGTGTGGTTTTTTTTTTTTGATCTTCATTCGTGCATCATGACACACTTGATATTATACTAGCCTATAACTTTTATTATTATCTGCATAATATCGTTACTTGTATCGTACTCTACAAGGCGGTACATATTATATACCGCCATGCATATTGCCATACAAATTATTACGCAGAGCACTGGGTACATCTTTGGTACAACATAACACTTTCCTGGTTAACTGGTTGTTGACCTCAGGCAATGGTTCTTTGTTTTAAACATGAATAAAGATGATTTTTTGTGAATCGGCCAGAGTCTGCTAGCTTTCTGTAGTTCCGCATTTCTTGTTCATTTCCGCAAAAAACGGCCGCATCTCCGCAAATGCGGAAAAATCATGGGCCTGCATGTATAGATGTTAGAATCATGTCCGAATGAGATATTGTTTTGTAATGAAATTTCTTTTAGTATGTCTCATTGTGTAGCATATCTGACATATTTTGGGGGCCCATGGTGTATAATAGTGTTTTACTGAACCAATGAAATTATTTATAACATTTTTTTTTCACTGGGTCACCAAATAGTACTGTAGATACTAGAAAAACTGGCTTTCCAGATTAAGTTACATGATGGAATAAAGTATCTTGTCTTTGAATTTGACATCTTTGTAAGAATCTACATTTGTATAAAACATACCAAAATTTTAGGCACCTTTTTTCAGTCTATATATATTTCATTAATTTCATCAGTGATAAGCATGACTTCATTTGTGCAGCTTTAGTTCTTTTCAATCAACAAAAGAATGAATTGTTGGCCAAAAGTGTCCAATGTTTTGAATGTCCTTTATTACATCTTTTGTTCTAATAATTTTGGATTGACAGGCATTTTAAAGTTATAGTTATAAATGTGCTTACCAAACTCTTCAAAGCATTTTTCACCCATACAAATGCATTTGTGACAGTAGAATGACTTTGTTCGAAGGTAAGCCTCAGGCTTTGCATGACTTTTCACGAAGCGTTATCCTAAATATTTTGGGTAGTACATAGTACCATAAGTCTATTTAAACATTCTCATGGACATGTAGGCTAATGTTTAACAAGCATTAGCTAGGTACAGTTCCACACGCATAGAAGTCAACAGGGGTTCCACGCGGCTGCGTTGCCCAACACACTGTATACGCATTTGTTCATTAGTCTACATAGTGTCAATGCACTCTCTGCACAGTGTCAACACAGTGGCTGTGCAGTGTCTATGTAGTGTGTATACAGAAGCTTAGCAGTGTCTACGCAAGGGCTTCATGCAGAAGTATAGGTGTTGGCTATTGTATACATGTACTGATATGCATATATTGGATTCCAGGCATTGGCTTGACACCAGACAAAAGGACTCTCTGTGTTGGGCCCTAATATTCACCTGGTCTGTCTTGAAAAGATTTCTGAAGTGGATCATACAGGGTATAATACTGACAGTTTGGTCATTATGGCTGAAAGCATTTAAATCCACAAATTGCAGTTGTAAGCTTTAATACATGTATATAATTATTGTTTTATATGGTGCTGTCAGTGATGACTCGTTCAAGACTAAAGTCAGATTATATCACCAATTAAAAGAGTTTCATATGCAGTGGTACCTGCTGTATGTGGCCACCCCTTCTGCCAAGAAAAAGTGGACACATACAGCAGGTGACTGTCACCACAGGTAAATTTTACAAAGAAATTTACTCCAGGACCTATGTTCCAGCCTAGTGACCACAAAAAGCAATGTGGCTGCTCACAGCAGTGGTTGCATACAGTAGGTATCACTGTATTTGCTATTTGCTGCCAGCCATACAGCCGGTTGAAACGTCTAGCATCCAACATTAAGTATAGCATCGGTCATTTAATGTAGGTCTAGACTTGAACTGCATATTTTTAAATGAAGATGGGAGAAAGGGCACCAGAAGCATTAAGGGGCCGTATCATATTTATCATTTGTCCTAGACACAAAACTTTACATTTGAGAAGAACGCAGATGCAGCAACTAATTGGTTCGTCCCAAACCCTGCTGGACGCAGCGGGAAGAACGCAGACGATATCAGACCATGGCACTGGAACGCAGGCCAGCACACCTGCAGAGACGAACGCAGGCTGACTTTCTACCGGATGAACCATGCACTGTTCAAAGCCAAGCTATTAATAGTACAGGCCCCATCTGCGATACCTGAGTGACCTGCTTTGTTTTGAGACGAACGTAGGAGCAAGCGCCGAGCATATTGATGGGGGCTTTGAATACATGCCTCACTTCCTCCATATATATATATACTATGTTTCATGTTCGGAACGAGTGGGACTCGAACCTGCAACCTTTGGCACCAGTCGCCTAGCTGAAATGGGAAACGCACATACCCACTCGACCAAATCCCCATTCCTAAAAAGAATGGTTCAATGGAGGTAGTTATGTGCGAGTGCCATATCAACACAGTAATGCAGTATATTTACTGAGTCGGCATTTATTTCCAGAATCGGGGACTTAAATCCACCAGCATTAAGGAAACAAGTACAATACTATATATTTTTTGATGGCCTTACTGCTTAAGTTTGGCCCTTTCTGTCAGTAGAGTTGTTTTTCCAGAGGCATTATCCAAAAAATGCTCCCACCCCCACCCCCGTGTGTTGTTGTTATTTTCATTCATCAGTATTGCAGACTGCAGTTTTTTTAAGTCATTTGTAACACAGTTTCCAAGAACACAATGTCACAAAACAATCGTGATTGAATTCAATCAACTCCTCGTTTAACCCTACTGTATTCCCTGCCTTCATTTTATGTTGCCGATTTAATTTACGGGATTATTTATATGTACACACAGTACCAAATGAAAGTCATTTTAACACCTCCGCACCTGACTCTTGCGCTGCCCAAGCCAGCAGCGGCAACGGACCTAGCACTTTATATTACAGCACCTGCACCTGCTCGGACTTGGGCAAGTTACCGTGTGGACATGCTGCACCTTTATTTTGGGATCCAGGATCTACTAAGTCCAAGTGACAGATCGGGTCAACTGTGTGTGCCATGTAACTTTCAAAAAAAAACCAAAAAAAAAACAAAACGGGTGACTCGAGTGGAGTTCATCAGAAATACTATCGTCCAGGGTTAAGATTTTATTGCCAATGAAATAATAGGCAGCCTACAATGTAATGCAGCTGTTTCCCTGAGAATGCTCAGCGCTACCATGGTCTTGCCTTCGAATTGGATGTTCACCTTCAATTTTGTTCAAACACTTTCCTTACCCTTCCGCTCCTCAGCATTAAATGTGATATAACAACAGCAAAAAACATGGCCATGATAAAACTTCGATTGCAATTATAGTGACGACTCAAAATAATGACACGACAAAAACTGGTCATACCAAAATGCCCACATGTCAAAATATCGTTATATCAGAAAAAAAAGACAGGTCAAGGTAAGTGACCGGTCACACGACTGACGAACTTCAATGACGAAATGCAACAATGACAGAAAATAATGCCGACAAATGATCGGCACAGTCAAGCGCCTGGTGGGCCTAACTTGTGTATGCATGATGACCACTGCTTGATGATCAACACCAGGGATCAACACATACACACGTTTCTTGTTTGTGTAATCTGAGATCTAACACGAGTTATATGACAAGAGGTGACTGAGCCAGCATCATTCATAAGTCATCTGAGCTGGCAGTACTATTTTGACAATGTATACATCCTTGATTTCTCATTATGAATCCGATGAATTTGTTTTATTTGCCTTTCTCTTCTCTGCCAAGTAATTGTGAATGTAAGAAAACACGGCGATTCAGGAATTTATTCAATATAGGCCTAATGTGTAACTATGTGCCTAAATGATTCCACGCCTGATATAGCCATCAAATGCAGGTGAATGAAAATGTCAGTCAGTTACCATTTTGCTCACAGGGGCTTTGCAGTAGGCCTCGTGGCGGGCTCCAAACAATTGCATGACACTCTTATTAAAAATCGACCGGAAGAAGAGGGCTGTCACATGTTATTTATTGTTAAATAAAATACATGTTCATTTAAAATCAAGTCGAAGCTAATACATACACATTTGTGAAGAAAATACCCGCCGTGATGCCCTATGGACATTGATGGACTCGTCCTGTAGTCATGGGTGACCACAGCACGACAAGAAGAGTGTGCCGCGGTTGGTCCCGTGATCAAAACTTTCCAGAACCTGGTTGTTTATAAATAGAAATGACAGGCTGCGTGCCTGGCTTGCCGCCAGAAAACAAGTCGAAACCTTTTTTTTAAAAATTTATTTATTTATTGTTATTATTATTATTTATTTATTAATTTTTGCGCCGTGAAAGTTATCTTTGTGTACTTTGTAATCAGAATCAGTGTGGAGGTAATCTGTTGTACGGTTTGCGATCCACAGGCACAGTGATACGCCTACAAATCAGTATGAAACTTGAAAGTGAAAGTGCACCCTGACCAGGCATGCAGCTCAAGCATACGGCCTCACGCAGCCACACTTACAGAGCACAAAATTGCAATTCTTTTCGTTGTTTTATTCCCACTTTAGTACAACATGTGCATGTATTATGGCAGTATATCAAACGCCCAGGGATAGATGCATCTTAGTTCGTTACAGTTAGGCTAGAAGTGCTTTAGTTCTTCAAAACGCGTTAAAGCCGCAAACATTACAAAAATTGCGTCGTTAGAAAACTAATTTGGCAGAGACAATGACTGTCAACAAAAAATAATGTGGCTCTTAAAGAGTTAATCCTGTCACTTCCAAGCAGAACGAAAAAGAGAATGAAACTAACAAAAAAAAAAAAAAGACTTGTCAATGCCGGTATTAATTCTTTTCAGATAATTTACTTGTCGCCACATCCTCGCGGAATCAACAGAAGTGAACATTTGTCCAGGGAGATATTGAAATATTTCAAAATGCACCTGTTAATATGATCATCTAGTGAAAAATACATATAAACATACCAAAGTCAATGATTTCAAAATGTGTCAGTCAATAGTTGAAATGATCACCCCAAAATACCAGGGTTTAAAAATCCCGGAGATATTTTTTTGTCCGACTTTGGCCGGGTAAACGATTCATGCCACACTTGTGTTGCCTGGCCTTCCGTGTCTTCTAAATGAACTTTGGCACATTTGAATCTTTGCTGCATTCACATCAATGACATTGCAGTACCCTCTTTCATGATCATAGTTTCGATTTCTTATTGGACATTATTTTCACACTGCTACACGAAGAGAAAAGGACCACACAAATTAAAATTCCCGATATTTTGCATTTATTAAACTTAATGAAACCCCAGAACTTAAAATAGAAAAGTCGAAGACTGCTGACATGCTAAATTCTCTCTCTCTCTCTCTCTCTCTCTCTCTCTCTCTCTCTCTCTCTCTCTCTCTCTCTCTCTCTCTCTCTCTCTCTCTCTCTCTCTCTCTCTCTCTCTCTCTCTCTCTCTCTCTCTCTCTCTCTCTCTCTCTCTCTCTCTCTCTCTCTCTCTCTCTCTCTCTCTCTCTCTCTCTCTCTCTCTCTCTCTCTCTCTCTCTCTCTCCATTTTTTCTTCTGCCACTTTTTCCGATAATACTTAATTACCACTCCCGTTTTTTTCCGACTTGGAATCTGTGCAAACATTGTCCATTACGACAAGGGATGTTTCCACTCAAAGATCTCTGGTTAACAGCTGAAGCACGTTTCAAAAGTTTCAAGATGATTTGGACTTTAATATACGTGCTACATGTCAGAACAGAATGGGAGGGGTCATTTTGCCTGACAACCCCTCAAAAAGGAAAGACGTTTATTTTGTGCATGACTTCTACAGAGACCGTTGAACACGGAAAATACATATAAAAATATTTGCTACTCGTAATGGTAAACATACTGGCTAAATATCACAAGTTGATTCACAACGATGATTGCTGTAATTTGTAAACCAATATCTATTATTAAACTTGGCCAAAGGGATCAACATACTGCAATAAGCTAGTTCTGTAGGCCTAGGGTGCTTAAAAGGTGTACATGGGAGCAATGAAACTAACAATCTATTGTTAGTATATGCAAGGAGGTTACACGAAAGGAGAGTCCACTCTGGCTTTTTCGCCAGGTCGATCATCTTTGCGGTTTTAAATGAGATTATTTGATACCGATGTGATAAGCAGACTGGGGGGGCTGAGGGGCGGGGGGGGGGGGGTGCATGGTCCGGCTGCTTTGGGCTATGAATATCGCGCATACTCACGCAAATTATACACCACCTTTGAAACCTGAGGAACATATTTCAATTTAAATTTCAAAGCATCAATAATAATATAATAATAATAATACGGTGGCTCTCCGCTTGTCTGCCGCGGTACTGTGTCACTCTGTGACACAGGTGGCCTAGGAGAAAAAAAAAAAAAATCCATCCCTCTTACACCCTATCCCCGCCTCTAAGGCTCAGGCTTTTCCCATGGGAGCCCCCATGGGAGCCCTTATAAGGGCTACCACCATTCCCATTCCTTCCCCTCCCTATACTCTGGGATTCTAATTTAACCTGTTGCCTTCTAACTCTATTATTTCATTCCTTTTCTCCCAGCATCCTACCAGGTAATCCTGTACATTTTTATGCCCCCCTTCGAAGAAGGTGGGGCATATAGCGTTGCACATGTCGGTCGGTCTGTCGGTCTGTCGGTCGGTAGACTGTGGTTTCCGCACAATAACTCAAGAAGTTTTTGAGCTAGGACTTTGATACTGTATAGGTGTATTATTCTAGTCAAAAGCTAGGCGAAGTTTGAAGATGGGTGACGACCTAATTTCCAAGGTCACAGTGGTACCTGAGTTAACTTTGGTTTCCGCACAATAACTGAAGAGGTTTTGAAGCTAGGACTTTTATATTGCACAGGATAATAGTCCATATTTGGGGCTAGGCAAAGTTTGAAGATGGATGACCTTGACCTCATTTTAAAGGTCACAGAGCCACTTTACTGAATATGGTTTCATGCTTTCTGCATGATAACTTATACCTTGGAGCTAGAACTTTTATATTGCACAGCTTTATGGTTCTCTGTAAGGGCTAGGTTGATTTTGAAGATGGGTGACCTTGACCCAGTTTTCAGGGTCACACAGAGATTGTAGTAAGACTGTGGTTTCCGCACAATAACTCAAGAAGTTTTTGAGCTAGGACTTTGATACTGTATAGGTGTATCATTCTAATCAAAAGCTAGGTGAAGTTTGAAGATGGGTGACCTTGACCTAATTTCCAAGGTCACAGTGGTACCTGAGTTAACTTTGGTTTCCGCACAATAACTGAAGAGGTTTTTAAGCTAGGACTTTTATATTGCACAGGATAATAGTCCATATTTGGGGCTAGGCGAGGTACAAAGATGGATGACCTTGATTTCATTTTAAAGGTCACAGAGCCACTTTACTGAATATGGGTTGGTACCTGAGTTAACTTTGGTTTCCACATGATAACTGAAGAGGTTTTTAAACTAGGACTTTTATATTCCACTGGATAATTGTCCGTATTCAGGTCTAGGTCAGGTTTGAAGATGAGTGACCTTGACCTAATTTCAAAGGTCACAGAGCCATTTGGTTGAATACTGTTTCTGCATGATATCTTGCATTTTAGAGGTAGCACTTTTATATTGCACAGCTTTATGGTTGCCTATAAGGGCTAGTTTGAGTTTGTAGATGGGTGACCTTGACCCAGTTTTGAGGGTCACACACAGACAGTAGACTTCCTGTGGTTTTTGCACAATAACTGAAGAAGGTCAAGTGAAAATGCGTGACCTGGCCCTAATTTCCAAGGTCATAAAGACCTTTGCTGAATATGGTTTCTAAATGATGACTAATTTTTCAGCTATAACTTTTATATTGCCCAGTTTTTTAGTCATTTTTTAAGGGCTAGGTTAAAGTATAAAGATATGTGACATTGATGTATGATCAACCTTCACTAATTTTGTAAGGTCACAAGTGCCCCATCTACCACTATCAATAGGGTTGCGAGGGCAAGGGTAATGAGGGCGGGGGGCATCTATGTTTTACAAACATATCTTGTTATTACCTTTCCTGCCTCCCAGAAAGCCACCTTTCATACCTAAAATCCATGCTATATGTTCCTCTTCCTCTAAACCCTGAACCTGTTCTAAACCATTGTAATTGTAATCTTCTCTGTGCAACTTTCTGAAAAAATCTTCCCTTATCTCTCTATATGCATCACACCACAACAGCCAATGGTCCACTGTCTCATCTGCCTCTTGTCTACATGACTTACACTTTCCATTACTCCCTGTTGTCCACTTTTGATTTCTTTTTTCGAGATTGATTACTCCTGCCCTACTTTGAAACAGAAGTTTGGATCCCTTCCCTCCATCCCAACACACACTTTTCTGTGGCTTTTCTAATACCTTGTATGCCTTCAATGTACTTTTTTCCCTGACTCCTCTTTTCCAGTCTTCTTTCCAACCCTCTGTAACAGTCTTACCTATATATACTTTCCAATCATCCACCTCATCATATCCTTTTAGTTCATATTTCTCTGCTAACCCGTCTATGTCTTTGACTTATCTTGTTTTTTCCTTGGCTACCTGATTGTAAACTTTCCTGCACCACCTGGCTTCACTTATTCCTTGTAAATAACCCCAGTACTTCAACTTAGCTTTGGCAATTCTATCTGTGATTTTATTCCATCCTAACTCTCCTAGGACTGCTTCTGTTGCTGTACATGGTGGTGCTCCTAGTATCCATTTCCCCATCTCATTCTGTGCTTTCTCCATTCCCTGCATATCTCCCTCACTCACTGAAATCACATCTAAGCCATATATCATTCCTGGTATTGCAACTCTATCCCATAATACTCTTGCTGTGTATGCTCTGTTGAAACTGTTCAGTGCAGTAGCTTTAATCATTCCTTTTGTGCGATTCACTTTCTGTTTAATCTTCGCCACCTGATACCTGAACATGCCTTTACCCGTTGCTTTAATCTTAACACCTAGGTATTCATACTCATCAACCTCTCCAATTTCAATTAACTATTCCCTACCTTTTGGAATTTGGAACTGCCCAATTCTCCATTTTTTATTTCCATCTGGTTTCTTCCCAAGTGTCATCACTTTACTCTTATCCTTACTAAATTCTAACCTCCATTTATTCCCGTATTCCCCTGCTATGTTCAGCATCTCTTGCAGTTCTTTCTGGGACTCTGCCATAAGTACGATGTCATCTGCAAAGAATAGACCTGGAATTTTTAGATCACCTACCCTTATGCCCTTATCACACTCCATCAACTTGTCCCCCAACTCCTTAACATACAAAGCGAACAAAATTGGGGACAGCACACACCCCTGCTTTAGGCCTATATCCAGACTTGCATTCTCTACTTCTACCTTTCCTACTGAAAGTGTACAGGCTACATCTTTGTAGAGTGCTTTCAGAATTTCTAGAAAATTTCCACCAAATCCCAAACCACTCAGTTTTTCCCATAGAGCATCTCTCCATACCCTGTCATACGCTTTCCTCACATCTAAGAATCCCATGAAGACTTTCTTCTGCTTTCGTCTTGCCAGTTCTAAAACCTGGGTCAATGTGAAGATGTGGTCACCTACCCTTCTACCTGGTCTGAAACCATTCTGAATTTCCCCCAGAAGTCCGAGCCTTTCAACTATTCTACTTAGTCTCCGGTACATTATCCTACTGAAAATTTTACCCACATTTGATGAAATCGCAATGCCCCTACACTGATCCAATTGACCTCCTGGGCCCTTCTTTGGGATATATGAAATCCTTAGTCTATTCCATTCCTTTGGTACTTGTCTTTTCTCAATGACCCTATTGAAAAGCAACTGTAAACTATCTTCAATTTCTTCTGGCCCTCTCTTTATGAATTCTGTCAAGATATCATCTGGTCCTGGGGCTTTGCGTAACCGCATCTGTTCAACTGCTATTTTAACTTCTATACTTCTGATCCTACAACACATCTCTGGATCCCATTGATCCTGTGTGTACTCTGCTTGACACCCTGGTACTGTTCCCTGACCCCACTGTGGGTTATTGACTTCTGCCCAATGCTCCCTTAAGGTTTCCTGTATTTCTTCCTTGTTATCAGTCCTTTTCCCTCTGTGCATGATTTCCACTGCTTTATTCTGTTTTCGCCGATCAATGGATTTGATATTTCATAAGTCCCAGCAGCACCCTTAGCACGCTGTAAGGAGTACATTCGAACATACTCCGAACATCATTTGCCATCTTTTGCGAGTATATTCGCCCGCACCTCAACTCAAGCCAACATTCATCAGCTCACCGTTCACCCCTATTGTCTTTTTACCTGCAGCATGTACATTTTAGTGCAGACAAACGTCAATACTTGCGACTAGTTGTTTCCATTTTGTGTTTAAAATGAGAATTTCCCTGTCACACGGATAAAAATCTAACATCCAACAATTTTTGTCACAATTTGAATGATGAAGTCCAAAATCTACGCAAAAACTAAAGTAATTTTGCCCATTTGCGGCCTCAATGTTTCTCTTCGACCACCATGATATTTTATACTGCTGGAAAGCTCAGGATTTTGTCTCTTTGCGTCGCAGGCTCTGTGATTGGTTAAAGATAAAGAATTCATGGGATATCTTTTTTATGTTGAGTGCACCATTGTCGTGATGGCCGGCGAACCAAAGAAGTGCATTACAGCTTGCCAGACATGGTTTGTGAGGGGCCAAGGGTGGCCCTTTGAAGTTCCGATCTGGTGCTTGCAAGACAAGGCTTGTCAGGGACGAACGCTGGTCTCCGCCCTGGATGCTACTGGACGCAAGCAGACCATGCCAGATGATCACAGATAATATCAGACGACGAGCGCTACCGCGGTGCGTTCACTTGGGCCAGACATTAATGCCCAGATGAACGATAAATGTGATACGGCCCCTAAGTAGCCTACTAATCCAAAATTCACAAATGTGTATGTTTGATCGCATCATTTCCCAGCTGGTGTGGCAAACAAACTAATTTCATCTTCAGTTTTGAGAAAATTGAAAGTAGTTATTTTCAGATTGATGGTACCATAGTTTCGAAAACGATACTTGTGTTCACCAAACCTGAGCCAGGATTCCTCAATTTTCATGCTGTATCTTGATGCAACAAATGTGCGATTGAATGAGATGAACTTCAAAGCCTAATATTGAGTTTGTAAATATGGACCAAGATTAAATATTACAATAATTATAACTTCTACAAGTTGCAAGAAACAATAGGCTTACTCTTTAAAAAGGTCAGTACATTGGGTTTCATCGTATTACCACTTAGCAATAAATTATCTTTAAACCAGAAATATTCGTACATGTTATACACATTCCTGAATTAATATGCTCCAACACTTACTAGCTGAAATACTGCAAATAAAATATTTTTAGACGGAATAAGAACATTGCTGTATAGCAAATCATATGTGTGTACTCCGTATATGTATACATCGAGTGTTGATTTTTGAAAACCAAATATAGTGAGTACATACAGAGAATGAGTTTTGTGATCACGATGCCACATGTTCGTGGTCTTTATTAATAATTTTCAAACAGAAACAGAGAGAAGAAGACATTCGTTGACGTTGTTGCCGGTCACTTCACACGTGTATGAACTAAACAAAATTGGCTGTTCCAGAGAAGATTTAGTCGAATCTTAACGAACTTTCGATGAAATATATGATGCTTTATAAATCAGAAACAAAATTTTAAATTTAGGCGTATGTGAAGCAGACATGAGAACTACCCCTGCCAAAAATAAGGAGGTGTATATTGCGTATCTGATTTGGTCAGCAAAGCCATGCATGCGCCATATCGACTTTCATCATAATCAGCCTTTATCAGCAAAAAGTAGGCCTTCAAACCCTTAATGAGGTATAGTGGTGTATATTTTTTTGTCTTACCCCTACCTTATGCTGCATGAAATGATTAACATAGGCCTATCATCTGCAAACTATGCAGTGTGTGTTATAGTTATGTCTCCCGGTGGAAGCCGGGGGACATATTGTTTTAGTGCCCGTTTCTTCCGCTTCTTGTTGTTGTTGTTGTTGTTGTTGTTGTTGTTCAGGTTCTTCAACACTTGGTTTCCGTGCGATAAGTCTTGAAGGACTTGACAGAATTTGATGAAACTTGGTAGGATTATGTATCTAGGCAAGACCTAGGTTGGGATTGTATATGGATGACCTTGAGCGAATTCTCAAGGTCACGGGGTCACTTATGTGAAATTGGTTTCCGTGCGGTAAGTCTTGAAGGACTTGGCAGAATTTGATGAAACTTGGTAGAATTATGTATCTTGGCAAGACCTAGGTTGGAATTGTATTTGGATGACCTTGAGCGAATTCTCAAGGTCACAGGGTCACTTATGTGAAATTGGTTTCCGTTCGATAAGTCATGAATAACAGGATGGAATTTGATGAAACTTGGTAGGATTATGTATCAAGGTAAGACCAAGTTTGGGATTGTATTTGGGTGACCTTGACCTAATTTTCAAGGTCACAGGGTCATTTATGTGAAATTGGTTTCCGTGTGATAAGTCTTGAAGGACTTGACAGAATTTGATGAAACTTGGTAGGATTATGTATCTAGGCAAGACCTAGGTTGGGATTGTATTTGGGTGACGTTGACCTAATTTTCAAGGTCACAGGGTCACTTATTTGAAATTGAATTCCGTTCGATAAGTCATGAAGAACAGAATAGAATTTGATGAAACTTGGTTGGATTATGTATCTTGGCAAGACCTAGGTTGGGATTGTATTTGGATGACCTTGAGCGAATTCTCAAGGTCACAGGGTCACTTATGTGAAATTGGTTTCCGTTCGATAAGTCATGAAGAACAGGATGGAATTTGATGAAACTTGGTAGGATTATGTATCAAGGTAAGACCAAGGTTGGGATTGTATTTGGGTGACCTTGACCTAATTTTCAAGGTCACAGGGTCATTTATGTGAAATTGGTTTATCTGCAATAAGGCTTGAAGAACTTGACGAAAATTGCTAGAGTAATGTATCTAGGTGAGAGCTAAAATAGGATTGTAATTTTCAAGTAAACTTGGTCATTCGTAATTTGTTATCACCTGTAGCTTATTCAGAGACGTAAGTGTTCCACCGGGAGACATTTGATATTCTGTTGGAAAATCAGTCCGTTCTAGTTTTTACTGCCATTCTGTGGGTAAATACAAAAAAAAGAATCGAAGCCAATTTGCCAAAATACAAAAAGGTATGATATAGACCTATAATTTTTAATGTACATTTATGAAGTTCAGCTGGAGCATATACAAAGTCTGTTAATTAGCATTTGATTCATAGTTGTGTAGTTCTAAATATTTCCTTTCTGGTAAATTTATTATTGGCCCAAATAGATCAAGACAAGCATTTGTGTCAGTTTCAGAACAGGCATAACAGTCATACTCCTAACATAAGCCATCCAACAGTAAACGTGGATGTTGTGTCGTCATTCCAGGTGAACATGTACGAGCAGTGTGACCAATTTTCTGGACATATGACTTGCTGACTTGGGATAAATCTGGAGATTTTGTGGTAAATAAATCAATATTTATATAAATCAAAATGACTAGCAAACTGCTCAAGGTTAATCTCCAAAATGAGAGAAATTGCATATGGCTCACTTGACACGTTGGCTGAAGTTCTGAATCCACATAGCTCATTATTATTATTAAATGAGCACCACGCGGGGCTTACAAAGTTTAATTCAGGGTTGTCATACAAAGATTGCATCATGTGATCAGTCCTATGATGAAAGTCTCTCAAAAAAAGGAGTTGTGACATGCAGACTTCACATTTGATAATTAATTACTCAGACACCATGATAAGCACACAGTGGGGGAGCAATTAACCAGTGCACGTTTATTATGCGGTCAGGCCGCTCTGATTTGCATGAATGTTTTTGACTTTGAGAGACCCAAACGAAAAGCTGCTTCTCTCGTTAATTTGCTTCCATTTTTTAAATTACATTGGGCCTAAATCAATGATAATACTCAGTTTTTAAACTCATTTAATTTTTCCCTGGGACTTTTCTTATAATTTGGCTTCTAGAGGGAGACAGACAGACAGGGAAGGTCTAATTGAATTCACTACAGGGGACATCAGTACTATTTTTTTTCCACATCAGTTTCTTTTCCTTTCTTTAATATTACATTGCTGAAAGATATTAATTTCTTTTGTTTGGCTTCAGTTGAAAATTCTTTCTCTGTGTTGACACAGAGAGAGCATGACAGTGATTCAGAATTTAATTTTATAGCAACGGGAATTTGAACTAAGTATAAACAACGAAAAGAGATTTGGAGAATACAGGTGAAATTGGTGGGGGGATCTTTTTCTTTTTTGTTTGTTTTGTATATTTTATCGATAGCAAATTGACTAGTGGCGTCAAGCCAATTGTTTTGGGAGGAACTGGTGGAGTGGGAGAATACAGATGAAATCAGTGGGGGGCGGGGGGGGGGGGTTTGGAGGGGGTTTTGTTTTTTGTGTGTGTGTGTTTTTTTAGCTCTGCTGAATTGTCAGTCAGCAGAGCTTATAGAATCTGTTTGCGTCTGTTGTCCGTCCGTCCATCCGTCCTTTTTCCGTCCATCTGTCCGTCTGTTGTTAGACTTTTTATATTTTCGACTTCTTCTCAAAAACCACTACATAGAATGTTTTGATTTTGCACATGGATGATCCCCAGGTGGACCTCTACCAAGTTTGCGAAGGAGATGATAATGCAATAATTTTTCTATTTTTTATGAATTTTTTAATTTATTTTTTGAAAAAAATTAAAATTTCTTCATCTTAAGAACTACGAAGCCAATTGCTTTGATATTGCACATAGGGTCATCTGGGGTCAACTAGTTTTTATTTTGGCCACCAGGTGGCTCTGTGATTTTTTTCCCATTTTTTTATGAATAATTGCCTGTTAAGGTTATTTTCGACCTCTTCTCCAGAACGGCTAAACAGAATTGCTTAAAATTTTATCAGAATATAGTTGGACATTAGACAATGAAAGTTTGCGAAAATAATATGGATATGTTAATTTTAGGCAAAGTTATGGGATATCAAACTTCGCAACTGTAAGGAAGTGCTGCAGCTGTATATATATATATATATGGCAATGCAGTGCATATATTACACTATTGTATTTACCCTTTTGACTTCTTCTCAAAAACCGCTTTATGGAATGTTTTAATTTTGCACATGGATATTGCCCAGGTGAACCTCTACCAAGTTTGCGAAGGAGATGATGATGCAATAATTTTTCTATTTTCAATGAATTTTTTAACTAATTCAAAAAAAAAAAAAAAATTTCTTCATCTCAAGAACTACATGGCCAATTGCTTTGATATTGCACATAGGGTCACCTGGGGTCAACTAGTTCTCATTTTGGCCACCAGGTGGCGCTGCGATTTTTCCCTATTTTTTTATGAATTTTTGCGTGTTAATGCTATTTTTGACCTCTTCTCCAGAACAGCATGATAAAAATTGCTTAAAATTTTATCAAAATATAGTTGGACATTAGACAATGAAAGTTTGCGAAAATAGTGTGGGTATTTTAATTTTTGACAAAGTTATGCGATATCAGACTTTGTGACTGTAAGTGAGTGCTGCCACTGTACACCGGCAGCCATTGAAACAGCAAGATATGTCAATTGATAATACATGTACTACCATCAGCAGAGCTTATAGAATCGGTTTGTGTCCGACGTCCGTCTGTCTGTCTGTCCTTCCGTCCTTCCGCAAAATTTATTTTAAGGACAAACTTTGCTACCACTCTACATACATGTATATAGCTGTACAAATCTAGACTGCAGTCCATGTGTTCCAATACTGTAAAAGCAGATCCCAGTCAGCAGAGCACAGGATCATCATGATCCTCTTGTTTTTTTGTCTCGCCAACATAAGTTGTTGGCGAGACTAAGCAGTCACTTTCTGGACATCCGTCCGTCCATCCGTCAACAAAAAACTCCAGAGTCCAGGCTTGAATTACGCTGGCGAGACATTCATGCCCCCCAGCATGACTCTGGTTTTTTTTTTTGGTGTGTGTGTGTGTTTTTTGTGTGGGGGGTGTATATTTTATTGATAGCAAATTGACTAATCACGCCAAGCCAATTCTTTTGGGGGGAACTGGTGGCCCTTGACAGGGCCTCAGGGTTATCATTTGAGGTTAAATATCTGTTGCTGGTGCTGTACTCTGACCAGGTTGAAGTGGGAAGAATCACCATTCCCACCAACTTTTTTAGTGGCTGGCAGATGAGGCTTCCCTTGGTGGTAGATGAAGCACATCCTAATGTCTATAAATTCATATAAGAAATTACAGAGCGAGGAGGCACACACAGTGATGGTGAAATCCTCCCTGCTGAACAGAAAATAAAAACAAGGGGCCCAAGAATGCAGTGTTAGCGTGCAACAAGCTTTGACTTAAGATTATGTGCCTACTTGAGTTTGAGGAACGTGCATGCGTAATGGGTACATGTAGGTGTATGCAGTGTATTTGAGGGGCATCGCTCATAACCTGGGTGTTGCTGTATGCTAAGAGACATCAGTATATTATAAACATTACAGAGAGACTGCATTTTGTTATGTATGCTCTGCCAGGCCTATGAACAGAACTCATTGAAGTAACTCTAGGTCCCAGAGCATTGGAATAAAAAGAAAGAAAGAGATTTATTATTTTTGTTCAATATCAGAGTGAATAGATATAGGCCTTATGAGGGTAATAATTAAAGTTCCAGCTTGGGAAAAGAATATGTCATTTGTGTGTGCCTTGTTGGGCTTGCCTTTTGGTACTGAATATGGGGCCCAAGATCATAAATCATCAAAAACAAAAAGCACAGGAACATTTCTACATGCTTTAACCCCCAAAATGTTGGTCCAAATTGATATATAAATATTTTATACCATGAAATTTACCAGCATATTTTCTGACCACCAACTTATTTTTGTGAGGAAGGTTGTAAATGAAAAGTATTTATTGCATGTCCAGATAAAGTTGTCCATACAGGTCTACACAGAAATGGCATTGAGAAGTCAGCTTGCAATTTGCCGCTAGATGTCAGGTTACTGTTATTTAATTAACTATAGTTGACAAGATTTTCAAATTATTCATTTTTCTTACTTCGCCAGTGTCAAATAAAAAAAGAAAGAGACAAAAAACAAGAAAAAATAAAAGATATAAATAAAGTTTGGATTTCAAATTGTGCATTTCCAGACAACACTGGTTAATAAATATAAAGAAATTTGTAATAATAGTTGTAACCAGAATGTTAACAAAAGAACATCAAGCGACAATTAAGTGCAAGAGCATATTTTGGCGGGGGCCCCTAAATAAAGGAACTCTCACACACAAAACTCTTTTAGTAGTTTAATTGGAAATTTGTTAAAATATGTCCTAACCATCAGTACTGTATTTGACTGAAAGATCATGATTTGCGATTGGCTTTGCCGCATGTTTGTGGAAGCAGGCCCCATGAAATACAACAGGAAGCCCCCATACAAGTACATGTCCAGCAGGTCACATGCTGTTCTGCATTTCTTTATTGATAAAACATGGCTTTTTCTCACACACTCTCTTGGCTAATTGACAGTTTTGAGTGAGGTTTTCTATAACAGGAAAAGACTTTATACAAACTCAGTGAAAATGGATTGTAATTTTCTTACCATGTAATTTTGCCTATGCAGCTAGAGAAGGGATAGGAGGGCCAGGTAATGATTCATGCCATGCTTTTCTTCCTGGCCTTCCATGTCCTCTGCATGAACTTTTGCACATTTGAATCATCACCGCATTCACATCAATAACAGTGCAGTGACCTCTTTCATTATCATAGTTTCGATTTCTTTGCTACAGAAAGACAAAAGGCCTAAATGAATTAAAATATTTCTGATATTTTGTGTACTCTCTCTCTCTCCCTCTCTCTCTCTCTGTGTGTCTCTCTCTGTCTGTCTGTCTGTCTGTCTGTCTGTCTGTCTGTCTGTCTGTCTCTCTCTCTCTCTCTCTCTCTCTCTCTCTCTCTCTCACACACACACACACGCATTACGATTGGCACAATACATGTAGAATGCATGTGGAAAACCAACAAAAAATAGCTAGGCCTATAAGTTTATGGCGCTATCTCTCCATCCTAGATCAGTTTGACTTAAATTACTGTCAGCAATTGGACAAATGAAATGCTTCCGGTGCATAGGTCTCAAACAATAAATTATTGTGTACTTTGTAGGCCTATCTGTATGAATTTGTTATAAATACTGGAAAATGTCAAGATGGAAATTACAATCTCATTTCGACATCACATACAAAACTGTCATCATTTGTGCTGTCATTCGTTGTCAACGTTATATCGTAAGATGTAGCAGAAAGATGTACTGTATACGATGTCTGGTCACAATTGAAATTAGAATACCAAGATGTAGCTTCAGTTTTGGTTTCGTTTCCTGAGTTCTGCTAATGATCTGCTCTGCGTTTGTTTCTCTTAAAATTATCAGACTTCAATCTGAATTCCATTGTCACAATCATCTTGTCAGTTGTAGTCGATCAGCTGTGAATTAAAGTGGATGTAGGCCTATGTTTGAAAAGTAATGGAGCAGGCAGCACAGTAAACTTGCATGTGCTCTTAGCAGGCCTTTATAGATGTTGCAAAATTTCATTGGCCTGCCCTGTGGAGGCATGTACTCCACACAGTACATGCATTTATCTGCACACCTGTGAAGCCTTCCATATTTTGTGCAATTATTATGTCTATTCTCTGATGCCAAAACAGTGAAATTGGAGCCTAATAAATTGTAAGAAAGGTTGATATACAGATTTTTGGCATTCATAGGTATCATTATAAATGGTGCAGAGATCATTATTAATCTAAACAGATTGTGAAGTGACGATTGCAATACAGCACTTTGCATCAACTCAAGCGTATGTGTATATATTTATATATATTTGGATGGGTGGAGGAGCAAGATCTTCAAAGATTACTCTGTGGCTTATTTTCGTTCAGAAAATTTTAGTGACTAGTACACTAATCAGGTCAAATATAGAATATAAACTAAAGGTATAAGCTTGTTTATAAACAAGATGTGACTGACCGACAAATTTTTCCACATAGACCATATATCCCCCCCCCCCCCCCCCCCCCGCCTGAAAGAATAACCTGTCATTACAAATATACTTTGGACGTGAATGACTGACACCAAAAGTCTTTGTCTGTAAGTTCTATGCGTGGTTCTACGTGCAGACTGCGCAGACTGGTGTGGGTTATACGCACAGATAAACTATTCTACGCACTGTCAACTCACTGTCCAATCAGCCTGTACACACTCTATACCCTGCGTCTACACACCCTCTATGTAGTGTGTACGCACAGAAAATAACATCAATGCATATTTAATGCATTGGCAATGCGCATTTTGTGTAGAACTGTTAACTTTTAGTCGAGCAGAATTGTACAATGACAGCTTCCACTTTGAATACTTCTAATGATATTCAGTACAAATGTATGGTGGTATTGAGTGACTGTGTCTTTAATTTGGTACATTTTGACTGGAGTATGTTTAGACCTGGGTTATGTTTTTACTTGATTACTTTTAGACTTGGACATGTTTTGACTTGGGGTGTGTGTTGACCTGGTTACATTTTGACCAAATACCATTTCTGCATAGTAGTAGCATTTGCTTCCTGTGTCACATGGCATTTTCAACCAATGATGTGTTGCTAGTTAAAGCCACAAGGTTTTGTACATGTCTTGCAGGTTTCACCAGTATGTGTGTTCAGCACATTCCATCCCCAGCAGCCAATGCCAAGAATAAAGTGGAACACATCTACACAGGACCATTTGACACAGAGCTGGCAGAGGCCATGTTTGAATGTGACCCTGATGTGAGTTACTGTATTTTAATCTCGGCTTCTACCCTGGTCTGTATCACATGTGTTGCATACTCGACATGAAAAACTTGAGGTTACAAATGTAAGATATTTGGAGTAATATCAGTATTAGTGAGTACACTTACCTCTCAACCACCATTTGCCTGGATCTCTGTGTCTTGGCTGAACGCCCATAAAATCGAGTTGAGTTCACTCACTTGATTCCTGAAAACCTGACAGTGCTGTGGCTCCATCTCTTGGGGGCTGTGGAGCTGGTGGTCACTCCTGGTGCACAAGCTCCCTGTCTCATTCCTCCTCTTTTGGAGAGTGGTCAGTTTACGTCAGCTATAAGAGGAAGCAGGATTGGTCGGGTGGTATTCTCCGGTGGTCGATAGGTATTAGTGTACTTACTAATGCTGATATTACTCCAAATATCTCGTGTGTAACATTACCTCTCTACCACCATTTGTAGATATACAAGCATGCAGATTGAGGGTGTAACTTTACTGGCACACTGACCTAATTTGACCAGCGGGACCAGCATCCTGGGGGTAAACATTGGTCTGAGTGAGGAGGCAGTGTCTGAAGGGGAAAACCTCAGAGCTACGTGGAGTTGAGGCAGCCAACAACAGAATTCAGCCGAAAATGGAAACCCCCTTACTGATCAGCATGGGACTGCACCAGATCCCCCTGGTGCTTGCCCACCAACATGACAACTGTCTGCCTCATGGGTGGACACTATTGGTTTCAGGTCCACCGTACCTGAAGATCTTACAGGACTCGTGATACTGCTGGGCGCTGCAGGGCGGTATTTGGTTCTTTGGGCAGTGGACTCTTGTCAGACCAGCAACAGGCCAGGACGTGCCTGATACTGTTTGGGATTTGGTCAACTAGGCATGAAGCCCTACAAGGTCTACAAAGAAATGTGCTAACGTATAGGCCTCCATCAGATCTAAACCACAAGAGCACCATGAGCTGGAACATAGTGAATACTCTGATGGGATCTAGAAGGTCCTAGTGAACGAGTATCAGAACTCAAGCACAGGACCCTGTTACACCTGCAAAGATGTTCATGCCTTTATCAAGCACTATCATGTCATGTAAGTGGTGCTCAGCAAAGGTTGTACTTGTAAACAATCATCAGTGGCATTCCTGCAGAATGTTGACAACTGCGATGCTCGGCAGGGAGCTGCCAGAGACCACAGTTATAAATCCTTCTATTTTTCAAATTAGCATTTTTCAGTCTAAAAAATCAGGATTTTAGTATTTTAAAATTCCATGAATAGCATTTAACAGATAAAAATGTCAGGAAAACATGGATGGATTTTTGTCATATAATTTCCAGCTCGTTAATTTGTGATAATTGAAATACAAAACAACACCTGGATGTCAGCTTTATACAGGTGCATGAACTGTGCTCTTGCTAGGGTCACATCATTGTCCTTCCCCACCATAAAGTTCCAACCTGGCCTGGAAGACAGTGCACCTATATGACCACCAATGAAGCAACTCTGTGATGCAACAAACCTGATTTGGCTACCTTTATTTAAGCAGAAGCTACAGCATGCTGAAAACACAGTATTTTCACAATTACGGACTATCGCCATTGGGATGCGCTACCAGCCAATCATAACTGTGGTCTGTAACCAGCACCAGGAAACAGTAAAGGCTTGTACCTCATGAGCTCTGGCAGAGACAAGCTGCAAGGCACCAGGCCTTTCCAGCGAGGTCTCATGAGGCCTTAAGGATTGTCTGCTTAATCCATGAAGAAATTGTGTCTCTGCAAACTTGCTCCTTGTACAGCTTACTCAGTGGTAGAAGGAGGGAGTCCATCCATGCGAGAAAGGTACCAGTGAAGAGCTCTCACTGGGCAGAGGGCTCTTTCCTCGAGAGGAAGAGCAGCATCTACAGCACGGAGGGTAAAACCGTAGAAGGCTGTACCCGGATCTCGAGCCATTTGGTTCTTGGCAAGAAAGCCTAAGTTAAGCCTTAGAATCACCTTGGAGTGGTCAGGCGACCATTGGAGTCAATAATAAACCAGAGTGTGGATCTAGGTTCCTGTAGCCCCTGAAGCAAGTGTTGATAGAAAACAAGTTTTCCCATGTCCAGTACTTGAGGGAAAGCTGGATGGGGTCCCCAAGGCACTCAAAATACCAATTCAACATGAATAAAACCAATGGCAGGTCCCACCGGAGCAGGACCTGTCGCGTTGCCGGTCTGTCAGTGTAGAAGAACTTGATGAGCACGGACAGATAAGGATGACTCCCCATGCGAACATCCAGGACATTGCAAGGGTTGAAGAGATGGCTGATTGGAAACCCTCCACTGTTCTCGAGCACTTGCCTGAGACTTCCCACTGATACAATAGGAAGCTGGCAATGTCCGCAATGCACCGAGACCAAGGGTGAATTCTACTACTGTCACACCTGTCAGAAAACACCTGCCAATGGGCTGAGTAAATGGTTAGACAAGAAGATCGAAGCCCTCCTCTGGCAATTCTGTCAGAGACTGATTCTGAGAAGCCTCTGTTGTAGATGTTCTGTGAGATAACCATCTGGCATGAAGGTTGGGGACTTGAGAGTTCCTGTGGAACATGCTTGTCCACAGCTGCACCAGAAGTTTCAGCCATGCTGGTAATCGTAGCAGAGGCTCAATGCTCAGTTCCAGCAGGTCTACTGAGCAGTCACTCTGGGGCCGCCAGGGGGCGACAAGGATCAGATTGCAACCTTGTGATTACCCTTGGAAGGATCCGGCAAGGCAGAAAGGCGTACACCCACAGGTTGCTCCAGTCCATGGCTAGAACATCCACCACTAGGGCCTGGGGGTCTGGGACAGGTGACGTGTAAACTGGCAGTCTTGCATTCTCGTGAGTCATGAACAGGTCCACTTGGGTAGTTCCCCATCTGGCCCACATGGCCTGAGTGACCCTGAGTGGAGCGACCACTCCGTCCCTCCTGGCTGACCCTTTCTCAAGAGTTGGTCGGCCAGGACATTTTGATGTCCCGGGAAATGCCTCACATGTGTGTGAATGTTGTGTTCAGAGCACCATCTGGTGATGTGTCTGGCTAACTCCATCAGCCTCTTGGACCACGTCCTACCCTGCCTGTTAAGGAAGGCCACCGTGGTATGAGGACATGTTTGTGCTTCACCAGGTCTCGGAAGTGGAGGAGCGCCAAGTGTATCACCTCCAGTTCCAACCAGATCATGTGGTGAGATGCGAAGGACACTGGCCAAGGGCCCGAGCCATTCCTGCTCTCCACATGAGCTCCCAACCTGGACCGAGAAGAATCCATGTAAATGGTGAGCTGGGCCTGGAAAGGTTTCAGCATTTGCCCCTCAAGACCTTCTCCCTCATGGTCCACCACAGAAGGAGTGGGCGAACCTGGTTGAGAATCTGCATCGGGGCATGATAACCCTGGTCTCTCATCAATCAGTCATACAGAAAATGCTGCAAGGGGTAATGGTGAAGACGGCCAAATCGGACCTGTGTGTCCATCGAGGACAAGGAGCACAACAGGGCAAGCTATTGTTGCGCCGAGCAGACCTTGCCAGTCAGAAATGCTCTGAGCAGGGACTGAAGTCTGTCCCACCTGTTTTCCAAAAGGGCAACAGATGTAGGGAACCGTGTTGAAGTGGATGCTGAGAAAGACCAAAGTCTGCTCTGGCTGAAGACTTGACTTGGGTTGGTTCACTATCAGGCCCAGTGTTGGCAGAGTTCAGAACGGTCTGTGTGTAACATTGCAAATCCAGGCGCCAAAGTGCTTGGATAAGCCAATCGTCTAGATACACATGAATGTGAATGGTTGAGCGATGAAGGTAAGCAGCAGCTGTCTGAGCAAACCTTGTAAACACCAAGGGTTGTGGCAAGGCTGAATGGAAATGCCCTGAACTGGAATACTTGTCTTGCAAATGCAAACTGTAGATGCTTCAGTGAAGTCTCTGTGATTGGCATGTGGAAGAAAACATCCTTGAGGTCCAGGGACGTTGTCCACTCCATGGGCCATAGGGCTACTGCCACCGACTCGCGGTCTCCATATGAATGGAATGGGACTTCCAGGGAGGTGTTCAGCCTTGACAGGTTTATGATGGGGCGCCATCCTGCAACCTTCTTGGGGACCAGGAAGAGTAAGTTGTAAATGCCAGGAGTACCTTGATGCTTGACCGGCTCTATGGCATGCTTGCTCTGAATGCTTTGGGTTGCGAGGTGGGTGGTGCAAACCACTGTGGTTCTTGGTTAATGGAGGCCTGTCTTCACCGAAGGGCAGCATGTAGCCATGTCTCAGGATATTGAGGACGAAGGAATTGTCTGTGATAAACTCCCATTGTGTGCAATATCCGGTGAGGCAGCCGACTGGGCGCTGCACGGAATTTGTCAGCGCTGTGGTTGGCAATCCTGAGACATCGCGATCCAGTATACAAGAGTCAGGAGCAAGGAGGCTTTCCAGTCTTCTTGTCTCCACTGGAAGGCTTGCCTTTCTGGATTACTGTCAAGGGTGGAGTGGATGCAGTCTGAGAAGTACTGCACTTCACGTCTGAGGCAGGCAAAGATGACAGTGACCAAGCAGAGTAGGTCAGCACCTTGTAATGGGCCTGGTAACCTGAAGCGGACCTGAAGGTCCTGTGCCCGGCGGATCAGCTCCAAACAGAGTTCCAGAGACGAGCGGCCCTGTTCAGGCTCATCTGTACAGAGGATCAGGCGGCTTTTGACCCTAGGGGTAGGCGTCCCTCCACAACAAACGAAGGTTTGCCTCCAGTGTGCAAGCGGTGCACACCTGGTGATCAACAGCTCACGGCAACAAAGTCGTGAGCAGTGTCACGTGGTCTAACAAGTCTCGCACTGCCTTTGTGATCTGTATGGAGACCTTGAGGTCATCAAGGAGAGATCCTAAAGCGGCTAACAAAATGTCAGAGTATGAGACCATAAGGATGGATCCCCTGGCATCATCCTCCAACAGTCGGAAAGCCTTGGCAGACGCCATGGTGGTTCTCAGATCCTGAGCATCAAACTATTCCCAGTCAAAGTCCACTGGCAGTGCACCCGACAGGAAGATCTGCTCAGCTGCAGAGTACCACTCCCCCTGGACATATGGCTTAGGGAGGAGTCGCCCCTGCCTCAAGTGGCCAGATTTTGGAGGCTTCACAGGAACCTGTGTGCTGTGAGTGTTGGCTATGAGCTGATTGTAAAACTCAGCTACAAAGGGCACAAACGGTATTGTGCGTTGTCACGTGTCCTTCTGAGACAAGGCCTTTCAAGATGGCACAACAGCACCCGACATCTCCTTAGTTGATGGGACCATGGCTTGGTCACCAACCAGGCTCTGAATAAGAGCTTTGACATGGTCAAAGCCCTTCGCAGGGGCAGGTGCCATGTCCATGGGAGCAGGGGCCAAAGCCTCTACAGAATCCATGGTCATTGGCTCAAGATGCCATCTTGAAAATCTAGGTTTCAAGCGAAGCAACCAGCTTTGCTCCCAGCTATTTCAGCGGTATTCTAACCCAGAAATCAGCTTTTTGAGGTTTCCAAAGATCCACGGACAGCTGAGAAAAGATTTTCCGTAGATTAGGGCATGCGTAACGTTGTGAGTGTGAACAAATTTTACAGAGCTTCAACTGGAAAAGGCAAGCCAGTGATGACGCCCAAAAGAGGAAGGATAAGACGGGGAGCATGCACACCGGGAGTCACCATCAGTTCCACAGGAACCGAGAGATGGTGCCACTAGACCTTCAGGTTTTCAGGAATCAAGTGAGTAAACTCTACTCGATTTGATCGGTGTTCAGCCCAGATACAGAGGTCTGGACAAATGGTGGTCAAGAGGTAACGTTACATAACTAATGCCTGGCTTCAGTCTTTTTACCATGGTCTTGCTCCAGTGACTTATGTATTTTCATAACTTTTTTCATTGTTGGGGAGGTTTGGTCAGAAGAGGGCAATATATGTATAATTATATAAATAAATATAGGCAGCCTTCTGGACACATTTTGGGGCCTACACCCCTTCCTGCCTAACAACTTTGTCATTCCATCTATTTTAACATACTCATTTGAGACTCCAAAATGCAAAGATGCCTGTAGTTCCACATTATGGGTGATTTGGGGCCAATTCCTAAGACCACCAGGTTGTTTTAATTAATACAGTCTAATGGGATGATAACTCAAGAACTGTATTATTCTAGGTCTTTGAAATTTAGCAAGACGATGGTTGTTCTTAAGAATCAGGTTGGACCAGCATTTAAGTGACCTAGACATAATTCTCAGGGTCACTATTTGTTGTTTATGAATTTCATTTTTACCTCAGCTGACTTGTCAGTCAACTGAGGTTTTTTGAGGGTCCGTTGTCCGTCGTCCGTCCGTCCGTCGTCCGTCTGTCGTCCACAATTCACATTTTTAACTTCTTCTCAAAAACCGTCAGCCAGATTCACTTCAAACTTGGTGGAGATGTGCCTTGGGTGGGTCTCTACCAAGTTTGTTCAAATGGTCACGGTCCAGTGATTTTTGGATTTTTAATGATTTTTTTTGTTCTTTTTTGGGTAAATCTTAAAAAATCTTCTTCTCCGAAACCGCTCACCCAATTGCTTTGATATCACACAGGAACACTCTCTGGGACTCCTAGTTCTTAATTTGATCACTGTCGCTGCAATTTTTTCCTAATTTTTTATGAATTTTTGTGTGTTATAGCTATTTTCGACTTCTTCTCCAGAACCGTCACTCAGATTAAGCTGAAACATGGTGGATATGTTCCTTGTAGAAGGGTCAAACAAAGTTGTTCACTATGTGGGAATGCTGCGGATTCCTGATTTTTAACGATTTTTTCAATTCTGGTACTTGTCGGTCAATGCAGCTTTCCTATTGATTACTGTGGAAGTCAATTGGCATTCTAATGCAAATTCACATTTTCGACTTCTTCTCCAAAACCGTCATCCAGATTAACTTCAAACTTGGTGGCAATGTATGTTGGGTGGGTTTCTACCAGTTTTGTTCAAATGTTCATGCTCCAGTGATTTTTTGATTTTTAATTAATTTTTTTTTTTTTTGGACAAATCTTGAAAAATCTTGTAAGTCAATGGGCATTCTAATGCTAATTCACTGGACAACTGACATGAAATTTACTGTTTACTTGATAACTTGAGATCTGTTTTGAGTTTGCTACACATGTTAATTATTCTGTATGAAGGCCATGCTGAGACAGTACATGAATGACCTTGACCTCGTTTGTGGGGTCACAGTGCAACATACATGAATTTTACTCTTCATTATAACTTGAGAACTACTTGAACTTTGATGTTGCACATGTAAGTGTTCTTCTATAAAGGTCAGACTTACTCAGAACATGGTGTCCTTGATCCTTTCCCAAGTTCATAGAGCTGCAAGTGTGATGAATGTCAAGATCAGCTGAGGGACGGGCTGTTCACACAGCCCTCTTGTTGGATAATAATTTTGAGAACTGTTTGAACTGTGAATGATATGATGGTTGTCTCCGATGGAAACCAAGTAGATATGTTCAGTCTTGGACATTGCTGACCCATGTAGTTCCATTGTTACATGACTCCTTGTGAGTGATTTAGTGTTTGGGTGACATCCCAAGAACTATTAAATTGAGCTATGTTGAAAATTAATTATGGCCCTGTAGAAAGGGTACAATAATGTACAGCTCAACCAATAAAAAACTAGCATTCAGAATTTAATTTTTAATTTCCAAGTACATGAAACGTTCCTCTGTCATATATTTCAGTGTGGACCGGTGATCACCGGCTGAAGTGCTGGTACAAATGATCTCATGACAAGACAATGTAAAAGAATGTCTTTACTATCACTGTGTTCATTGTCCATCAGGGTCCACTGATGTTACACACCACCAAGTTGTACCCCACAGAGGATGCCACCAGTTTCCACGTGCTGGGGCGTGTCATCAGCGGCACTCTTTATGCTAATGAGGAGGTCAAGATTCTGGGAGAAAACTACAGCTTACAAGATGAGGAGGACTCCCGCTTTGGACAGGTGGCAAGACTCTGGGTGTCAGAGGCCAGGTAGGGACAAACTGTGTATTCATACCTTGCGGTGAAGTCACTCTGGAGGAGTAGAAAAATTAAGTCATGCCAGTGGTGATTAATGAGAGCAATGGAGTGACAGACGACCACACCTCTTGCATAGAAATTTTGAAGTAGATTTTCTTTTGTACAGAATGGCATATGAGACTTGTCCCTAATGGTCACACTCATTGTGATAACTTGGGTGGTAATAAACTCACACTCATTGTGATGAATTTGGTGGTAACAAACTCACACTCATTGTGATAACTTTGGTGGTAATAAAGTCATACTCAGTGTGATAATTTTTTTGGGAATAAATTCACACTCATTGTGATAACTTCAGGGGGAATGAGTCTTTCTGTACAGCATTGAGTTTTACAGCTTCTACAATGACACGATGAATGGACATTGCAAATTATATGTCAACTAGAGTAACTGTAACTTAACTTCATTTTGCAACTTCTTTTAACCTGTGAAACTAAAAACACAATGAAATAGTATTTCAATATGGACTTAGTCAGAATTATGTCAGAAACAGTGAAATTAAAACTTCTGATAATTGTTTGAATTGCAAAAAACCATAAAATTTTCATGCTTGGAGAAGTACATTTACAGTAATACATTGCAAACAAAATTTGAACTTTGGTGATTACTTCCTTTTATCAGGTATAAAGTAGAGGTGAATCGAGTACCGGCTGGTAACTGGGTGCTGATAGAAGGCATAGATCAACCTATAGTAAAGACATCTACCATCACTGAACCGACAGGAAATGAAGAGGTAATGTCATCTAGGATATACACCATGCATTGATGTATACCAGTGTTTATCTTCATGTCATGTCTTGAACTACAATAAAAAAGAAAAAAGATAGTGGAATTTAGGACCCCAGGTGGTAGCACTTGATGGTGTTCATGTGATGATCACCCTCAAGTGCTGCCATCTTGGGTCCTAAAAGGGTCTGTTGCAATGAATATTGTTGTCTCGCCAGCGTTAGCTGTTTGCGAGACTAAGCTGTCACTTTCCGGACGTCCGGACGTCCGTCCGTCAGTCCGTCTGTCCGTCCGTCCGTCCGTCAACCAAAAACTTCGGAGTGGCATTATTTCACTAACTAGATCAGATAGGGCTATCATACTTGGGTGGATGATTGATTGTAATTATCACTAGAGATGTGGGCCATCAATGTTACACTTCATTGATTACTTCATGCTTCATTGAGCATTGGAGAAAAACTTCGGAGTGGCATTATTTCAGTAACTAGACTACATAGGCCTTTCATATTTGGGTACATGATTTAATGTAATCATCCCTAGAGACGAGGGTCATCACTGTCACACTTCACTGATTACTTCATGCATGATTGAGCATTGGAGAAAAACTTCAGAGTGGCATTATTTCAGTAAGTAGACTACATAGGCCTTTCATATTTGGGTGGATGATTTATTGTAATCATCCCCAGAGATGAGGGCCATAACTGTCACACTTCATTGATTACTTCATGCTTGATTGAGCATTGGAGAAAAACTTCGGAGTGGCATTATTTCAGTAACTACACTACATAGGCCTTTCATATTTGAGTGGAAGATTTATTGTAATCATCCCTAGAGACGAGGGTCATAACTGTCACACTTCATTGATTACTTCATGCTTGATTGAGCATTGGAGAAAAACTTCGGAGTGGCATTATTTCAGTAAGTAGACTACATAGGCCTTTCATATTTGGGTACGTGATTTAATGTAATCATCCCTAGAGATGAGGGTCATCACTGTCACACTTCATTGATTACTTCATGCTTGATTGAGCATTGGAGAAAAACTTCGGAGTGGCATTATTTCACTAACTAGACTACATAGGCCTTTCATATTTGGGTGGATGACTTATTGTAATCATCTCTAGAGATGAGGGTCATCACTGTCACACTTCACTGATTACTTTATGCTTGATTGAGCATTGGAGAAAAACTTCTGAGTGGCATTATTTCACTAACTAGACTAGGAAAGGCTTTCATATTTGGGTGGATGATTCATTGTAATCATCCCTAGAGATGAGGGTCATCACTGTCACACTTAGAAGCTTCAGAAGCCTGTTGAAATTGGATGACCTCAACTGATTTCAACGACCTAAATGTATTTTCATGGGTGAAATGCAAAACGTGGCGTTACCACTGCAACTTTTGACAAATTCAAGCCAAGTTTACCAAACTTACACCACCTTTGCTTCTTAGGAAAGCTTTAGAAGTCTATTGAAAGTGGGTGGCCTTGATGTATTTTTGACCTACTTTGGAGGTCAGATGCATTGCATCCTCGAATGTACAATGCTATTCATGGCCAAGAGTCAAACCAAGTTCACCAAATTTATACTAGCTTTGCATCTTACAAAACGTCAGAAATCTCTTGAAAGTGGATGACTTTGACCTACTTTTGACTCGACAAATCTTATTTTCCTTGTGTGTCTTGGGTATAGTTGATTGTAGGTCCCTAGTTACTATTTAACATGAATAGCAAAGTACCTATGCTTTATTTTTGGTGTTCTTAAATTTATCTTGAAGTGTCCTTTGAAGGTCAAACTTAGGTAACTGAACATATGAAGTCATGTTGGCCAAGGGTATTAAGTGCTTTACATGACATCTATCACTACTAAGCTTGAAACTGGCATGTCAAGCTCTGATTTTTATTAAAATGTTATATACTTTATTGGCCATTTTGTTTAAAAAAAAAAAAAAAAAAGTGGTATATTCTGAGTAAATATATTGAGATTTACTTGATACATTCAACATCTACTAAATACCATTATAATGTTTGGTCTTACAATTACATTGCTACTGAATGCTGGCGAGACATTCATGCCCCCTGGGCATGGCTCTGGTTTTATGTGGAGGGATGTAGCACACATCAACTCAGACCGCATCATGAACTACCATTGTGTGATGTAAAACATAGTTGTTTATAGCAAGGAAGAGATAACTGTTTTGGTAATTGGGAGGAACTGAAATCTGGTTGAGGCATTGAAATGTGTAAAACACTGCATGCTGGGGAAGTTTGTTTCTACAAATGTCAGCAAAACATTTGTCAATATGAAATGAAATTTCGAAATGAAGACCCAAACAATGGAGCATTTTGTTGTACAGAGTTACCTGATGCCAGCAACAAGTGGTCTTGAAATACAGGTAGATTTCACTACTGGAACATTTGGGGTTGAATTGGCCATTAAAAATTAATGGCACAAGCCATGAATTACTGGCCATTAAAACCCCATGAAATAGCCATTAAAAAGCCATTAAAGGGAACACCAACCATGGCCATTATTTTTAAGGGATCGACCATGAATTTGATTAATATAATGGCCATGATTTTTTCCAGCACAGTTTCTCCATGGCCATGAATTCTAATGGCCATTAATGTTAAACCATGGCCAAAAAAAAACCATGGCCATTAGATGCTGTGAATCTCCCCTGAAACTCCCCTTAAAGTGAACACCAGCCATGGCCATGAAATTATGTTAGATAATTCCCTGCCAACTAATGGCCATGGTTCTGGCAGGAGCCAGATCTAAAACCATGGCCATGAATCAACATATTCATGTCATTTAATGGCCATGGTTTTAGTAGAAGCTTCAACCATGGCCATGAATTCATGCCTTAAAACCATGCCCATGAATCCATGATTCAGCATATTTCTCTCATTTAATGGCCATGGTTTTAGTAGAGGCTTCAACCATGGCCATTAATTCTGTAAGTAATATTCCCTTCAATTAATGGCCATGATTGATTCTACTGAAAGCCCATATATATATATATATGATGCATTAGTGCTGAAAACCGACATCCAAATTACTATCGAAAACCGAAAATTTTTTTGATCGATTATCGATAATCAAGGCTCATTTACATGCATAAAGCGAGTCCAGAAGAAATAAAGAATAAACCAGCAATTTTTCGAAACCCAACGTTCTTCTATATACCCGACTTTTTGCGGACGGGAGTACTATGCATGTTTTCCTGGTCTGACTTCATATTCGAAGTGTCCAAAATACTTTCCCAACAGCAATTTAAATTGATTAAGAAAACTTTGTAATACCTTTGCGAAATGTCTCGCTCTGCCAGAGCTAGCTCTTTAACTCTCATTTTTAATCTCAAAATGGTCCGTTCGGTTACGATTATGGAAATATCAGTAGTACTATTGATAACCAATTTTGAAAATAATTTCGATCGATATATTGAAGACCGAACATATCGTTTCAGCACAAATAGGCATTTATGGCCATACACAGCAATGCATGCATGATATGAGACAAATTTGATGGACAGCTACAATATATATAAATATCTAGGCTTTCTCTTAGCCACAGGCAACATATAGCAGTCAAGTCGATCAGCAAGTGCATCGATCATACGGGTCGTCTGGTAGGCCCAATATTGAGCAATATGAATACAACACTAGTACTGGAGCAGATTTAGATGAACAAACTGAAGAATATAACAGGATGTTGGATCACAGGTCATTCAATGAAGTTTACAGGACGTTGAAAAGCTATATTGGACACTGCTTCACCTAGTCCAATATAGCTTTCCATCGTCCCTTAAACTTCATATTGGACTCCCTGTCATCCAATATATATATATATATATATATATATATATATATATATATATATATATATATATATATATATATATATATATATACAGTGGTCCCTCAAGACAGGTGGTCTTTCATGGGAGGTATAATATTATAAATATCATGAAAAGTTCTAAGCAGAGTATCCTGAAAAAGTCTTTCAAGCCAGGTGGTCTCTTATTGGAGTGGTCTCTCAAGACAGGGACCACTGTATGTATCTATATATATATATACACTGCTCCCTCTTTATAACGCTGGTGTTGGGATCCACAGAGTAGACCGTGTTATAGCGAAACCGCCTTATAACAGCAGGAACTTTAACATTGAAGCAACAGGAAAAGTAAATGCTAAAAAACCAGGAGGAGATGTTGAGCATCTTGAGGAAACATGCTGTAAATGCAGTCGACACCGATATATAGTTGATATCAGGGACCTGATTCCTGAGCCTGTTCAAACCATAGAGGAGCTGAACAAACACTGAGACTATTGCATTAAAACAGGACATCACAAGCACCTTAGGGGATTAGATACGATTGGTCTCACTATTGATACCAGTACCTTAACCCAGAACATCACATTCGCGGTAGGGTTCTAGATATGGTTAGCCTCACTATTGATACCAGTACCGTAACACAGGACATCACATGCACCATAGGGGACTAGACACTGTTGGTCTCACTATCGATACCAATACCTTATTTATCTAATCTTCATAACTGCTAGTAATAGGATGAGCAGCAAGCGTGGTCATCTCTGCAGAAGGGTGGATTATGTGGGGTTCATTTTGGGATTCATAAATGTCATTGCATATTGAGCAGCATTACAATGTAGTTTTACTACATTTTGCTCGATATATTATGACATCGTGGTTAAATCACTTTGGTACTTGTTGCTCCTACCCTTCAATTCAAGGCATTAAAGGCAAATGAGACCACTTGTGAAATTTATATGAAGTTACACTTTTATATTTAAGGCAGGAAGGATGTTCACTGGTATCGCAGATGTGTCATGTCTCTTCCTTGTACATACAATGTACATCTGCATTTCAGAAAGTGGATTATTTTCTTTAGTTTCACCATGCAAGTCATTCACTGCAATATGAAAACAGTTTGAGGCTGATCTCAGGCCTGTAGGTCAAGCACTTAAACACATAATGTATCATGTTTGTTAAATATACATAGGCTCCATTTGTCTCAATATATGTATCACATATAAAAAGTGAGAAAAAAAACCCATCCTAAATGTTGTGACTTATGTTCACATAACTTTCGGTACATGTACATTATTATCAGGTATGATAAAATAGTAAAACCAGCCAAGTGGAGGAGACGAGTCAGCAGACTGGCCTCGTTCCCGCGGCGGATCACTCCGAGTGCTTGCACGAGGAGTGATCCGCCGCGGGAACGAGGCCAGTCTGCTGACGAGTCTCCTCCACGCGGCTGGTTTTACTTTTATCCAGTAATTATAGCTGTAATTATATTTTCATCTTTACATACAAAAAAAAAGACAATTAAAAACAGTTTCAACGTTTATTTCATCAAACACGGCTTTGCATAGTTTTGCGTATGAATAACTGTAACGCAGGATCCAGTAATTGGGTCATTTGAAAACTGCATGCTTGACGTGCGCCTACTACAAGAATTTAGAAGGAAAGTAGTTCTCAGTGACCTTTGCACTGTGGTGATATGGACAGGGTTATCACCCAGTCTGTATCTTCCACCTTTTCTGGATAATACAGCTATAATTACTGGATAAAACCTAAGAGTCAACCACAGTGGTCATCTAGCTGTCAACATTACATATATGCACGGATGAAAGCTGACGATTTGAACAAAACTGAAAAGCAAATTTCAAAATTTACATCAACATTTTTACACATATTTTTGTTTTATGGTATTTCCAGATAAAAAAGTAAAATGACCAAAAATGTTCTTAAAACTGAATTTAGTTATAAATCTGCAATATGAAAACAGAAAAATTTCACCTATGCATATGAATTATGTCTTTTCGGAATTTTCTGCAGTATCTGATGCATAATTATAGCACCACAATTTCTTGCCCTGTGGACAATGATTTCCTGGCAAAAATTGTGGTGTACCTCTGACTAACTGCTTGAATTTCAATAAACATCGTGTCTGCACCTTTGGAAAGCCCAATTCTCTATTTTTTTTCTCTATTATGTTTTCTGTTACAATAGTGTCAACAAAAAGTCACATTAAGTTGGGTTTTTTTTCAACAGTTTGAAAATTATACCCCCAGATTTCTGGTTTTGAAGTTTGCACTGAGTTGTCCAGTACTGATAGAGCAACTGTGACAAGGTCTGACAGAAGAGGTGACAAACATCAAGCAAGGTCTGGATTGGCAAGGAATAATAAATTCTCAGCAACACGAGACATAGATGGCAAGCCATCTTCAGAGTCCTTAGTCATGTTGGAGGGCAAACGCATGATTGAACCATGATTTTTTTTTCGTTCGGCTCTGCTACTTGTTTTCGGTGTTGTTGCCTTTGGCTTATTTATGTGCTGTTGTTGTAATTCAAATATAACGTGGGTCTTTTTCACAAGTCAAGATGTGCCATCAATTAGATCAAAATTATTGAATACATTTTCCGTTACCGTAACCCTGGCTTAGGGCTTGGTTCTTCTGCGTCACAAAGATCACAGACATTGTCTTCAATGTCTTCTGTTTGTTCCACACAAAAAGTTAAGAACTTCAAATCAGGAAAAAAACTCCTATGCTTGTATTTTTTCGACGAAAATTTCGTTCAGGTCGCACTGTGGTTCTGCAATATGTCCACCAGTTCCAAGTGTTTTTCGAGTCTTAGTCCACAGCCCACAAGTACCGTGGGCAAAACCACGAATCCTGCCGGCATCGGTATCGTTAGGTCATCATACATTTCCTTAAACACTTGCTGTCTGTTTCCACGTGTGACTCTATTCATGAAGATATACAGCCTTTTTCATTTTGTACTGAAACAAACAGAAGAACATGTGTCGTCTGCCACTTTCAGACTGCCATTGCCGCCACTTTGATAGTCTCGTTACCACGTGATTTCAATTCAGGCAGTTGCAAATGTTCGGGTCTCGTAAACGTTAGAACGCGAAATATAAACAACCAGACAACATGGACTGGACCAGGGTCCAGGAAAATGGACAAATAATCATTTGGCTAAACAAAATAATACCCGTGTTTCCCCTAATCCGACCGAACCTGTGACAAAACTGCTGACCCACTAAATCTGCTTGCAAAAAAAAAAAAAAAAAAAAAAAAACCAGCTGGCCCATCTGTGAACCCTCTGCATTATATAACTTGGCACTTCTAGGACTTCAAATGCTACATTTTGTCTTGGAAACAACTGTAATGAGAAGGAAAATACCTTGCAACCTCAAACAACACAAAGGAAATTTCAATACGAGAAACAACCAGTGATTTCATTATCAAAATTCAACACAGAAAAGATCGCGATGGGCGATAATTGGAGTATTTACCTACCGATGTTTCAAAAGCTGCACTATAGCTCCAAATTTTTGTTTTGCTTATACAGTACTCCATTTTGTAAGTTCATTGAACATATTTTCACTAAATCTAATGTGTAATCTAGAATTAAGCTATAGCAGTGACAGTGTGGATTTATCTGGTCACATTCAGAGCTTGACCGCATGTTGCAGTAATTCCTCAAATGACACTAGATGGCACTCTAATCAATAAGTCTTGACAAGGACCACATGCATTCATGCTACATGTATGTTAAATAAATTAATTAATTAATAAAGTACAATAACAAAGAAAAATACTTTTTTGAGGGATTTGGTACCTTAATTGGGCAGAAGGGTATGAAGAAAGTTGATGAAAGACAGGTGCAAGATTATGTTTGACAATTGTGTCAATAAAACAGGCCTATCATTATACAAAAAAAAAAAGCATCACAACATCCAACACTTCACAAGATAAATTGATCCCAAAATCAAACATTTTTTTAAATATGAAAACTGTTAAATTTTTTATGGAATTTAACCAAAAGATCTTTTGTGGGTTTAATCTCATGCACCATATCAATTGTCAGACTGTTTTTGTGAATTTCTCTCGATCACGTTACAGATGTTTACTCCAAAAAATGCAGTGAAAGAACAGCAAATAAATAATACTGAAAAAAGAGTAAATATATTAAAAGCAAAGAGAATAGACAGGTCTGCATTCACAAATTGATAAATTGGTGTTTTAAAAGCTATTCTGCAAACATATGGGACAAGTGAATTCAGACTCAGTGTGGAGAACAGGACTATGTGACCATTTGGGCTGGCAGCAGCGGTGGTCATAAACAGTGCAGGTACTACAGTTATGAAACTATTAAACCAAGTTACAGTGTATTTTCATTAATTTCAAAGTGCATGTATCTGTCTTAGAGATATTAAAATCTCATTTTAGTGAATTGAACTCATTTCCTTGTGTTTCTTAGACATATAAGACTGCATGTTACAAGGACTTCAGTTACTGTATATCATTCCCAGTAGTCATAAATGCCATTTGAAAAAATAAAATTTTTATAGTATATTATGGTGTTTATTTGGTAGGAAGACTAATCCTGCAGTCTGGACTTTGACAAAAGGCTTGATTTTTGCTACATGATTTAAAAGTCCAGCACTTTCTCTAGTTACCAGATTAAAGTACAGACTTGTCCTGCATAATCCAGCCTATAGCCAAGTAGGACAGGTAGGATATAGGCTGGACTAATATGAATCCCTTAGTATCTTGGTCTGTCCAGACAGTAGTGGGCTGGATTTCCAAAACTAGGATATGTCCGGACTCCATAAGGAAAGAAACAACAGGACATCCACGGAAGTCTAGGTATATCCCAAATAAGGGAAAAACTACCCAGAAAAAATTCACAGGGGCAGATCCATATTGTACATTTTACAGAAATGTCTACCTTCTGTTCATGGCCATGAAATTGTTGTCCATGGCCATGAATTACACTATACAGTTCAGATGAGTCTATTCATGTCCATGAATTACACTATACAGCTCAGATGAGTATATTCATGGCCATGCATTATATTTCATGGCCATGCATTATATTTCATGGCCATGGATTATATTGCATGTTTTCATATAGATGTGTGCCTTTCCGATCATGGCCATGGATTTCTTATTTATAACCATGAAAAAGTAACTTCAGGGTTATAGTGACAATTGACTGCCAATTAATGGCCATTAATCTATACATGCTTTGCATTTAAGAGGTGATCCATGGCCATTGTCAAAATTTGCCTTTAGTTCAGGAAAATGATTAACAGCCATGCAAAAAATTAATGGCTGAATTCATGGCTTAGGGTCTATTAATGGGTGTTTAATGGCCAATCCATGGTCAATTAATGGTGCTATGTTCCAGTAGTGTTTAACTGCAAAATGGGCTAGAAAGTCATCAAATGATGATACTAACCTCGTTCATTGCCACATTTTGGACTGAGTCAACAGCTTTCCTTGGCATGCTTTGGGTGCAGTGTGACCGAAGTGTGCTGAGGAAAGTTGTCGACATGGACTGTCATGTTTGTAATGACAGGCAAGTTGATACTTGAATGAATGATCTTTTTACAAGAAACATGAACCTAGCACCCAACTATCATTTACATGTAGAGCTGTTTGTTTTAAGGAGTTTGACTTCAGCTGCAGTTGGCACTGAAAGAGTTAAAAGGATGTGAAATTTCTTATTAGAGGTCACTGTGGTCTTTAAAGAAGGTGCCATTGTAGTAAGGATAGAGTGCTCTGCAGTGAGGAGCCTCCACAGCCACAAGTCTAAGGCTTGTGGGATGTGTCCTGGGAATGCATACTCGACATATGATATTGCCAATCAGCAGTTATGTGTCAGAAGTTACTCTAAATGACTCTGGTATATAATGATTTGAAAATTAACGGTAATGTACAAATGTATCATATTCTAGTCTGTTCATTCCCTGTTGGCAGGCAAAAGCATGAATTTGGAAGTACTGTGTAGTTCTTGTCATTGGTAACAAGTCTTGGAAGTGGTGCCTGACTGTGATAAGTCATATAGCACATTTGTGCCTACACATTTAAATTTACAAAATACCACAATCACATGCAGAATATTCAAATATTTCTCAAGGATAATGCACATAGGGTCACTTGTTGCAATAGGAAATACTTATTTTGTAGAGTTAGTCGTAAACAGTTTAACACATTATTCAAATCCATTTTATTGGGGGCTGTAACACGGGCAGTGAGGTCATACTTTTCAAATTCACATAAGCTTGGAGTCACAAAGGAAAGCATGTTTAGTTGTGCTTGTATAAGTTTTCCTTATCACTTTTGAAATGTGCCCCATTGCAAATAGCAGGTGTGCACAGGTGTGCAATTTTTGGTTGACCATGCAAGAAAGAACTTCACACTTTGTGGGGTAGTTGTCCGGTGAAAGTTGGAAAACCAAATTAGATTTAGCAAATGAAAATAACTGAATGTTTTGATCCATTTACTCCAAATGACCCACGGCAGTGGTCATGTGGCAAATAATGCAAACTGAATCAAGCTTATGAAATTTTATTGAAGACAGTATGTGGGACTATATTTTGTCACTTGAGGCACCCTTTTCAGCAGTGATAAGCACTATCAGTCAGAAAGGTAAACAAACCATTTCACATTTGTCTTGTGAATGCATATTCATTTGCTTTGCCAACTGGAAGTAAGTATGCTGTAATGTGGAATCATAGGGAATATTAACAAACACTGAAACACTGCAGAAGAATAAAGAGAAAATTCAAATTTTTAGATTTGACTATTTTTTGTGATTTACTATACTCCTAATGGTCAAAATTTATATTATGTATGATTTCAAAGACATCTTTCAAACAAGGATTGAAATATAAATGATAAGATTTTTTGAACTTTTTCTCTTGCTTTTATATTATAAATATCCTCAAATATTACTGTTAGCTGTTGTAACCTTCTTCAGTGAGACCCAACTGTCATTTCAAGTACGTGAAGGCCTATATATATAGGCCTTCATGTACTTGAAATGACAGATGTATTTTAAGTGTTATAACAAGATTTTAAATTACTTTTAGCTTTGCTGACAGTCAGCAGAGCTAATGAAATCTGTTTGCATCTATCATCCATCCATTTATCCATCCATCTGTCCATTAGGCTTTTTACCTCAGCTGACTGACACTCTACAATTCACAATTTTGACTTTGCCAAAACCACTGGTGGGATCTACTTTAAACTGTCATTTCAAGTACGTGAAGGCCTATATATATATATATGCCTTCACGTACTTGAAATGACAGTTGGGTCTCACTGAAGAAGGTTACAACAGCTAACCGTATTATTTGAGGATATTTATAATATAAAAGCAAGAGAAAAAGTTCAAAAACTCTTATCATTTAAAATTTATATTATTGTTATATTTATCTTTTCAGGCTCATATTTTCAAGCCGCTCAAGTTCAACACAAATTCAGTGATCAAGATAGCTGTGGAGCCAGTGAACCCCTCTGAGCTGCCCAAGATGTTGGATGGTCTGCGCAAAGTCAACAAGAGCTATCCACTTGTCACCACTAAAGTAAGTAGCTCACCTCAAAGTTAACGAGCCATTCACTTTTCACCACAAAAGTGAATAGCTCAGTTCAAAGACAGTAAGAGCTATCCGCTTGTCACCACTAAAATAAGTAGCTCAGCTCAAAGTCAAGAAGAGCTTTTCACTTGTCCCCACTGAAATAAGTAGCTCAGCTCAAAGTCAATGAGCTACCCACTAGTCACAACGGAAGTAAGTATCTTGACTGAAAATCAATAAGAGCTATCCTCTTGTCACCACTAGTAAGTAGCTCAGCTCTGATTATGAACTACACTCTGGTCACTAATAGAATATCTGACTCAGCAACGCTCTTCTTGCAAAGTGCCCAGATCAGATCCTGTTGATGAGGAAAAGTGTGGCACGGGCTATAAAAAGATTAGGGTCTCTAGTCTAGACCCTAGTGCTACCCATTAGCCAAATAGCCAGTCACAAGAAAAGGTGTCACTTGGCTATCAAAATGTTGTTAGCTTCAACCAAATTGGCTTGGGATATTTCATAATTCATTCAACTTTTCATGCACATGTTCATGGTCTATTTACTTATGTAGATTTATGGAGAGTAAGTTCAACATGTAGAGTTTTGTTCATGGGTTATGGCTAACATTATCAGTATTTTGCTAAGAGGCTGACATTACTTCAGCCAAATTGGCAACAGTTGTAAAACTTCCAGTGCCAACCCATTGCAACATTCATGTAAACCATCATTTGTTCTGGGTGGAGAGAGGAAAGGTAACATGTAGTACTTTTTGGTACTGATACTCGGACTGAACAAAACTGTTTAATTTCTTGTGAATTAAAAACTGAATTATCATTGCTGATTGACAACAATTTAGATGTATTTTAAGTGTTATAACAAGATTTTAAATTACTTTTAGTGTTGCTGACAGTCAGCAGAGCTAATGAAATCTGTTTGCATCTATCGTCCATCCCTTTATCCATCCATCTGTCCATTAGACTTTTTACCTCAGCTGATTGACACTCTACAATTCACAATTTTGACTTTGCCAAAACCACTGGTGGGATCTACTTTAAACTTGGTGGGGATGTACCTTGGTGGGTCTCTTTTAAGTACATGTAGTAGGAAAGCCCTTTTTTTCAGATCATTGTGGCATTGGTTAGTTTGAAATATTTATCCATTGTTAAGATTTGAAACCACTATCAAAAGTTCAAAGTACGGAAAAAGAAGATAACTAAGTAGGATTTGCCAACTCTACATTTGACATTAAGTTATCAAGCACTCATGGTAAGGCATCTATGGGGTTTCTTTTGGTGTTGCTAATTTTGCTGTTGATTGGCATTGAAAGGTGAAACTGACATAATGGCTTATATGTTGATGCTACTGGATCCTGTCCTCTTTCTTTAATTTTACAAATTATGACCCCAGAAGTGTGACTTTGATGTTAGGTTGAATGTTGCGGGACCATTTTGATCTGTAAACGTAGGATCAGCTGAGCAAAGGACTACCACAGTCCTGAAGGTTTTCTTTTTTTTTTTTCCAGCACACTTAGTAAATCTGGCTTTGTTTTATACCTTTGTAATGGTGGATACTAGGTCCATGGTTAACTATTGAACAAAGTGCCTTTGGGGTTTCTTTTGGCATTGTTAATTTTGCCCTTGAAAGCTCAAATTTATATATTGGCTTCTTAATATCAAAGTTTTAATTTGTCAACTGTTGGCAAGCACTGATACGGTACGTGTACATATCAGTACAGTTGTCCCTCTTTTGAGCAACCACTACTAGCGCAGATGAAAAGCAGTCGTATAATGCAGGTGGTCGCTCATTGGAGGAACCCTACATGCATGACTTCAACAGTTCAAATCCAGGGTATTCTTTCCCAGGTAGGGAGGTATGCAAATTTCTGCCACCACCAGTTCATTATCGATTATATATACTTTGAAAATAATTCATTTATCAAATTTAAAATGACAACCCTTAAAATGTTTATTTCAATAAAAAACTCTTCTCTGGGTGCTGGAAGATGTGTTATGCAACTTGAAAATATTTGCCGGTTTTGTCATTTTCTCATTACACTCAATGGGCCTGATGCATTGGCCATCACCTGGTACAGAGTCTTTGCTTGTGAAGTAAACAGCTTAAACTATCGTAAAATTGTTTTGATGGCATAACTCACTGTCTTAAATTTATTGTACATGTTCAGTGGACCCAAACTGACCGTAATTCATAAGTTATGGATCAAAATAAGACTTTGCCTTTTCCCACTTCCACCACGTGTGTTTTGGGCACCATGTTTACCTCGCTCTTAACCATGGTAAAAATAGATCAGGCCACTTCATCAGTGTCAGTCGCACACTCAAGCAGGCAAGTATGTGTTTGATCGTGGTTCCATGTGATTTTGACCTACCGAAAGTTATCATCGTTTATTTTATAGAATATACTATGATCAAACACCAAATAAATCATATTTCTGTGGCTTTCTGCTTATTTGCCAAGGATAGCTTAGGTTTTGCATGCAAAAAAGCAACAGCCACGTGGGTCCACTATCTCCGGAAAACAACAAAGATTGTTCCGGACATTTCGGGAGATTGAGCTTCGGCAACCTTCACCGCACATTTCAATTTGAAGCATTCCAAGATGGTTGATGTGAACGATCATGAGTGGGACCAATCAAGTTCCCATCACAAGTAAATTCCTGCCAATCATTATGAGATTTAGTTCGGAAAACAATCCTTAATATCTCAGTGTACAGAGAAAGAAATATGGTGGTCGAAATCCTCTGAGATTCGCTATGGAGAGGCCCGATAGATGCAGAGTAATGAAGTCCATAAATGCTGACACAAATGGCCAATGTGCCATTGCAAAAAATGTAAATAAATGGAAAGATCTTACACTCATGAGAATTTGAAATAAGACGGAAAAGATACAGATTGACCAAATTAAAAACTTGTTTAAGGAAATTTACTGTAGCAAGAAATCCTTTATTGTTTGCACAGAAAATTCAACAAGCATCCTGTAAATTTCATAACAATTGGTGAGTTGCGTGCATGAATTTTGTTTGCCGGATTGAGGTGTAGTGGCTGGATATGGCTCATATTTGTTATGTGGTCACAAAATCTGTTCAGTTTGTTGGTCGCCTTTAACAGGCAGTCGTTCATAAGAGGTAGATTATTGACGAAAAACAACTTTCGCGACCAAATATGATCGTCCAAACCAGGTGGTCACTCATAGGAGGGGTCATCCAAGACAGGGACTACTGTACAATTCATTATGTATATAATATGAAATAACTGACATCCATGTGTTTGCAGGTGGAGGAGTCAGGAGAACATGTAATCCTGGGCACCGGGGAACTCTATCTGGACTGTGTCATGCATGATCTCAGAAAAATGTACTCAGAAATTGGTAAGTTCTAATACATCTTTACAAAAAATTTGTCCATAGTTCAAGGATATTGTACCGCAAGTGTCCAATATTGAAATAGATTGGAGAAAAATGCTGGTTCTTGTCATTGTTTTGTCTTAGCTGAACTTTAATCACTGCATGGAAAAAGTTGATTTTTTTTCTCCTTTCTTTTTACTGCTCTATTTAGCATTATTGTATTGATTATGCAGCTGCTGTAGAATTAGATACACACTAAGGCTCTTGAGGTTTCAAACCACCAGTGATCAGAGATACTGATTGGTGGGGATAAAACATTGTGTCACTGATAGGTTGGATCTGGTGGCAATACCTTGTATGTCAATAGTTACGTTAGTTTTCATACATGTGGGTTGATTCTCTTGCCACATAAGAGATGGTACAATTGAGTTTTTTTTTTATAAGTCAATATTTGTTTTAGATTGAGTGTTTGTACACCGTATGTATTCTGAGGCAGTCAGGATGTTTTCTTAAGAGAACATAAATCTTCACAAAGACTCAGAATGATAACTATAATATATTTTGAACATGGCTGTAGAAGCAATGTCTGTTTCCCTATGTTAAGAAGAAAAATATAACTATAGTATTTTTTAACTACCAATTACTGGTTGCAAAAGGTATCTCTGGTAATTTACCCATTGTGAAGAATCTGTATTGAAAGGGGATTGAAGATATTAAGTTAACCCTTGTGATGCAATTACAGCATGATTTTATGGTATAATTATTATGCTAATTACATCCCTGTATGTCATATGTTTATGGCATTGTAATTGAATTGATACTTTCTTAATCATGTACATCTTCATCAAACCTTATGTGTTATCAATGTCAGTTTTGAGCATTAAATATTTAGTTTATTTTGCAAGTTAAATGTAAGAAGATCCTTTGGGGGTGCAGTTAACATGTTTTGTTGTTGTTGTTGTTGTTGTTGTTGTTGTTGTTGTTGTCTCCATTGACTTTTTCAATGGATGGGGTATTGTAGTAGTCATCATGTCTGTGCATGTGTCTATCTGTTACCCATGCAGGCACAATTACTTGGGAGCAAATTGAGCTACTATCCTGAAACTTATAAGCGTTTTATTTGGAAGCTTGCCCGGCTGAATTTTACGTTCAGCCACCTTGACCAATTTTCAAAGTCACAAAAGGTAATCATATGGTAACACAGGCAAGGGGGTATTAAGATTGTTCTGGCCATTATATTCCATCCAAATGTATTTCATTTTAGATTTTGATGGAAATATGGTGGGGAAATTAGGCTTCTCAGAGACTGTGTGTAAAGTGGTTAACACCATATTTATTGTTAAGGGAGTGGTTTCATGCATAATTTTGTATCTGTTGGATGCAGACATCAAGGTGGCTGACCCAGTGGTGTCATTTTGTGAAACCGTGGTGGAGACATCAACGCTTAAATGTTTTGCTGAAACCCCCAATAAGAAGTAAGTCGCATATATACAATCATTTGATTTGGGAGCAAATGGATGATTGCAATGGCACATTGGCCATTTGTGTCAGGAGTGCATTGCAGCACTTTGACATTACTTTACATGAACACACCCTTGGCTACCCTTAATTCTGATTTTATGCATCTTAACAAACCCACATGTTTATGTACTAAGGGTGTGTATGTACTTATGGACACATGTAATTTGGCTAGCAAAAATAACATGGCATAGCGATAGCTTGAGCAAACTGCTCCTTGCTGTAGGTTCCACTAATTCATTATAGTGCTTTATTGATGCCACTTAACCCTTTCAATGCCAAATTTTGGACTGCGTCAATAGCTTTTCTTGGTGCGTATTGGGCACAATGCACCCAATGCGCGCCGAGAAAAGCTGTTGACCTGGGGTATTCTCTCTGGAACTATAGGCACACTGGTACTTGAATGAAAGGTCTTTTTACGAGGAATAGAAATCTGGGACCCTAATGACAATTCGGACTAGTTTGACTTAAGCAGATAAACTTAAGACATGATTGGCGCTGAACGAGTTAATTAGGGAGCATCTTGATTTATTGTGCAACAAAAAACAAAGCATAAAAGCATCCTTGATTAATGTAGTGCCTGATTGATTATGTTACAAGTATGATCATAATGTACATTGTATTCAAAAGAAATATAATTCTGCAATGTCTAGTAAAGCTTCAGAAGCACAATTGTTTTTTAGGAATTTAATTTACCCACTCAGGAATGTGGCAAACTAGCAGCATTTATGGAAAGTTGGATTCATTGTATGCTTGTCCAGAAATAAAATCACAATGATTGCGGAACCGTTGGAGAAGGGTTTGGCCGAGGACATAGAGAATGAAGTTGTACAGATCACGTGGCCCAGGAAGAGACTGGGAGAGTTCTTTCAGACCAAGTATGACTGGGATTTGTTGGCTGCTAGATCCATTTGGGCTTTCGGTCCTGATGCCACAGGACCCAATATCCTGGTGGATGACACATTGCCGTCAGAGGTCTGTATCACTGGGGGGTGGTAGTGAGATTTTAAGGGCTGAAGAGAATTTTACATGTCCTTTCCAAAAAATAAACCAGATTATTTTAGGCCAGGACATTTAACATATTATTGTGTCATTTAGAGTGAGGACATTGCTGTTGATGTGCAACAGTTCCCTCATGATGCTGCATAATTGCCCAAGTGATGAGTAAATGTGCTGATATATGTTTGAAGGGACAAAAATACATGCACACAACTGTTTTTAGCCAAACTAATCTGAGCAAGTATGGTTACTTCATGCCTTATTAACAGACCAAGCTTTTCGTTGTTTCCATTCCAGGCATTTGGAGTGGGGAAAATATTTAACTTGTTGTGCAGGCTAGGAGCCAGGGGAGAAAAACTCAATAGTAATCACTAGTAACTTGTTTCGGCGTTAGTGGGTGCGTTTCGGCGTTTCAGGGTGGTTCCCGGCGTTACATAGCGTTTGCCGGCATTACAAACGCCGACTAATGCTGGCAAATGCCAAAATCCAATTAAGCCTTTTGGGGCTCGGCGTTTGCCGGCATTAGTTGGCGTTTGCTGGCGTTATTTGGCGTTTGCCAGCGTTAGTCGGTGTTTGCCAGCGTTTGACACCCTTTCAATGCTGGCAAACGCTGTGAAAGTCATTCAATACACATACACCTCAATGGATAAATCATCATCATAATATTAAAGATAATCATGTTGTATTGCCTATGAGTATAAAAAATAAAAGTATATTAATGATTAGTACAAGTACAAGACACAAATTTCCATGGATCCTTCTAATCCTAGTTCAACTGAATTCAAATTTTACCTGTATTCCATTGAGTTTGCTAGTTGAGAGGACTACAGAGCGTTTGCCAGCGGTAGCCGGCATTAGTCGGCATTTCACAGTGTTTGCCGGCGTTGAAAGGGTGTCAAACGCTGGCAAACACCGACTAATGGTGGCAAACGCCGAGCCCCAAAAGGCTTAATTGGATTTTGACATTTGGCAGCGTTTGCCGGCGTTTGTAATGCCGGCAAATGCCGTCTCATGCTGGCAAACGCTGTCTAACGCCGGGAACCGCCCTGAAAAGCCGAAACAAGTTACTAGTGAATCCAAGTGGTATTTCTACAATTATCATATGATAGCTTATTCATAATTATGACGTAAACTTGCAAGTATCGAAAAATGACCTGTGTGGGCTGAAAATGAAAATTGTGCTTGTTTTATTGCTATACAGGTGGACAAAGGGTTACTGGGATCGGTCAAGGACGGTATCGTGCAGGGTTTTCAGTGGGGGACCCGGGAAGGACCTCTCTGTGATGAGCGTGAGTGTCTAGTAATTTGGATGCCAAATATTGTTTCAGCTCTTTTTCTCTGAACTGTAAAATTATTATTTTACTGTAGTAATCCATTAAATTATCTTGACTGAAATCTTTTATTTTGATTTTGTCTATAATTGAGTCAGTCAGCAAACATATTTTGTCTGTGACCTGTGACTGGTGTGGACTTTGGGCCCATTTCAGCCAAAGGAAAACTATACATTTTCTCTTTTTAGCTTAGCTGACTGGCTAGCCAACTGAGCTTATGGTCCATCCGTCATCACATTTGCCACTTCTAAAACATCACTGCCAAATCCTTTTCACAAAAGAAAAAAAAGAGAAAAAACCCTAACAACATTGGCCAGATCCTCTTTGATAGGGAGATACTTTGGGTGGGTCTATGCTAAGATTGTTCAATGGTCATACCACATTGTATATAATGTCTCCCTGTGTAGCATGTGGAGACATGTTGCTTTTGTGTCTATTTCTCCTGTTCCTTTTTATGTAACCAGGTAAGGCCTAGCTTGGCATTGTACTTTGGTGATCTTGACCTTATTGACAAGGTCACAGCCATATATGGTAAAATAATTTTTGTTTGAAGGAATTGACACAATTTGCAGAAACTTGGTAGGATTGTATAACTCGTAATTGTGCCTAGTTTGGGATTTTATTTGGATGACTTTGACCTACATGTAATTGTCAAGGTCACATACCCATATATGGTAATTTTGTTTCTATGCAGCAACTCTTGAAGGATTTCATAAAACTTTCGTAAATTTGGTAGGATAATGTAACTAAGTAAGACCTAGCTTTGGATTATGTTTAGGTGAAGATAACCTAATTCTCAGTCACATAGCCATAAAATGGTAATTTGTTTTTGTGTGATAGCTATTGAAGGATCTGATGCAAGTTAATGAAACTTGGTAGGATTTTGAACCTTGGTAAGATATAGCATAGGATGCTATTTCAGTGACCCTGACATAATTCTCAAGGTCCCAGAGCCATATATGATAATTTTATTTTGGTGCAATAACTTTGGAATTGTTTGACAAACATAATGGAACTTGGTTGGATTATGTAAATTCATAAGACCTAAGGTGTATTTGGGTGACCTTGAGCGAATTCTCATGGTCACAGAGCCAAATATGGTAATTTAATTTTTGTGAGATTTCTCTGGAATGATTATGTTCCTTGGTAGGACAGAGGTGGGTATTGAACTTGAACTAGGTGTAAGTCTAGTGTGTCATATTTGCTCATATTACATGCATACTTTTAAGGTGTACATGGGGAGGCATTTGGTTTTCCATTAAGAAATCCTACTGTTTTAGTTTTTACCTCATCAGACTTGTGAGTCAGCTGAGTTTATGTGAGAAGTCTTTGTCCATTGTCCACAATAGACATTTTCAACTTCTCCAAAACTATTGGTCAGATCCTGATCAAACTTGGTGGGGATCTACCTTTGGTGGGTCTCTACCAAGCTTGATCAAATGGTCATGCTAAAGGAATGGTAATTCACCTATTTAACTTCTTCCTTAAAACTGGAGTCAGATTCACTTCACACTTGGTGGGGATGCAGCTTGGATGAGTGTTTACTTGTTTGTCAAATAGTCATGCTCCAATGATTTTTTTTGTTTTAATGATTTTGTGGTTCATATTTTGGCTATTTTTTTTCTTAAAAACTGTGTGGCATGTTGCAGAAATAGCACAGTGATACTTTAAGGTATGTGGGTGAAACTTGCACAGCATAGGGGTGACCTTGACTTCATTCCCAAGGTCACAAGGCCATATGCTGAGTTTTATTGTGCACTTGATAACTTGAGAAGTATTTGAGCTATGAGTTTGAAGTAGGTGCTCTTCTATATGGGTCAGCTTTACACAGTACATGAGTGACCTTTACTTTATCCCAAGGTCTCACAGTCACTTTCATGAATTTTACTACTCACATCATAACTTTAAAACTATTTGAGCTAGAACTTTGATTTTCTATGTAAAAATCTTCAAGAAAGGTGACCATGACCTACTCCAAATGTCTCAGGACCATTTTATTTTGCGAATGCAAGATCAGTTAAGAACAGGGCTGTGGCGGTCCTTAGTTTGAAATTATGTGATGATCAAGAACAATACGTTTGAGCATTGTTGATATAGGAATACATGTAAACTAGGCAAAATTGATAACCCTGTGCTAAAAGCAATTCATATATAAAAAAAACACACATATTTTGAATATATTCAATGTTTCTTTTATTCTGTACAAATTAGACGAGGGCAAGGCCAAAAATGACGGTTGTCCTCCTGAAAAATGCCTGACCGGTTTCGACACTGCTGTGTCTCATCTGAGGCTGGTGTAACGGCGGTGCGTACAGGCTTTATATAGTTGGGTGTAACATACACGTAAGGCGGCGTATCAAAATGATCGTTCGTCTCACACGCAAATGGCGTCTGGTACGAACTGACAGTTCGTTCCCTGTTCGAACATGTACGTTTATTTTCGTCCTGAGCCAGATTCGCGTCTGCCGGTCGTCTGGACTACAGTCTGATCACGTGTGCAAGTCGCTCTGCGTCTAGAGCCAGTTTATCGTCTGCCGCTTGTCTCCAGGGACCACAGGCCCATGGATGATGGAGTGTAAAAATCGTCCCGAGCAAGTTTCACGTCTGCCTGCACCTGCTGCCTGATAATGTCTGAGCTGACGCTAAGTATTGCATGTAGCGCATGGTGGTCCCCACTTTTCCCAAGCCGAATATTCGTCCCGACTGCTATGATAGTATCGCCAATAACGGGAGTCAAATCTAGGCGCAGAGGCGCATATTGGTGAGAAATGTGTGTACGCGTAGCGTCGTGAACTTGGGTTTAGAACTTGAAAATCTGAACTGCTCAAAAGGAATTTATGATGTTGTCTCCAATAAAAAGCAGACAAAATGTCAAATGACAAGTCATGTAGGCTACAGTACCGATCCAAAGTCTTTAAACCAAACACGCCAGGCTCCTGCGATTGTGCCGCCATGACAGCGGCCAGGTTATGACTTGGCCAAGTGTTTGTTCCCGCGTGGACAAGCGAGGTGCACGGCCGAGTCCTTTAGCCATCAAGCCCGGCTAACTTCCACGTGTGTGGACCTTTCCTCATGTGTACATGTACACAGTTCCTTGTTACATTGATGGTAACTTCATGAAATAACAAGGCCTGTCCTTTGCATAATAAGATCTATCCATCTAGGCCTGTCTATAGCCTGCCTCATAATTTTGTATTTTGCTCCCCAGGAATTGCTCTTTTTTCTTTTTTGCGTTTAATACAACACAGAGAACATTACTGTCATGCAATGCCATTTGTGTGGGCTGAAGAATGAGGAGTCCACTCTTGGCTTTTTCCCAGGTCAGTCATCATTGCGGTAAAGGGATCAGTTGATAACGATCTGATAACCAAACAGCAGGGCAGCAATTAACACATGCATATGTGACGCGGCCAGACTGCTCTGATTTGCATTTTTTTTTTATATAAACCCAAATGAAATGCTACTTCTCTCATTCCTTTTCATTCTTTTTGTTTTTGTTTTTTTCCCCAATTACTTAAGGCCTACATCACTGAAAAGGTACTCTTTTTTTAAAATTCATTTGTCCCTACAACCTTTCTCTTATAATTTGGCTTCTATAGGGAGACAGACAAAAGGTCTAATTGAATTTACAACAGGGGAATCAAATCATTTTTTTTTTCATCTATTTCTTTTCCTTTCTTTAAAATTACATAACTGAAAGATATCAATTTGTTATGTTTGGCTTCAGTCGAGAATTCTTTCTGTGTGTGTATAAAAAGAGAACATGAGTGATTTGAAATTTAATTTAAGCAGTGGGAATTTTAACAAAGCTCATACAACGGAAAGAGAAGAGTGGAAGAATACAGGTGACGTTAGATATGAGTTTTCTTTCTCTTTTTCTTTTTTTTTTTTTTGTATATTCAGCAAATTTATTAACGGCGTCAAACCAGTTGACTCTTCAGAGAGGAACTGTTGGGGTTTAATGTCAGTTGAAGTTAAATGGTGCTGCTGTGGGGAGGAGGAGGGGAGCAAGGGGCCCATGATTCATGAATGCAGTGTTAACGTACAACAAGCATATGAGATTGTTCTAGCCAATCTAGGCCTGCATGACTTTGTAAGTTTTAGGAGCGTGCATACTGGGTGTTGCTGTATGATTAAGAGACACCAGCATATTACAGACATTACCGATAGAATACATTTTGTTATATATGATCTGCCAGGCTTTGTTTCCTCCGGCCCACCCCGTTTTTTCTCTCTCTCTCTCTCTCTCTCTCTCTCTCTCTCTCTCTCTCTCTCTCTCTCTCTCTCTCTCTCTGTCTCTCTCTCTCTCTCTCTCTCTCTCTCTCTCTCTCTCTCTCTCTCTCTCTCTCTCTCTCTCTCTCTCTCTCTCGTGGGATGACCTCTCATAATCTGTGCAAACTCGGGCAAATGTGCGTTGCTGCCATAACTATTTTGATGGGTTTTTTTGTTTTTTGTTTTCATTTTATTAGAAAAATTACAAAACTAAAATAATTATTTGCCGACCGATTAATATTTTCATACCATACGATAATTAATGTTCATAACAATTAACATAGCCAATCGTAATGCCATGGCAATGGCCCACAACAACCAACAAGGCTGCTAAAACGAGTTTTGTAGAACGAAAGCATTTCCAGCCGAACGGTAACAAATTAATGTGTATCTATCCTAGGGTGTTAGATATATTGCCATTATACACCCAGATCTATGTTGGAATACAACGAAAACTTAAAAGCAATTTTGTGCTCTGTGACTGTGGTTGTGTGGGTGTGGCTGCGTGAGGCCGAATGCTTCAGCTACATCCCTGATTAGGGTGCGCTTTCACTTTTTCCGACTGATTTCCAGGCGTTACTAACACCAAGGAGGGAAGACTACCCCTCCTTGCTAACAGTGAGCTTGCGCATCACAAAGCGCAGAACAGATTACATGCACACTAAATTTGATAAGAAAGCCCACAGAAAACTTCCACGGCTACTGCAAAGATAATAACAAAAGTTTCGACTTGTTTGCCGGTGGCACCCCGGCCACGCAGGCTTCCGTTTCTCACTCTCAGTTTCTGGAAAATATCGATGACGTGACCAACAGTGCCCCAGTCATGCTGTGGTCACCCATGACAACGGACCAGTCCATCAATGTCCACAGGGCATCATGGCTAGTATTTTCTTATGTATACAGAAGAATTAATACTAACTTCGACATAATTTAACATGAAATTTTTTTTAACGTGCGATAGCCCTCTTCTTGCGGTCAATTTTGAATTTGATAAGAGTTCCATACAACTGTTCCGCCTTCCGGGCCTACCAATGCCAGGAAGCCTCCTGACACTGTATCCCCTCCGTGAGCAAAATGGTAACAACGGACTGCTATTTTTCATTCACCTGCAATCTTTCTGCATTTGATTTTGATGGCTGTATCATGTGTGGAATCATTGATTTAGGCACATAGTTACACATGAGGTCTTAATTGAATACATTTCTGAGTTGCCGTAACTTTTTACAATCACAGTCACTTGGCAAAGAAGAAAACACACAAACACACACAAATTCAGCGTAATAAAATGGGAAATCAAGGATGGATACATTGTAATGTCAAAATACTGACTGCCCAGATGACTATTATTAGTATTAATGATGCCGGCACTTCAAACGGCCGTCACATAACTCGTAAAATCTGAAACTCCGTGAAAGTGCATAAGCAAGAAATTGTGTGTGTGTGCTGTGCAAGTGTGAGTGTGTTGATCATCAGGCAGTGGTCATTCCATCATCCCTGCACAAGTTCGGCCCCGGACCGGTGCTTGAAGTTGAATGGGTCGATCAACTTGTCGGTCATATTTCAATTTGGCGTTGTATTTCGGCATCAAAGTTTGCCTGTAGTTCTGACCTGTCATTTTTCTTTTTTTTTTCTTTTTTTTGGGGGGGGGTGGTGTTTTTTTCTTTTTTTTTCTGACCGATGCAACGATACTTTGACAAGTCGGCATATATGACCAGCTCTTGTTGTGCCAAAGGCACGCGTTTCAAACTGAAAGTTTGAAGCCAGCTCCTTGCACCGACGCTACTTCAAACAGCCCCCAAACCAACACATGGTGCGGTGTGGTAATGTTGGCACCTTGCCAGTTGCCTGTGTCACGAGATTCTCCAGGACGGGAAGCAAATGATTGACAGCTCTGCAGATCAGACCGGGAGACCAGACTTCCAGCTGCATGGTCCAGACCAGTGTGTGCAAGTCATTGCGACTCTGTCTTGGCACTTGGAGCACATTTATTCATTCATTCATTTATTTATCAAGGTTACCTGCCCATGGCATGTATGGGCTAACTGATTATTGCGTATCAAGGGTAAGGCCTACCAACTCAGTGCTGTATAAATTCTGCCTCTCGGCACTCAGTGGTCTCACCCCTACGCAAAAGTAGTTTCTTCCTTGCAAGAAGGATAAACTATTACCTCATTTGATATGTGTGGACCTCTCCCATGTGAAGTTGACAGGTTGTGGGGTGGATAGGATGACATAATTGTAGTGTCCATCTTTGTTATATGGTCTATCAGTATCACAAGACTGATTAAACTTGAATCAGTTGAAGAAAAAAAATACTGTTGTTCGGACAGTTTTTTTTCTTTTCTTTTTTTTTTAATTAAGTGACGTGGATCGAAAGGCACATACGCACACAGCTGCTGGGCCAAACTGCATCGACAACCCGTGATCGGGTTTCTCATGAAAATCCAGCGAGTGGTGATATAAAATTATGGGTCACATCGGAATGATACCATACATCTCGCCTCTGCCCCCTGCCCCTCCCCGCCCCGCCCCACCAGCACCTCCAAATATTCCGTTGTATGTGTTTGTTTGACCGGTCCTTGTTTGACTATTATTGAAACAACTTAAAGATTTTACGTGTAACTGTCGTGTATGTGGAAAGCAAAATGATTTTATTATTCATGCCTTCATTTGATTGCAAGCATAAACAATCTTGTGCACCGCACAACACACTGCCTACATACATGGCCTACCGATTAAATAGCGTTAGTTATCTTACATTCTTAGTGCCAATCACCTCTGTAATATATACTTAATTTGGAACAAATTATAATTTATATCAGTACACCTGTGAGCAAAGTGACATACAACGGTACAGGTAGAAAGGGGTCCGTCCAGACAATAGTACTATTACTCTCCATTGTGCAGACAATGAACTAACTTTTATTGACAAAACTGTTCCCACATTCAAAGAAAGTCACTTTGTTTTTGGTTTAGTGTTTTGAAATAACTTTAATCTGTGTGTTCATTTCTTTCGTCATTCGGAGATGAGGCGACCCACTGCTCCTGTTTGCGCTTTTGTCTTGCAATTAATGTTTGTAATTGGGGCATCGCTCGGCCGACTAATTATGAATATAGGTGTGTGGTGTCACTAGTCTGGCTTCTGTAATCTGCGCGTCTCAGACGCAGGGAGCACTGCCGATATGAGCTCCAGCTGGGTCACGCTCAGGCTTGGTCTGGCCTCGTTTGTCTTGGTCTGTTCGCGTGTGAGACGAGGTGGAGACGAATCCAACTTTCATACGAGCCAGACTGCGTTTCTTCCGTCTTACACGCACGATCATTTTGATACGGCCCCTAACTAGGGTCCAAGTGTATGTTTCACGTGTACGGTCTTGCACGTATGACGTGACAACGGCCTTAACTGACACTCCTGTCATGTTTGACCCTGTTTGCAATGTACTGTGGGTATACCTGGGTGTCACAGCTGTGACACTCATTATACCCTGATGACCTGTGGTCATCTTAGGAGATGTATTGGGGCAGTGGTGTGTATAGCAGCCTCCACCCTCAATAAAGATTTTTTCACGGCTCGTTGGCTTATGAAACTAATGTATCATAAGTGTGTAACAGTGGTTTTATTCTGTACACACTAGATTTGATCTGTAGGCGAAATTCTGATCAAGTGAAGTTACGTCACAGTGTTAATAAGCAGACAAAATCGGAATCACAAGTTCACATGAATACTTTACAGATGTACAGAACTTAAACACATCCATGTGAACTGAGTGCATAGTCCAATCAGAAGTTATCACAGGTTGTGCATGTTGCATCAAAAGTTATCACAGACTGTACTTAAAATTAACACATTTTTTGAGCTCAATGGAGCAGAAATTGATGGTCATCAGACTCATCATAGTTCACATAAAGCACACTTAAATGACAATTCAATAGGATGTGTAGCCACCATGGTTGTCAATGCACTGTTGGCAGCGTTTTCTCATGCTATAGCTGAGCTTTCTCACAAGTGCCTGAGCTTTGCTGTCCCACTCCTCCAGAAGATAACACTGTTGATCCCCGAAATCTGAGTTAGGACCCATCTCCTGGTACACTTTTTTCTTCATATGGTGCCACAGATGCTCAATCGGGTTAAGGTCAAGTGAGCATGCTCACCATTCCATAACTTCAACACCCTCACTGGCCAGGTAATCACCAACCATAAATATGCAACATGTGGCCTGGCATTCTCAAGCATCAGCATGAATTTGTCGCCAATGGCACCGGCATATGGAATAACATGGGGTTGCAGGACCCACTGTTATGTACCGCCTGCCTGTCATTGTTCCATTCATGATGAGATGCCCACCCTGACCGTGATGCTGCCCCCTCCATATGCAAGTGTGGGCTGAACACAACAAGCGGCATATCTCTTCCCTCATCGTCTCCATGCACGAACTTGTCCATCATTTCTGTGGAGGGAAAAGCGACACTCGTCAGTGAAGACAACATTTCTCCCTCCTGCATGTGTTGTAGGGACATGTTCTCTTGTCCACTGCAACGGACCAGCCTTGTGATTTGGGATATGAAGCTGCTTTTTCACCATGCACAGGGACCTTAAACCAGCAGCATGCAGTCTGTTACGAACAGACTGGGTACACATGCATCTTTGGTGAGGGTTGGCTCTCTCCAGCTGGTTCTGTATATCCGAACCTGTGTGGATCCTACTCCTCATTGCTGCATTCACTATGAAGCAGTCTTGTTGCCTCGTGATCAGCTTGGGCTTTCCTGGGTGTGGTAAATCAGCAAATTCTCTCTCTCTCTCTCTCTCTCTCTCTCTTCACTCTCTCTCTCTGTAAAAACTCCAAACTTGGCATGATTATACTTCCATACATGAAGTCTTTAGTTTTTGTAAAGAGGTTCCAACAGTTTTGGAAATTAATGCCATTTGAAAATTTAAATCTTGAATATCTTCAAAACTATAAAAGGTACAGGTAACCAATTCAACTTCAATTAATATGTTTGTAACACTGCACATTTTTGTAAGTTACCTCTAAAGGTCCAAGGTCAAGGTCATTTGGACCTTTGAAATTTTTCATCCAGTCATTACTCGGTCAATTTTGATCTAAGTTTGATTATGTTCAGCTCAACTTGTAGCTATTGTAACTTTGCACATTTTTGTAATTTACATGTGATCTCTAAAGGTCAAAGATCTAGGTCATTTGGACCTTTGAAATTTTCATGTAGCCATAACTCGGTCACTTTTTGTCCAATTCTGATCGCACTTGTATTTACATTATGATTCCTGTCATCCCAGTACTCAGAAAGACTCTATTCCCGTTAGTCAAGCTCTTAGGATCCGCAGAATTTGTTCAAACATTACGGACTTTGATATTCAGACACAAATAATGATGAAATATTTTCTCAGTAAGGGATATAAACAATCTTTGGTTTCGCAGGCTATTAATAAAGCCAGAAGAATTAACAGACAAGATCTACTGACCCAAAATAACGACACGGACCGGGTGAACGAAAAGCCTATAATATAGCAACCACCAGATTCCATCCTAACAACCAATTAGTAAGGCCATGCTGACCCAACATTGGCAAATACTTAGGCATCACAGGGATACTGTTCACATCTATCGTAAGCAATTAATAGTAGCCTATAGCCGCTCTCGATCACTCGAGGATATCTTGGTACATTCGCGGATTACTGATAACATGACAAGAAGTAAAGGTAGCCACCCGTGTAATAAGGGGTGTGTCACTTGTCCATACTTTGCCATAAAAAGTGACTTCATCAGCACGACTACTAAGAGTAAGTATCAGATTAAAAGTGAAATCACCTGCCAGACTGAAAATTGTATATTTATTATTGAATGCAATCATTGTCACAAACAATATGTAGGACAGACCTATGGCACCATAACACAGAGATTTTGTGGGCACAGACAGGACAATAAACAGAAAACAACTAGACCACTCCTTTACACATTCACACAGAATGCCCGGGTGCTAGCGTAATTATATACGGCATTCAACGTATACCTAATGAAGATCATTTATTACGTCACACTACGGAGGCTGCTTGGATACAAGAACTAGTCACCCTCAAACCTTCAGGCTTAAATGATAAAAAAGAAAAGTGGTAACTCCATTACGACATTCCTGTTCCACTTGCTCCGAAATGAAGAAGCATAAGAAATCAACTTTCTTGTGCAACTATTGTCTCCAGGAATTCAAAAGCAGATCGAGCCTAACGCGACATCTGAATATTCATCGGGGGCATATAACCAGATTTTCCTGCAGTTTCTGTACTAAAACATTCACTATGTCGGACAACTTCAGGAGACATTTCATTTCTCATGGCGCTGAATTCCAACACCCGATTAGATTCCAGCCCAGGGACCAGGCCGTCGCTCCTACCAAATACACTAGGCCTTTTGAGTCAACAGGCATAAAAAGTGTTACTACAGCTCCGAGGATTGGATGGAATAGCCCCTTGTTCCGTGTTACTTCAGCACAACGTAGCAATCGTGAGGTGACAAAACCCAAGAAGATCCCGATCATCATTCACAGGCCTATCAGGAGGAAGCGATTCCACAAGGGATTCCCAGGCCAAGCCCTTCCAAAGACATTCCCTGTGTGGCCCGAGTGGCACAAAAAACTGATTTCTTCTGTTTCGGTTTTAAAGCAAGATTTATATCTCTCAGATGACGAGGAATTAGGACCCGCCACACCATAAATATATTCTAATTATTTAATTTCTGTAGGCCTGAACGATGGGCCTTTAAAATATGAATTTTAGTATCAACATGAGTCACTTTTAACATTATACACTTCTGTCTTCACAGATAAGCCACAACACTGAACGCTAAAATGGATTTCCACTTTTGTTACCTACATAAATGTGACTTAAGGATCATTGTTAATCATTTTAAATATAGTGCATTGCAATAATGGGAGCATACTTTAAGAACATACATTTAACTTTAATATGAACTTTGAATCTATAACCTTGCACACACCGGCAATGTGGACTTCTTATGGAGAAGGACTTTGTCATATGTGACACTTTATTTTCCATCACTTGTGTCTCCCATTTATTAATTTTAATTATTTATTATTAACAACTACGACACCAGGTAACATAATATTTTTCTGTGATCATCGCAGTTTAACGTAACTCCATGTTATTCATTTATCGCTCATGATACTATGATGTCACAATCAGCATAATTATATATTACAGGTGTATAAATTGAGTTCTTTTAGATATACTTAAGCTCCACTAATCTTAAAAAAATTTGAGGCCCCACCTCCCCTGAGGAAGGGACTACCAGTCCCGAAACGTTGGGAGGGGCCTTCATACATTTGGTAAATCTACAACTTGTTATTTTTTTGTGTGTGAGTCCTCTGTTGGTACTTGTCAGATGATGGATGAATTCTGATCATGTTAAACTCAAATGGTAGCTAATTTAACACTGCACATTTTTGTAATTTACATTTGACCCCTAAAGGTCAAAGATCAATGTCATTTAGATCTTTGAAAGTTTCATCTTGCCATAACTTGGTCAATTTTCATCTGATTTGGTTCATGTTGGGCTTAAATTGTGGGTATTGTAACACTGTACATTTTGGCATTTACATGTGACCTGTTAAGGTCGAAGGTCAAGGTCATTTGGACTTGAATATTTTCATCCAGCCATATTAAAGCGTAATGGAATGTGAAGTACCAAAGGACAAAAGTTGTAGTATTTACAACTTTTGAAGGCACACAGACAGATTTGCTTTGAAGCAAATCTTCTTTTCTAGTTTTCATGTATCTTATGAAATTCAACTCAAGAGCATACAAAGATTGATAGGATTTGATTCATAGTTGTGTAGTTCTAAATATTTCGTTTCTCGTAAAATTATTATTGGCCCAAGTAGATGTACAAGCGTGTGTGTCGGCCCCAGATCAGGCATGAAGTAATCCTTCCAAAAGCCATCCAAAGATAAACGTCAACAAATGTTGTCTCCTCATGTCAACCCCAAAGCTCTGTGACCGGGAGACTACTATAAAAAGTGCATGAAAACAAAAATATGTCAGTTTTGCCACAAAATGCTTTCTTTCTAATCAATTTTGAGATCTCCAAAATGGGAGAAACTGTGCAGGGTTCATTTGACATGTTGGCTGGGCAGAAGTTCTGAATCCACATGGCTCATTAAATGAGCATCATGTGGGGCTTACAAATTTTAATTCAGGGTGGTCATGGAAGGATTGTATCGTGATCAGTCCTATAATGAAAGTGCCTTTAGAAAAGAAGTTGCTACATGTACATGCAGACTTCACATTTATTAAATACATATTGCTACACCATAATAAAACAACGGGGGAGCAACTAACCCATGCATGTAGAAATAAAATGGTTAGACCACTCTGATTTACATGAATGTTTTTATGTCTGTGTGCCAACACAGACATATTGTTTTTCTTTCTTTCTTTCTTTCTTTCTTTCTTTCTTTCTTTCTTTCTTTCTTTCTTTCTTTCTTTCTTTCTTTCTTTCTTTCTTTCTTTCTTTCTTTCTTTCTTTCTTTCTTTCTCTCTTTCTTTCTTTCTTTCTTTCGTTACAGGCAAATTCATCCAACATTTCATTTGAAAAGCATTACATGTAGAAACTCCAAACTTGGCACAATTATAATTCTTTAGATGAAGTCGGACCTTTTTACCCTTCGACCTTATGAGGCTGATGGGTATTGTCGTACCAGGCGCTGTCCATCCGTCCTGTGGTTTTACCACCATAACTTCAGAAAGAGGAGACAGGACTTTCAAATTGCACATGATATTACAGTCCTATATGGCCTACTTTGTGTGCAAGCATAGTTGACCTTGACGTAATTCTTAAGGTCACACACAGTGGTCACATGTGCTAAGCAACTTTACCACTCTAATTATTGAAAGCCTGCATCTAGCAATCTAAAGCTTACACACAAGAAGCTTCATAGAGTGATCTAAAAGCCTGTTGAAAATCAATGTCATAGCTCTATATTTGACCTACTTTTGAGGTCAAAGGTCAAGTGCACAATGGTAGTATTGGTATAAGTAAGGAAGTATTTAAGTCAGTTACATGAAATTTTATAAACGCATGTATCATAACCGAAAAATTTGTCATGAATCAAAAGTAGGTCACTAGGTCAAGTATCTGGGTCACAGTGACCTATTCATTGAAATTTTGTTTACCACTATAACTTCAGAAGCTTTTGAGACAGAACTTTCAAATTGCATATGATAGTACACCACTGCAAGCATTATTGACCTTGACCTAACTTTCAAGGTCACACAGTGGTCACAAGTTTGCTGATTGACATTGTGCATCTAGAAATCTAAATCTTAAAACAAAAGCAACATAGGGTGATATAGAAGGCTATTGAAAGTCAAGGTTATACCTCTATATTTGACCTAATGTTTTTGAGGTCAAAGGTCAAGTGTACAATAGTAGTATTTGTGTTGGCAACTATACCTGATACTATGGGACACTATTCCTGTTCACTTACAGCAAAAGAGATTGAAGGCAGCCGAAGGGTACCACGTTCTTTGAACGGTATTTTTTATTGTTTGTATAGCGCAAGTCAGCAATGCATAGCTTTGGGCTGGCATAGATGTGAATCCCTGTGAATATAATACATGGAATTTATTATAAAATCCCATGTATTATATTCACCCGGAATCTATGCTAGCCCATACCTGTCAACATTCCACACCTCAAATAGGGGGATTTTTGTAAATTTTAAAAATCCATGTGGGAGATTTGTATTTTAGAATATAATAGAAAAACTAAATTTTTATGCAGGAGATTCTGCCAAATTTGAAAAATTTTGCTTGTAAATAAAAAATTTGGGGTGAAAAGGTGGGAGACTCCCACCCTATGTGGAGACTTGACAGGTATGCTAGCCCAAAGCTATACATTGCTGACTTCAATATAATACATGGGAGCTTCCAGAGGTCAGGTCAAATGTCATTGGGTGCATTACAGCTTAATTGTGGAAAAATATTGAATTTTCTACATTTCTGTCAGTACTATTTAAGATATGAATGAAAATCTTGGTATATATAGATGTCCCTACAAAGGCTACAAATTGGGTCTAGTTTTGGAAGACTTTGGTCGAGGTTAAGGTCATTCATATGAAGTTCATATGGCAAAATGTATGAAATGATAATGCTTCTTGACCATTCCATCATTTTCCGATCTGAAACTGTATGCGGACATTTTTTCAAACATTTTGTTCACAATATGGTACAGAAGTAAACAACGGAAACATCATTTTACTCTTATTTCAATAATTTGATTTTACTGCTGTGTATACCTACCAATATCATTAGGGTCAAGGTTCATATAATGAAATGTAAGTTTAGAGGAAGATAGATTCCTGAATGAACATTTATTAACTGCTTAAACATAACAAAGACTTCATAGACTTCATAATTTGCACATGCAATATTAGATTATGTATCTCATCAAAGTTCAGTATATGTATGATTTGGTGACCTTTACATTGGCAAAATTAGCCACCAGGGGGCAGTGTTTTACCTCAATATCAATTGGTCCTATCTACATGTACTATGAGCAACATAACATGAGGTATTAGCAAGCTGTTCAGTAAGTATCTTGGTAAAGGTCTCATGTAAGTATGGGGATATACCTGGAACTCTTTTATCAAATTGGAATTAAAGTGTTATGCATAAAGGTTTTCTTACTGTATGTTCTGAGTGATAATAGGGGTACTAGGTGTGGCCATTTCCAGTGATTTCCATGAACTGATGTCAAAATTTAATGGAGTCCATAAAAAGTAAGAACTTCAATCTAGATACACACATTCAATCCATGCCTACAGTTAATCCATGCCTACAGTTCTGCCCGTCTAATAGTTAACAGTTCTATGCAAAATGTGTACAGCCAACGCTTTAGAGGTGCGTTGACTTTATTTTCTGTGTGTACACACTGAGTAGAGGGTGCGTAGACGCAGCGTATAGAGTGCATACAGGCTGCGTACAGACCGCGTGGACAGAGCATTGACAGTTCGTAGAATAGTTTATCTACGTGTATAACAACGCGTATAACCCACATCAGTCTATGCAGTCAGAGCGTAAAACTAATACATTCAGACATCTTACAGTCAAAGACTTTTGGTGTCAGTCATTCCTGTACAACGTATATACATGTAGGTTACGTAATGACTGGTTATTCTTTCCAGAAAAAAATATGGGCTATGTGGAAACATTTGTTGGTCAGTCGTATCTTGGTTATAAACAAGCTCAGGTGTATATACCTTTAATTTATATACTGTATTTGACCTGATTAGCATACTGGTCACAAACATTTTCTGAATGAAAATAAGCCACAGGCTAGTCATTGAAGATCTCGCTCCTCCACCCATCCAAATATAATACGCATACGCTTGAGTTGATGCAAAGTGCCGTCTCGCAATTGTCACTTCATGATCTGTTTAGATTAATAATGATCACTGCACCATTTACTATAATACCTATGAATGCCAAAAATCTGTATAGACCTATCAATCTTTCTTACAATTTATTACGCACCAATTTCACCATTTTGGCATCAGAGACTAGACGTAATAATTGCACAAAATATGGAGGGCTTTACAAGCAAGCAGATAAATGCATGTACCTTGTAGCATCCATGCCTGCGCTGGGCAGACCATGTATGAAATTTCGCAACATCCATAAAGGCCTGCTAAGAACACATGCAAGTTTACTGTATCGCTTGCTCCATTACTTTTCAAACATTGGCCTACATCCACTTTTAATTCACAGCTGATCGACTAAAACTAACAAGATGATTTTGACAATGGAATTCAGAAGTCGGATTATTTTGAGAGAAACACAGAGCAGATTGTTAGCAGAACTCAGGAAACGAGACCGAACTGAAGCTACATCTTGGTATTCTAATTTCAATTGCGACCAGACATCCTATACCTCTATCTGCCAGGTCATACGATATAATGTTGACAATGAATGATAGCACAAATGATGACAGTTTTTTGTTTACGTAAATTTTATATGCGATGTCTAAATGAGATTGTAATGATATTTAATTTCCATCTTGACATTTTCCAGCAGTTATAACGAATTCATATAGATAGGCCTACAAAGTCAATGATTTATTGTTTTAAACCTATACACCGAAAGCATTGCATTTGTGTCCGATTTTGGACAGTCACTTAAGTCGAAGAAATCTATGATGGCCAGATAGCGCATAGCCTGTTATAACCTAGCTGTTCTTTGTTGGTTTTCCACTTGAGAGATTTGTCAGCAGTCTTTGAGTTTTCTCTTTTTTTTAAATATACACAAAATATCGGAAGTTTTAATTTATTTAGTCTTCTTGTCTTCGTGTAGATTCAAATGTGTCAAAGTTCATGCAGCAGACATGGAAGGCCAGGCAAGAAAAGCATGACATGAATTGTTCCCCGGCCCTCCTATCCCCTCTCTAACTGTACAGGCCCAGCCGCCAAATGAGAATTCGAAAGAAAATTACAATTCATTTTCATTGAGTTTGTATTAAGTCTTTTCCTGTTGAAGAAGACCTCACTCAAAACTATCAATTAGCCAAGATGGTGTGTGTGAAAAAGCTATGTTTTATCAACAAAGAAGTGCAGAACGACATGTGACCTGCTGGCTGTGCACTTGTATGGGAGTTTCCTGTTGTATTTCATGGGGCCTGCGTCCACAAATGTGCGGACATATTTTAACAAATTTGCGATTTAACTACCAAAAGGAGTTTTGTTCATGTGTGTTCCTTTATTAAGGGCCCCAGCAAAAATGTGGTCTGGCAGTTATTGCTTAATGTCCTTTGATAACATTCTGGTTACAACTATTATTTAAAACTTGTACATATTTATTAATGAGAGTTGTCTGGAAATGAACGATTCGAAACCGAAACTTTATTTACATCTTTTATTTTCTGTTGTTTTTTGTCTCTTTCTTTTTTATTTGTCGCTTGCTCTTTCTTCCCATGTAGATTCATTCTCATGGACTTTCTCTTTATGTTGCTGTGGACCAACAAACTGCTACCCCTCACCCAGAATGAGAGCTGCTATGCATAGTTAAGTTGCTATTGATAGTATGTTTACATGGAACATCTCACTGTATTCAGGTGTTTTTCAGAGGTTGACATCACATATTCATCATTGGGTATCCAATGTATTTATTTTCACACTGTTCATAATGTACAGTGAAAGTGAGAGTATAAAATTACTCAGGCCTATATGTTTTGCTTATTTGTTTTGTACATAGGTATATACATATATATATATATATCTATATATATATATATATATATATATATATATATATATATATATATGCTTACACATATGTTTCTTAAATACATGCACACATACACATTCCGCCTTTGATATTTTTTGAGAATATTTCAGTTGAAACGTATGGTTAGTCAGATGTTCATATGGCAGGCATAGCAAGATACAAAATCTATTGGTGTACAGTGAACGTCTGTGATTATAGATCAAATTTGAAAATACTGTATGCTATATGAATAACAATGGGGAATAACACTTGCAAAGTAAGAATAACAATAAATAATTAAAAAATCTTGTCAACTGTAATTACTGTAATTAATTAAATGAGAGAAAGTTGCTTCACTGTGCTGACATCTAGTGGCAAATTGCAAGCTGACTTCTCAATGTCATTTCTGTGCATGTTTCTATGTTGACCATCTTATCTGGACATGATATGACTACTTTTCCTTCACCACCTTCCTCGCAAAAATAGTTGGTGGTCATAAATATGCAGGTATTTTATAGTATAAAACATTTGTATCTCAATTTGAACCAATATTTTGGGGGTTAAAGTGTGTAGAAATATTCCTGCGCTTTTAGTTTGGTGGTGATGATTAACAATCTTAGGCTCCATTTCTTTTCCCAAGCTGGAACTTTAATTATTGCCCTCATTAGGCCTATATCTATTCACTCTGATGTGGAAGAACAATAATAAAAACTCTTTCTTTATCATTCCGACGCTCTGGGGCCTATAGTCGCTTCAATGAGTTCTGTTTATAGGCCAAGCAGAGCATACATAACAAAATGCAGTCTCTCTGTAATGTCTATAATATATTTGTGTCTCTTACTTAGGATATGGCAATACCCAGGTTACAACTATATGAGCGATGCCCCTCAGATATTGTGCATACACCTATAGGCCTTATGTACCCATACGCACATACGCTCCTCAAACTCAAGTAGGCCGACATCTTTAGTAAATGCTTGTTGCACGCTTACACTGCATTCTTGGGCCCCTTGCTTTTATTTTCCACTCAGCAGGGAGGATTTCACCATCACCATGTGTGCTTCCTTGCTCTGTAATTTCTCATATAAATTTTTAGACATTAGGATGTGCTTCACCCACGACCAAGGAAAGCCTCCTGTGCCCCCCCCCCCTTAAAAAAAAAAAAAGTGGTGGCCCTTGGGTTGTCGACTGTGACCCGATCATACACAGGACGGGCGGAAGGTGGGAATGGTGATTTATATGCCCCCTTTCGAAGAAGGTGGGGCATATAGCTTTGCACATGTTGGTCCGTCAGTCAGTAAACTGTGGTTTCCGCACAATAACTCAAGAAGTTTTTGAGCTAGGACTTTGATACTGTACAGGTGTATTATTCTAGTCAAAAACTAGGCAAAGTTTGAAGATGGGTGACCTTGACCTAATTTCCAAGGTCACAGTGGTACCTGACCTAACTTTGATTTCCGCACAATAACTGAAGAAGTTTTTAAGCTACGACTTTTATATTGCACAGGATTATAGTCCATATTTGGGGCTAGGAGAAGTTTGAAGATTGATGACCTTGACCTCATTTTAAAGGTCACAGAGCCAGTTTACTGAATATGGTTTCATGCTTTCTGCATGATAACTGATACCTTGGAGCTAGAACTTTTATATTGCACAGCTTTATGGTTGTCTGTAAGGGCTAGGTTGAGTTTGAAGATGGGTGACCTTGATCCAGTTTTCAGGGTCACAGAGAGATTGTAGAATTCCTGTGGTTTTTGCACAATAACTCAAGAAGTTTATAAGTTAGGACTGGGATACTTTACAGGTCTATAGTTCTTGCTAAGGGCTAGAAGAAGTTTTAAGTTTGGTGACCTTGATTTAATTTCCAAGGTCACATTGGTACCTGGGTTAACTTTGGTTTCCACATGATAACTGAAGAGGTTTTTAAACTAGGACTTTTAATTTGCACTGAGTAATTGTCTGTATTCAGGGCTAGGTCAAGTTTGAAGATGGGTCACCTTGACCTAATTTCAAAGGTCACAGAGCCATTTGGTTGAATACTGTTTCTGCATGATAACTTATATTTTAGAGGTAACACTTTTATATTGCACAGCTTTATGGTTGCCTATAAGGGCTAGTTTGAGTTTGTAGATGGGTGACCTTGACCCAGTTTTGAGGGTCAGACACAGACAGTAGACTTCCTGTGGTTTTTGCACAATAACTGAAGAAGGTCAAGTGAAATTGAGTGACTTTGCCCTAATTTCCAAGGTCATAAAGCCACTTTGCTGAATATGGTTTCTAAATGATGACTAATTTTTCAGCTATAACTTTTATATTGTCCAGGTTTTTAGTCATTTTTAAGGGCTAGGTTAAAGTTTAAAGATATGTGACATTGATGTATGATCAACCTTCACTAATTTTGTAAGGTCACGAGTGCCCCATCTACCACTATCAATAGGGTAGCGAGGGCAAGGGTAATGAGGGCGGGGGGCATCTATGTTTTACAAACATATCTTGTTTTCCACTTCAGCCTGGTTAGAGCACAGCACAGCAGCACATATTTAACCTCAAATTATAACCCCAAGGACCTTTTTGATGCCATGAAGGTCTTAAATTGGTGATATAATCTGACTTCAATCTTGAGCGAGTCGTCACTGACAGCACGATACAAAACGATAATTATATATTAAAGCTTACAACTGTAATTTGTGGATTGAAATGTTTCCAGCCGTAATGACCAATCTGTCAGTATTATACAGGGTATGATCCACTTCACAAATCGTTTCAAGACAGACCAGGTGAATATTTGGCGTGAAGCCCTTGCATGGACACTGCATACAAACTGAGTAGACACCACGCAGACACCTCTTTGACTCTGCGTAGAGAGTGCGTAGACACTGCGTAGACAAATGAACGAATGCGTATACAGTGCCTTGGGCCAATGCAGCCGTGTAGAACCCCTGATAACTTCTATGCGAGCGGAACTGTATGTACAGGTCTTATGATACAGCATGTGCCACTCACCATATTAATACAAAAATGTTACTATATATTATGATACTATCTATACACTGGTAAATTTTGTATCATATATGCATGTTGTATGTATGCATTTCTGTTGTGTCATATATTGCCCATCAGTTGCAGCTTGTTTATCAATTATAAGATTCAAGTTGATCATGTGTGCATTATTCTATGCATGTAGAACTTAAATGATTCAAGGCATCCTCCTGACTACTTTTAGTAGATTAGGTATTTACAAGTTTTTTTGTTTTTTACCTCAGCTGACTTGTCAGTCAGCTGAGGTTTTTTGAGGGTCTGTCGTCCGTCGTCCCTCGGTCCATCCGTCGTCCGTCTGTCCGTCATCCACAATTCACATTTTCGACTTCTTCTCAAAAACCGTCAGCCAGATTCACTTCAAACTGGGTGGAGATGTGCCTTGGGTGGTACTCTATCAAGTTTGTTCAAATGGTCACGGTCCAGTGATTTTTGGATTTTTAATGAATTTTTTTGTTCTTTTTTTGTTAAATCTTAAAAAATCTTCTTCTCCGAAACTGCTCACCCAATTGCTTTGATATCACACAGGAACACTCTCTGGGACTCCTAGTTCTTACTTTGTTCACTTGGTGATGCTGCAATTTTTTCCTAATTTTTTATGAATTTTTGTGTGTTATAGCTATTTTCAACTTCTTCTCCAGAACCGTCACTCAGATTGAGTTGAAACACAGTGGATATGTTCCTTGTAGAAGGGTCAAACAAAGTTGTTCACTATGTGGGAATGCTGCGGATTCCTGATTTTTAACGATTTTTTCAATTCTGGTACTTGTCGGTCAATGCAGCTTTCCTATTGATTACTATGGAAGTCAATGGGCATTCTAATGCTAATTCACATTTTCGACTTCTTCTCCAAAACCGTCATCCAGATTAACATCAAACTTGGTGGCAATGTACGTTGGGTGGGTTTCTACCAGTTTTGTTCAAATGTTCATGCTCCAGTGATTTTTTGATTTTTAATTAATTTTTTTTTTTTTTTTTTTTGGACAAATCTTAAAAAATCTTGTAAGTCAATGGGCATTCTAATGCTAATTCACAGGACAACTGACATGAAATTTACTGTTTACTTGATAACTTGAGATCTATTTTGAGTTTGCTACACATGTTAATTATTCTGTATGAAGGCCATGCTGAGACAGTACATGAATGACCTTGACCTTGTTTGTGGGGTCACAGTGCAACATACATGAATTTTACTCTTCATTATAACTTGAGAACTACTTGGACTTTGATATTGCACATGTAAGTGTTCTTCTATAAAGGTCAGACTTACTCAGAACATGGTGTCCTTGATCCTTTCCCAAGTTCATAGAGCTGCAAGTGTGATGAATGTCAAGATCAGCTGAGGGACGGGCTGTTCACACAGCCCTCTTGTTGGATAATAATTTTGAGAACTGTTTGAACTGTGAATGATATAATGGTTGTCTCCGATGGAAACCAAGTAGAAACTGCACTTCTCACTCACTTTATTGACTCTCTACCAGGTGAAGTCTGGGTCTGTGGCGGTACAGCAAAGAAGCGCCATTTCATTGCTACACATGATGTGGCAAATCAGCTAGATCCAGATATTTCTGAAAACCTCCTTGCTTTCCATGCTGTGTCTGGGTGTGACACAACAAGTCAATTTCTGAGCTATGGTAAGAAAACAGCTTGGAAAACATTTCAAATCAGTCTAAATTATTGAGGGGACTTGGTAAAGGAGACCTAACCTCTCATGTGACTGCAGATGTTGAGAAATTCATCATGGCATTGTATGCCCCTCCATCATCTGTGACATCTGTTGATGAATTCTGTACCCAGCTGTTTTGTTCAAAGAGTCCCAAAAAGCTGCCCCTAACCCATGATACCTTGATACAACACATCAAGCGAGCCTACTACCAGACCTCAATCTGGCATAAATCTCTGGTGGCAAAACCTACCTTACCATCACTCCTACAGCATGGGTGGGAAGAGTATCCAAATGGATCATTGGTGCCAATCTTAATAACAAGGCCTCCTATTCCTTCCACTTGCACTGAGCTACTGAGTTGTGGATGTAAAACAAACTGTGGCTTGTTATGCTGCAGATGCTGTAAGCATGCTCTTGCATGTACAGGAGCCTGCAAATGTCACCACAAAAATGCAATATGCATAAACCTACATAACCCTGAGGATAGACGGAGTGATGCTGAAGACTGATAGGATAAATTGTGTCAATTGGTGCCAAGTAACATGGACATCAAACATAACAATTTATCTTGAATTATGCACTAAATTGGTGGTATTGCTCCATATCACCATCTTGAAAAGTAGGCATACTGGATAAAGCAGTGACATAATGATCTGCTCTCTCTATATATATATTAAACAGGTCTTTAAATGATATCTCTAATTTCTTAAATATGACCTTACCAAGTAACCTGTGCATGTAAATATGTTTTCACAGTGGTTTCAATACAAACCACAACTTTCCAGTTTCCCTTTGCAGTGCTTACATGCAGTTCACAATTGACCTTCGAACTAGCAAATGAGCCTGACATATAATACTCAATAATGATATAACATGCACATTATAAGGACTGTGTATATGTCAACTCAACCCAAAATACAATAACAGAACAAATACAATATGTATACATATGTTAGCTCTTACTCCAGTGTTCTTTGTGCTTATTTGTAATTTTTTTTTTTTTTTTTTTTTTTTTTTGATTTTGTATTGTTCATCATGATTGAGTCTGATTACCATGGTGATTTGCTTAGAGATTCTCCGCAGGATATTAAGCAATGCATCTCGTGTATAGATGAGAAATATAAATGAAGTCAATTCAGTTTCAAACAATTAAAATTACATACGGGCTACAAATGTTTTATCACTTTTACTGATACAGTGAGACCTCATTAATCCGGACTCTATTGTTCTCAAAAATTTGTCCGGATTGTCGCGGTATTCGGACTGTTGAAACTGTCAATCACGAAAGAAATTACCTACACACAATGACAACTATTTATTATTTCAACATGGTAATGCAATGGTCTTTATTAATGAGTTGAGTAATGTTCACAGTTCAATTGAACTATATGTGCAAGTCATTGTATGGAATTAATGGATTAAGCTGCATGCAGAAATCGGCAGCACGTGCCAGTCAAAGTTATCACAAGCGGCACACCTTTGATGTGGGCCCAGGCTACTTTGCGGGAGACAAAAAGTGTGTTATGGATCGCTGTTTCAGACTGGTGGACATACGATCATTAATTACACGTGAAACTGACCACAGGTTTTTCAAGGTTTCATTTCCATTGTCATTTTCGCCAACGGGATTTTGCTCAAAATATGTAATCAACATTTGGACAGAGTCTTTAGCTTGAGTCAAAGTTACCGGTGCCGGCGGCTCTGGTTCATCATCAGACTGATCTGACTGAGAACTCCGCCCCTGGGATTGTTCATCCGCGGTTTCCTGAACTAAAGTTAGGATATCATTGTCTGATAATGTTTCTCCGGTCTCCTCATGGGAATCAATGTTCACATAATCATCGACATCCAGGACATCCTCACCAAAGAACGGCAACTGACACATCAACGCCTGCAAATCATCACGTTACATTGTATCGGAGAGCGACGCTGGCAGGTGTCAGATCAACTCGCGGCTTGTGAATACAAACATCAAAGGCAGCTAAAGTTTGTTTTAATCCGGACTATTGATCAAATTTAACATACTAATTAACCATTATGTTGACAAGAAAGCATGTCCGGATACGGATACTGAAATTCTGGACTAACAATCAATCTTACAATGGGAGAAATTCGTTCCCTAGAAAAAATGTTCGGAAGCTGAGAAATCCGGACAGTTGAGGTCCGGAGTAAAGAGGTCTCACTGTATTTACCATTATTACCTATATTTGTAGTAAATGACCTTGACCCTTCGGCATAAAATTGAATTTTCTAAAAAAAAAAGCAAAATTTTTCTTAAAAGAAAAGCTATGCTATGGACCATAAGAAATATGAATATTTCTACCTTCCACGAAACAGCAAACCATACCTTTCATAAAAGGCATTGTTTGTCCTCTCCAGTTACAAAAATTTTTTATATAAATATTCTTTAACAAGCTTGCATATAAACATTTCTCTACAAGCCCCTAACACATTCTCAGACTGGAAGACACCATTTTTATGATTCTGGGGGTCCATGCCAAACATCTATAAGGGTCTTTGCTCTTGCTCTCTCAGGGACCACGAACTCGATTTCTGGAGCACTTCTGCGAATTGGCTTCCTGTCTATTAATTTGTTCACCAGGTGGTGCTTTTGTGTGTTTTCTTCACTTGTGACTTCTTCTGCAGATCTGTTACTCAGATTAAGTTGAAACTTTGTGGATATGTTCCTTGTGAAAGGGTCAAGCGAAGATATTCACTAGGTAGCACTGCTGTGGATTCCTGATTTTTAACAATATTTTTCAATTTGGGTACTTTTCGGTAAATGCACCTTTTCTATTTCTTACTATGCAAGTCAATGAACATTCTAATAGTAATTCACATTTTGGACTTTTCTGAAGAAACTGTCATTCAGATACATTGGAAACTTGGTGACAATGAACTTTGGGTAGGTCTATACCAAGTTTGTTCAAATGGTCATGATCCAGTGATTTTTGGATTTTTTATGATTTTTTAAAAAAATCTTTAAAAAAGTTTTAATAGGAAAGTTTAACATATGAATTTCTTGTAATGGTTACAAATTAAATAATTTTTGCCAGATTTGTGCCAAACTTAGTAGGGATGTACCTTTTCTTAGTGTTTACCTATTTTGTGTAAATGGTCATGCTCCAGTGATGTTTGGACCTTAAACCCATTCCCAAGGTCACAGGACAACTGACATGAAATAATTTAGTGTTCACTTGATAACTTGAGATCTGTTTTGAGTAGTGACCTTGATGTTGCACATGTTAATGTTTCTCTATGAAGGTCATGCTTAGACAGTACATGAATGACCTTGACCTTGGTTTGGGGATCACAGTGCAACATACATGAATTTTACTTTTCACTATAACTTGAGAACTACTTGAACTGGGACCTTGATGTTGCACATGTTAGTGTTCCAGTCTTCTATAAATGTCAGACCTACTCAGCAAATGGGTGACCTTCATCCTATCCCAAGTTCACAGAGCCACAAGTGTGATGAATATCTAGGTCCGCTGAGCATGGGCTGTTCACAGCCCTCCTGTTACTATTTTTGAGTCACTGTGATGAAATGGTGTTGATATACAAAACAAAAGTTAAGAGAGGAAGGATGGAAGGAGAGACAGAGAGAGTGTTGCCCTTTCACGTCTATATAATTATATGGAACTGGAAGAAATATTCCACTTTGAGTTTGCTTTCATAAATTCTTCATTGCCTAAAAATGCCATTCAGTTCACTTTTCACTAACATTGTTATCTACTGCAATGAAATAACTTTTTACCTCAGCTGACTTGTCAGTCAGCTGAGGTTTTGTGAGGGTCTGTCGTCCGTCGTCCGTCCGTCCGTCCGTCGTCCGTCCGTCGTCCACAATTCACATTTTCGACTTCTTCTCAAAAACCGTCAGCCAGATTCACTTCAAACTTGGTGGGAATGTGCCTTGGGTGGGTCTCTACCAAGTTTCTTCAAATGGTCGCGGTTGAGTGATTTTTTTATTTTAAATGAATTTTTTTGTTCTTTTTGTGGTAAATCTTAAAAAATCTTCTTCTCCGAAACCGCTCACCCAATTGCTTTGATATCACACAAGAACACTCCCTAGGACTCCTAGTTCTTAATTTGTTCACCAGGTGGCGCTGCGATTTTTTCCTAATTTTTTATGAATTTTTGTGTGTTTTAGCTATTTTTGACTTCTTCTCCAGAACTGTCACTCAGATTAAGCTGAAACATGGTGGATATGTTCCTTGTAGAAGGGTCAAACAAAGTTGTTCACTATGTGGGAATGCTGCGGATTCCTGATTTTTAACGATTTTTTCAATTCTGGTACTTGTCGGTCAATGCAGCTTTCCTATTGATTACTATGGAAGTCAATGGGCATTCTAATGCTAATTCACATTTTCTACTACTTCTCCAAAACTGTCATCCAGATTAACTTCAAACTTGGTGGCAATGTACCTTGGGTGGGTTTCTACCAATTTTGTTCAAATGTTCATGCTCCAGTGATTTTTGGATTTTTAATGAATTTTTTTGTTCTTTTTTTTTTTGACAAATCTTAAAAAATCTTCTTCTCCGAAACTGCTTACCCAATTGCTTTGATATCGTACATAGACACTCCCGGGGACACCTAGTTCCCAATTTTTTCACCAGGTGGCGCTACAATTTTTTTAGGAATTTTTTGTATGGTTTTGCTATTTTTCCCTTGTCAGAACAGTCCCTCAGATTAAGCTGAGATGTGATAGATATGTTGTCGTGGAAGGGTCAAACAGTTGTTTACTAGGTGGCACTGCTTTGGATCCCTGATTTTTAAGGATTTTCAATTGGGGTACTTATCGTTCAATGCAGCTTTCCTATTGATTACTATGTACAGTTCCGCCCGTCTAAAACTTAACAGCCAAACGCGTTTGTGACGTTTGGCTGGTGTTTGGCTTGCGTGTGAAAACGTTTGAAAGCGTTTGGTTTGCGTTTGAAATTCGTTTGAGAAGCGTTTCAAACACTTTCAGCATTGCGTTTCAAACACTTTGAGCAACGCGTTCGGTACACATGCGTTTCAAACGCGTTCGGTACACATGCGTTTCAAACGCTTACAGATGCATTTACAAAGTTTAGGTGTTATATTGTATTTTCCCCTTGTTGCTTAAGTTAGAGATACACAAAATGAATGTTTACATTACTTTTCTTCCACACACAAGTGTACATAAAATTGTTCACAAGAATATGAGTTGATAAAGATTCCAGTGGGAATCGAAATATAAAAAAATTAAAAAAAAATATTTTAATGTAAATAAAAACCCCAAGTGAATGAATGTATTTAAACTAGGATGCATCTTGAAGGAACGACGTAAAGAAATAAGCAAACTTGGAACTCTGTGCAATGTAACGCAAAATGCCCCACATGTAGTATGAAAAAAAATACTTGGTTGGTGCTGTAATGCAGACGCTTTTTATTCCGTCAATTTTGTTTTTCCTTTGTATAAACGTTGTACTGCTTAGGTACAATATATATATATATATATATTTGATTTTCTTATTATCTACGCAGCCGTTTTAAGAATCTCCTACAGTAATTTTTTTTTTAAAAAAGCATTCAAAGAACAGATTACCCCCGGCGCCAACAATCTTTTTTTCCTCAATTCTGCATTTCTTGAGATATTATGGTAACAAGATTGTCCCCTTGTGCGCCACTCAGACGGCCTTCAAATGAAAACTTCAAAAGTTTCTTAAGTTTAAAAATAATAAGAAGCTAGTTTTCAATAAGAACGTGGTCCATTTAATATAATTTGTATCTCTGATAAAAATTTGTGAAGCTGCGATGCATCCTTGTTGAGATATTATGATAACGTGGTCCCCTTGTGTGCCGCTCAGAAGGCCTTCAAATAAATGCTTTAAAACTTCATTTAAAAAAGTTATAAATGCAAAAAGGAAGCTGGTTTAAATAGGTACCTGGTCCATCATAAGATGCACCTCAGAAAAATAATTGGTAAAGTTGCGGTCAGCATTTTTTGAGATATCACGGTAAAGTCGTCAGGGTTGAGGCCACTCAGACGGTCTTCAAATCAGTGCATGAAAAGTTTCATTAAAAAAAATGTAAAAATAACCAGAGGAGGCTGATTTCAGTAATAACCTGGTCCATTATAGGAACGCATTCCTGGTAAAAATTTGGTAGAGCGACCTTGAATAGTTTTTGAGATATCGCGGTAACATCGTCATGGTTGACGCCAATAAATACATTAATGAAAAGTTTATAATTAATCAGAGAAAGTTGCTTTTCAATGGGAACCTGGTCCATTATAAGGTACATCTCTGATAAAAATTTGGTAAAGCTACGGTGAAAATTCAGATATCGCACGCGGCAGTAACATTGACTCGATGGATGGACGACAATATCATCCGGCACTTCATGTGCGGAGGGTAAAAAATGGGAATGGAACACTTACAAGGGCGTATGAGAATCCAATGATTATACATGAATAAAGACAATGCTCTTTCAAGTTTGATTTTATGTTGTTGGTTTTTTGTAATGAGTAAACAAAACTGAATTGCTTAAAGATCCAGGTATTATGTGTGTGCAATCACGCCCCAGGGATTACAATGCATGAATTATTTCCTGATTCTCTTTTCTTATTTCTCCCCAATGGTTGCACTTATCTGCACGAGCTGTGTGTCATTTTCTTTTCGTTTCTTTCTTCTTCAACTCCCTCGCCCCCCAATTCTAATGAGACCGTTCCGTGCATAGGAAATAAGGTAATGCTAACTATGTAGTTGTGTGCCCAGGACTGACTATACCACTTTTGTATTAGGGGTGTTGGCAATACATTTGACTCTGTGTTGTTATGTCACAGGCTTCCGTGGGGCTTGGGCTTACATTATCAAATGTGCCAGCGGTATTATATTTATATATATTGATATATATATGTATATATATTTACATATATTTGATTTCTTACACATATGGACCACGGTCTTTCATTTGTCTGCTCAAAACTTTACAGACGAGAGGGCGCAACGGATTATAAATATACCACACCAGGCAGCATTTTGAATATCAGTGGTGTCGACATCGCCTACATTCTTCTTTCATTTTGATTCAATTTTGCGGATTTGATGAAATCTATGATAGATTTCGACATAAAACTCAAATAAGAATGTGTATTTGTATCATGAAAACATGAATACAGAAAGAAACAATTTCCCAAATTAGTCTTTTATTTTTAATTAATGATCCAAATGAGTATGCTAATGATTATGGTCACAAGGTGTTGCTGTGGGTGACACCTTGTGGCTAATCCTAGCAGTAACACGTGCGGCAAGCAAAATGGACACTTGTCGGCTTGACTCCTGTGAGGATTGCAAGCTTGTGACAGTCGGCAACGATATCTATCCAACTAGATACGTATATGTATTTCCAAGTGTTTCAAGTAGGCCTTGTTAAATTTACTGGTGCATCTAGTAGGTTTGTACTTTTGTTGACCAACACGCAAAGGGATCCAATCTGATGGTGGATTAGAAATCGCATCAGCTCTCTTGTTTTGTTGTGTTTTTTTTCTGCAGCTAAGATCACTGATCAGTGCCGATGATCCACATGTGAAGGATACGTGGAAAAGACTTCACACAATTGAGATGGCAGTTGTCAACTCGGCCCTCTGTCTTAATTTTTATATTTGTGTTTATCTTCACTAATTAATTACACACTTTGGAAAAGGGCTAAAATGCGTAGATCACAAGTAACTGAAAAAAGACGTTTAAGTCGTTTATTTGTATAGGACTTTTTCCTTTCAGCGTCCCATTTTGAATATTTATTTGGATTACCCCCCCCCCCAAAAAAAAGAAAAAGAAACAAAGAAACAAAAACTGTACGATTGATTTGCAAAATATCCAAGAATCATAATTTTTTTTGGTGATAAAATCCAAATAAATAACGGTAATTAACGTCCGGTACAAACAGGATCCATGTTAAAATTTCAAAAATGGGTTTTCAACATATGACTAGGCCTACATGTATTTATAGCTGCTATAAATTGGGAGTTGTTTTTTTGTATATTTGGTCACCGAAAAATAATTTAGGTATGTAGGCTACCTGTGCATATAATGTCAAAATGATAAGCGTGTCCGTTATTAAATGTGATTTCCTTCGCTGTATTTTCTGGTGTGCCTGTATTCAAAATGAAATTAAACTATAATTTTTTCAAATGTTGACATGAAGTAGCGTAATCAAATGGCCAGATCATTAATTTTGTCAGTGCAAAGCCCGCAACTATTGCAAATTTTGCTCTGGTCAACATCATTGAAAAGTTGCATTCACAAACTAGTCCAAATTAAAAACAATGCACTGAATCTATTTAATTTGTCATTACGTTGTTGTGACGTATCGGCATACAATTCCTTCATTGGCGGTTCCTTGATCATAATCTGTGGAAAGCGTCGGTAAAAAGGTAGGCCCTAATTGCAGAAAACCATTAGCTTCAATATTATCGTGCACTGAAAGATTTGCAAATGTTGACCACCATTTTGACCGTGGGCGAGGTCACATGATCTCTGCATGGACCCCATGACCCCCATGCCTGGACTTTTGCACACGTGGGGAACAGCGGTTTCGATTTTCTTTCATTTTTGTGAAAACGTAAATAATTGAAATTGATGGAGACCTACTACAACTCTCTAAACTTTGTTGAATGACAGTATTGGTTTGTTTACTGACAATGAAGAAATGGAGACAGGGAACAGAACAAATACTTATTGCAATTAAAAATTAAAAATGACATGGTTGTTCAAAGTGGTTGTGGATGCCGGAGATTCAAGCACTGAAGCAGGTTCGAGAACCGGCCATTTCATGTTGAGACTTGACACAGCAAACAATAGACTATCATGTTTGGACGGAGACAAACTTCAAAAGTGTTGTTGTAGTTACGCCGGTCATTTTTCCCCTGAATACGAAAAATAAAAAATAAAAAACATCGATGTTCATTATCTTTGATAGTGTTTTTACGAGAACGGTGGCAGCTGCGGATGGTGCTGTGCCTCGTGCGCCGTTCCTTCCGAAACTGGTCATTCATCTTGGTCAAACAATTCAGTACAGAGGGGCGCTCAAAACGATGTGGCCCCTAAAGTCTTCTGCCCTCTTTTACATTGCATTTAAGTGCATATACATGTACAAATAAATTTACTCAACCTGCAACTGAAGCTTTATTTCTGTGTTAGGTTTAAGTAACTGAACGCATAGCTTGTTGAAGTGGGACATTTTGCCACTATCAAACATTTGGGAAATGCTTTAATTTGTAACAACTATGCGATGGAAAGTCATTGACCTGTTTGGATGTGTTTGAAATGCAATTGTGAAAGTGTTTGAAACGCGTTTGGTGAAGCGTTTGAAACGTTTTTATTATCAGAGCGTTTGAAACGCGTTTGTAACAAAGAGTTTGCAACGCATTTGCAACGCGTTTGCTTTGCGTTTGAGTTTTCTCGCTTGCGTTTGAGGATCGTTTGGGAAGCGTTGGTGCGTTTGGCGTTTGATAACTTGAACGCGGGCGGAACTGTAAGTCAATGGGCATTCTAATGCTAAATCACAGGACAACTGACACGAAATTTACTGTTTACTTGATAACTTGAGATCTGTTTTGAGTTAGCTACACATGTTGATTATTGTGTATGAAGGTCATGCTGAGACAGTACCTGAATGACCTTGACCTCGTTTGTGGGGTCACAGTGCAACATACATGAATTTTACTCTTCATTATAACTTGAGAACTACTTGAACTTTGATGTTGCACATGTGAGTGTTCTTCTATAAAGGTCAGACTTACTCAGAACATGGTGTCCTTGATCCTTTCCCAAGTTCATAGAGCTGCAAGTGTGATGAATGTCAAGATCAGCTGAGGCACGGGCTGTTCACACAGCCCTTTTGTTAACCCTTAATACAAATAATCCATGTTTTTAATCTGTTACTAGGTGCAATGCTTGTCAAAGTCATCCTGGTAACGTTCTCTGTCAAAATATTAATGAAATAAAATGTAGGCCTAACACGTTCATGTTGCAATTCTATTATTATAACAACTTTCATTACGGCATTGGGATGTGATACAAGGTCCCATGAGTCACATACTAGTAGGCCTAAATTAAAAGTTAATAATACTGAATAGGATTGCCCCCCCCCCACCCCCCACCGTATGGTCTGATATTTGGGTAGGGGCCTAAAAATTCTGAAGACACGAGAAAGATGATCAAGTGACAATAATTTGATAACAAAAAACCTCTTGAAAGTACACTTAAACATACATGTACATATATACAATTACTTTATTCATTAGCTATATCATAACTTGTTGGGAGTAGGTATATTTTGCCAGGATCAAACATTTGGGAAATGCTTTGTAACCGCTATGCAATAAAATGTCGTTGACGTGTTTGGATGTGTTTGAAATGCATTTGTGAAAGTGTTTGAAACGCTTTTGGTGAAGTGTTGGAAACATATTTATTGTCCAAGCATTTCAAACGCATTTGTAAGAAAGAGTTTGAAACGCATTTGGAATGGATTTGTTTCAAGTTTGACTTTTCTTGTTTTTGTTTGTGGATCGTTTGGGAAACGTTTGGTGATTGTCAACTTGAACGCAGGTGGTACTGTTGTTCTATTTTGCTGGAGAACTTACTGTATCATCCATATATTGACTACCTGCGGAATCGAGGATAAATTTAAGTCTTTAATCTAATATTCATTTTGATATTCAGTTGTTTGAGAATTTTGTTGCGATCATGCATCTGACTGGTGAGCATACTTTACATATGACATATCACAGCATTCATGAGTGCAGTGCAAAGTACCTCATATGGAATTAGTTCTGATGTAGCGGGTATGCAACCACATGCGTTCTGTGATTACATGGTGTGTTAACATTAGCGACATTTGACAGGATGCATTCCAACGGGAACGAGAATATGATAGAATGTGATCTGAGGGCATGGGCTAGAACACAAAGGGTGCCTTTACCTGCAAAAATGTAACGGGATGTGAACAGAATGCAAACGGCATGAGAACAGACCATGAACGTGTTGATGGTCCGTTCTTTGTAACGTTTTGCTAGGGCGTAACTGTATGTTTCAATCTTATCCATATACTGTCAGCTTAGTATAAAGCTAGGTTCAAACTGGGACTTATTATGGGTTAAATGTACATGTATCGAGGTCAGCTAAGCTTGCACTGCTCTCTTGTTTATGTATGTCATTGATTTGATCTAATGACAGATAACTGTGTTGGAAGCATGATATATTTTACCATCAAATAACTTTAATTTTTGTCTTTTTTTTTTATCCTAACAGCAATTCGCAATGTCAAGTTCAAGATACTGGATGCTGTGATTGCCCAGGAACCCATCCACAGAGGAGGAGGTCAGATCATTCCCACTGCCAGGAGGGTGGCATACTCTGCATTCTTGATGGTCAGCAATTATTTACCCTTTTGCTCTGACCCCCCCCCCCCCCCAAAAAAAAAAAAAAAACAAAACAAAAACAAAAACAAAACAAAACTGGTGCTACCGATTTTTCACTCTAGTGTCAAACCATGTAGAGAAATGTACCAATATTTTATCGCAGCAAATGTCTTAGAACAGAACAAAGAGTGAAACCAATTTTTAGAAAAAATTGATTTCCTGGACATTGATTAATTTGCCCTTCTCAGAACTTAGTTACCCCACAAATCTGCTTGCTGTGTATGACATTTGTTTTTACCCTCAGCATATAAACTGCCATAGGGTATTGTTGTTCTCAGCGGCGTCCGTATGTCCATTTGTCTTACCAATGTTTCTGCGATATCTCCAAAAATGTTCACCGTGGGATGACGTTGCCATAATATCTCAAAAGATATTCACCTTATCTTGACTAAATTTTTGTCACAGATGCACCTTATAATGGACCAGGTTTCTATAATAAACCAGCTTCCTCTGATTATTCCCTAACTATTTATGAAACTTTTAATGTATTTATTTCAAGGCTGCCTGAGTGGCGTTAACCCTGATGACGTTACCACAATATTAATATATAAAAAAATATTAACAGTAGCTTTACCTAATTTTCTTAAAGATGCACCTAATAATGGACCAGGTTCCTATTGAAAACCAGCTTCCTCTCATGATTTATGAAACTTTAAATGTATTTATTTGAAGGCTGTCTGAGTGGCGTCAACTCTGACGATGTTACGGCGATATCTCAAAAAAGTTTGACCGCAGCTTTACAAAATTTTTGTCAGATATGCATCTTATGATGGACAAGGTTCTTATGTAAAACCAACTTCCTCTGTATTTGTAAACTTTTTATGACACTTTGAATTGTTTATTTCAAAGCCATCTGAGTGGGCCACAAGAGGCTGATGTTACCATGATAATATATCCTCAAGGTCCATCGCAGCTTCACCAAATTTTTGTCAGAGATGCACATTTTAATGGACCAAGTTCCTATTGAAAACCAGCTTCCTCTTATTATTTTTAAACTTATTATGAAACTTTTGAAGTATTTATTTGAAGGGTCTGAGTGGCGCATAAGTGGACAATGTTACGGAAATATGTCACCTAAAATTACCCCAAGAACACATCCAAAGTTGCTCTTTCTTTTCATGGACATTAATATAGAAATCATATGTAAAGTGGTCTACTGTGAAGTGTCCAAAAAAAAAAAAAGAAAAAATATTGCAGAACTGAAGTAGAAAAAATTGTGAGTGCTGAGGGTAATCCGTTCTCTGAATTCTATTTTGTAGCTCAGCTGACCAGCTGACTTGTCAGTCAGCTGAGCTTTTGTGAGGGTCCGTGGTCCGTCCGTCATCCACAATTCACATTTTCGACTTCTTCTCCAAAACCATAAGCCAGATTCACTCCAAACTTGGTGGGGATGTATCTTGTGTTGGTGTCTACCAAGTTTGTTCAAATGATCATGCTTCAATAATTTTTGTATTTTTTAATGAATGATTTGTTCTTTTGTGGGGGCAAATCTTAAAAATTCTTCTCTGACACCGCTGCACCAATTGCTTTGATATCACACATAAACACTCTTAGGGATTCCTAGTTCTTAAGGACAGGTAAGGCACCAAAAATAAATCCCACTTTAGTCAATCCTAGCTAAAACTCTATTTGTGTTAGGATAACATATCATATATGTGTGTAATCGTCATACTCCAAAGAATTTATATGGCCTGTATTTGGGTGTCTGTGATGTTTATTGTTGAATAAACAATTGAAAGTTGACTGCAAAGCATCCACTCCATAAATGTCGATATAAGTCACTAATTATTTGTGATAAAATCATAATTATACTTGCATCTTAATCCTGACATATTGGCAACAAAAAGCGATCCTATGATTTTTACCTCAGGTGAGGTTTTTTGAGGGTCTGTCGTCCTTCCGTCGTCCACAATTCACATTTTCGACTTCTTCTCAAAAACCGTCAGCCAGATTCACTTCAAACTTGGTGGAGATGTGCCTTGGGTGGGTCTCTACCAAGTTTGTTCAAATGGTCACGGTCCAGTGACTTTTGGATTTTAAATGATTACCTCAGCTGACTTGTCAGTCAGCTGAGGTTTTTTGAGGGTCTGTCGTCCGTCGTCCGTCCGTCCGTCCGTCGTCCGTCCGTCCATCCGTCCGTCGTCCACAATTCACATTTTCGACTTCTTCTCAAAAACCGTCAGCCAGATTCACTTTAAACTTGGTGGAGATGTGCCTTGGGTGGGTCTCTACCAAGTTTGTTCAATTGGTCACGGTCCAGTGATTTTTGGATTTTTAATGAATTTTTTTGTTCTTTTTCGGGTAAATCTTAAAAAATCTTCTTCTCCGAAACCGCTCACCCAATTGCTTTGATATCACACAGGAACACTCCCTGGGACTCCTAGTTCTTAATTTGTTCACTAGGTGGCGCTGCAATTTTTTCCTAATTTTGTATGAATTTTTGTGTGTTATAGCTATTTTCGACTTCTTCTCCAGAACCATCACTCAGATTAAGCTGAAACATAGTGGATATGTTCTTTGTAGAAGGGTCAAAAAAAGTTGTTCACTATGTGGGAATGCTGAGGATTCCTGATTTTTAACGATTTTTTCAATTCTGGTACTTGTCGGTCAATGCAGCTTTCCTATTGATTACTATGGAAGTCAATGGGCATTCTAATGCTAAATCACATTTTTGACTTCTTCTCCAAAACCGTCATCCAGATTGACTTCAAACTTGGTGCGGATACACCTTGAGTGGATCTCTACCAAGGTGTTCAAATGGTCACGCTCCATTGATTTTTATATTTTTTTTTAATGCACCTTTACTATTGATTACCATGTAAGTCAATGGGCATTCTAATGCTAATTTACATTTTCGACTTCTTCTCCAAAACCATCGTCCAGATTTGCTTCAAACTTGGTGGCAATGTACCTTGGGTGGGTGTCTACCAGGTTTGTTCCAATGGTCATGTTCCAATGAATTTGGATTTTTTTATGATTTTTTTTCAAAAACCTCTACAAAAGTTTTAATAGGAAAGTTTAACATGGGAATTTCTTGTAATGGTCATAACTTGAATAATATTGACCAGATTTACTTCAAACTTGGTGGGGATGTGCCTTGGGTGGATCCCTATCAAGTGTGTTCAAATGGTTACGCTCTATTGATTTTTTGGATTTTTTATTAATTTGTTTGTTCTTTTTTGGGGCAAACCTTCAAAATTCTTCACCTCTGAAACCGCTCACCCAATTGCTTTTATATCGTTCATAGACAGTCCCAGGGACACCTAGTTCCCAATTTGTTCACCAGGTGGCGCTGCAATTTTTTTTATGAATTTTTTGTATGGTTTTGCTATTTTTCACTTGTTTTCAGAACTGTCCCTCAGATTAAGCTGAAATGTGATGGATATGTTGTTGTGGAAGGGTCAAACAGTTGTTTACTAGGTGGCACTGCTTTGGATTCCTGATTTTTAAGGATTTTCAATTACGGTATTTACCAGTCATTGGAGCTTTCCTATTGATTACTATGTAAGTCAATGGGCATTCTAATGCTAATTCACAGCACAACTGACACGAAATTTACGGTTTATTTGATAACTTGAGATCTGTTTTGAGTTAGCTACACATGTTAATTATTCTGTATGAAGGTCATGCTGAGACAGTACATGAATGACCTTGACCTTGTTTGTGGGGTCACAATGCAACATACATGAATTTTACACTTCATTATAACTTGAGAACTACTTGAACTTTGATGTTGTACATGTGAGTGTTCTTCTATAAAGGTCAGACTTACTCAGAACATGATGTCCTTGATCCTTTCCCAAGTTCATAGAGCTGCAAGTGTGATGAATGTCAAGATCAGCTGAGGCACGGGCTGTTCGACAGCCCTCTTGTTTTTTTTTGTTCTCTTTTGGGTAAATCTTAAAAAATCTTCTTCTTCGAAACCGCTCACCCAATTGCTTTGATATCACACAGGAACACTCCCTGGGACTCCTAGTTCTTAATTGTTCACCAGGTGGCGCTGCAATTTTTTCCTTATTTTTTATGAATTTTTGTGTGTTATAGCTATTACCGACTTCTTCTCCAGAACCATCACTCAGATTAAGCTGAAACATGGTGGATATGTTCCTTGTAGAAGGGTCAAACAAAGTTGTTCACTATGTGGGAATGCTACGGATTCCTGATTTTTAACGATTTTTTCAATTCTGGTACTTGTCGGTCAATGCAGCTTTCCTGTTGATTACTATGGAAGTCAATGGGCATTCTAATGCTAATTCACATTTTCGACTTCTTCTCCAAAACCGTCATCCAGATTAACATCAAACTTGGTGGCAATGTACGTTGGGTGGGTTTCTACCAATTTTGTTCACATGGTCATGCTCCAGTGATTTTTGGATTTTTAATGATTTTTTTTGTTTTTTACCTCAGCTGACTAGTCAGTCAGCTGAGGTTTTTTGAGGGTCTGTCTTCCGTCGTCCGCCCGTCCGTCCGTCCGTCTTCCGTCCGTCGTCCACAATTCACATTTTCAACTTCTTCTCCAAAACTGTCAGCCAGATTCACTTCAAACTTGGTGGAGGTGTGCCTTGGTTGGGTCTCTACCAAGTGTGTTCAAATGGTCACGGTCCAGTGATTTTTGGATTTTTAATGAATTTTTTTGTTCTTTTTTGGGTAAATCTTAAAAAATCTTCTTCTCCGAAACCGCTCACCCAATTGCTTTGATATCACACAGGAACACTCCTTGGGACACGTAGTTCATAATTTGTTCACCAGGTGGCGCTGCAATTTTTTCCTAATTTTTTATGAATTTTTGTGTGTTATAGCTATTTTCGACTTCTTCTCCAGAACCATCACTCAGATTAAGCTGAAACATGGTGGATATGTTCCTTGTAGAAGGGTCAAACAAAGTTGTTCACTATGTTGGAATGCTGCGGATTCCTGATTTTTAACGATTTTTTCAATTCTGGTACTTATCGGTCAATGCAGCTTTCCTATTGATTACTATGGAAGTCAATGGGCATTCTAATGCTAAATCACATTTTTGACTTCTTTTCCAAAACCGTCATCCAGATTGACTTCAAACTTGGTGCGGATACACCTTGAGTGGATCTCTACCAAGGTGTTCAAATGGTCACGCTCCATTGATTTTTATATTTTTTTTTAATGCACCTTTACTATTGATTACCATGTAAGTCAATGGGCATTCTAATGCTAATTTACATTTTCGACTTCTTCTCCAAAACCATCGTCCAGATTTGCTTCAAACTTGGTGGCAATGTACCTTGGGTGGGTGTCTACCAGGTTTGTTCCAATGAATTTGGATTTTTTTATGATTTTTTTTCAAAAACCTCTACAAAAGTTTTAATAGGAAAGTTTAACATGGGAATTTCTTGTAATGGTCATAACTTGAATAATATTGACCAGATTTACTTCAAACTTGGTGGGGATGTGCCTTGGGTGGATCCCTATCAAGTGTGTTCAAATGGTTACGCTCTATTGATTTTTGGATTTTTTATTAATTTGTTTGTCTTTTTTTGGGGCAAACCTTCAAAATTCTTCACCTCTGAAACCGCTCACCCAATTGCTTTTATATCGTTCATAGACAGTCCCGGGGACACCTAGTTCCCAATTTGTTCACCAGGTGGCGCTGCAATTTTTTTTATGAATATTTTGTATGGTTTTGCTATTTTTCACTTGTTTTCAGAACTGTCCCTCAGATTAAGCTGAAATGTGATGGATATGTTGTTGTGGAAGGGTCAAACAGTTGTTTAGTAGGTGGCACTGCTTTGGATTCCTGATTTTTAAGGATTTTCAATTACGGTATTTACCAGTCATTGGAGCTTTCCTATTGATTACTATGTAAGTCAATGGGCATTCTAATGCTAATTCACAGCACAACTGACACGAAATTTACGGTTTATTTGATAACTTGAGATCTGTTTTGAGTTAGCTACACATGTTAATTATTCTGTATGAAGGTCATGCTGAGACAGTACATGAATGACCTTGCCCTCGTTTGTGGGGTCACAGTGCAACATACATGAATTTTACACTTCATTATAACTTGAGAACTACTTGAACTTTGATGTTGTACATGTAAGTGTTCTTCTATAAAGGTCAGACTTACTCAGAACATGATGTCCTTGATCCTTTCCCAAGTTCATAGAGCTGCAAGTGTGATGAATGTCAAGATCAGCTGAGGCACGGGCTGTTCACACAGCCCTCTTGTTTTTTTTTGTTCTCTTTTGGGTAAATCTTAAAAAATCTTCTTCTTCGAAACCGCTCACCCAATTGCTTTGATATCACACAGAAACACTCCCTGGGACTCCTAGTTCTTAATTGTTCACCAGGTGGCGCTGCAATTTTTTCCTAATTTTTTATGAATTTTTGTGTGTTATAGCTATTACTGACTTCTTCTCCAGAACCATCACTCAGATTAAGCTGAAACATGGTGGATATGTTCCTTGTAGAAGGGTCAAACAAAGTTGTTCACTATGTGGGAATGCTACGGATTCCTGATTTTTAACGATTTTTTCAGTTCTGGTACTTGTCGGTCAATGCAGCTTTCCTGTTGATTACTATGGAAGTCAATGGGCATTCTAATGCTAATTCACATTTTCGACTTCTTCTCCAAAACCGTCATCCAGATTAACTTCAAACTTGGTGGCAATGTACGTTGGGTGGGTTTCTACCAATTTTGTTCACATGGTCATGCTCCAGTGATTTTTGGATTTTTAATGATTTTTTTTGTTTTTTACCTCAGCTGACTAGTCAGTCAGCTGAGGTTTTTTGAGGGTCTGTCTTCCGTCGTCCGCCCGTCCGTCCGTCCGTCTTCCGTCCGTCGTCCACAATTCACATTTTCAACTTCTTCTCCAAAACTGTCAGCCAGATTCACTTCAAACTTGGTGGAGGTGTGCCTTGGTTGGGTCTCTACCAAATGTGTTCAAATGGTCACGGTCCAGTGATTTTTGGATTTTTAATGAATTTTTTTGTTCTTTTTTGGGTAAATCTTAAAAAATCTTCTTCTCCGAAACCGCTCACCCAATTGCTTTGATATCACACAGGAACACTCCTTGGGACACTTAGTTCATAATTTGTTCACCAGGTGGCGCTGCAATTTTTTCCTAATTTTTTATGAATTTTTGTGTGTTATAGCTATTTTCGACTTCGTCTCCAGAACCATCACTCAGATTACGCTGAAACATGGTGGATATGTTCCTTGTAGAAGGGTCAAACAAAGTTGTTCACTATGTTGGAATGCTGCAGATTCCTGATTTTTAACGATTTTTTCAATTCTGGTACTTATCGGTCAATGCAGCTTTCCTATTGATTACTATGGAAGTCAATGGGCATTCTAATGCTCATTCACATTTTTGACTTCTTCTCCAAAACCATCATCCAGATTAACTTCAAACTTGGTGGCAATGTACGTTGTGTGGGTTTCTACCAATTTTGTTCACGTGGTCATGCTCCAGTGATTTTTGGATTTATAATGATTTTTTTTGTTTTTTACCTCAGCTGACTAGTCAGTCAGCTGAGGTTTTTTGAGGGTCTGTCTTCCGTCGTCCGCCCGTCCGTCCGTCCGTCTTCCGTCCGTCGTCCACAATTCACATTTTCAACTTCTTCTCCAAAACTGTCAGCCAGATTCACTTCAAACTTAGTGGAGGTGTGCCTTGGTTGGGTCTCTACCAAGTGTGTTCAAATGGTCATGGTCCAGTGATTTTTGGATTTTTAATGAATTTTTTTGTTCTTTTTTGGGTAAATCTTAAAAAATCTTCTTCTCCGAAACCGCTCACCCAATTGCTTTGATATCACACAGGAACACTCCTTGGGACACGTAGTTCATAATTTGTTCACCAGGTGGCGCTGCAATTTTTTCCTAATTTTTTATGAATTTTTGTGTGTTATAGCTATTTTCGACTTCTTCTCCAGAACCATCACTCAGATTACGCTGAAACATGGTGGATATGTTCCTTGTAGAAGGGTCAAACAAAGTTGTTCACTATGTTGGAATGCCGCAGATTCCTGATTTTTAACGATTTTTTCAATTCTGGTACTTATCGGTCAATGCAGCTTTCCTATTGATTACTATGGAAGTCAATGGGCATTCTAATGCTAATTCACATTTTCGACTTCTTCTCCAAAACCATCATCCAGATTGACTTCAAACTTGGTGGCAATGTACGTTGTGTGGGTTTCTACCAATTTTGTTCACGTGGTCATGCTCCAGTGATTTTTTTTATTTTTAATGAATTTTTTTTTTTTTTTTTTTTTGGACAAATCTGAAAAAATCTTCTTTCCCGAAACTGCTTACCCAAATGCTTTGATATCACACAGGAAGACATCTAGGGACTCCTTGTTGTTAATTTGTTCACCAGGTGGCGCTGTATTTTTTTTCTAATTTTTAAAAAAATTTTGTGTGTTATAGATATTTTCGACTTCTCCTCCAGAACCGTCACTCAGATTAAGCTTACACTTGGTGCATATGTTCCTAATGGAAGGGCCAAACGAAGTTGTTCACTGTGTGGGAATGCTGTGGATTCCTGATTTTTAATGATTTTTTCAAGTCGGCTCCTTTGGGGTAAATGCACCTTTCCTTTTGATTACCATGTAAGTCAATGGGCATTCTAATGCTAATTTACATTTTCGACTTCTTCTCCAAATTCATCTTCCAGATTTACTTCAAACTTGGTGGCAATGTACCTTGGGTGGGTGTCTACCAGGTTTGTTCCAATGGTCATGTTCCAATGAATTTGGATTTTTTTATGATTTTTTTTTCAAAAATCTCCATAAAAGTTTTAATAGGAACTTAACATGGGAATTTCTTGTAATGGTCATAACTTGAATAATATTGACCAGATTTACTTAAAACTTGGTGGGGATGTGCCTTGGGTCGATCTCTACCAAGTTTATACAAATGGTTACGCTCTATTGATTTTTGGATTTTTTATGAATTTTTTTGTTCTTTTTTGGGGGCAAACCTTCAAAATTCTTCTCCTCTGAAAACGCTCACCCAATTGCTTTGATATCATACATAGACACTCCCGGGAACACCTAGTTCCCATTTTGTTCACCAGGTGGCGCTGCAATTTTTTAAATGCATTTTTTGTATGGTTTTGCTTTTTTTCGCTTGTTCTCAGAACCATCCCTCAGATTAAGCTGAAATGTGATGGATATATTGTTGTGGAAGGGTCAAACAGTTGTTTACTAGGTGGCACTGCTTTGGATTCCTGATTTTTAAGGATTTTCAATTGGGGTATTTACCAGTCAGTGGAGCTTTCCTATTGATTACTATGTAAGTCAATGGGCATTCTAATGCTAATTCACAGGACAACTGACACGAAATTTACTGTTTACTTGATAACCTGAGATCTGTTTTGAGTTAGCTACACATGTTAATTATTCTGTATGAAGGTCATGCTGAGACAGTACATGAATGACCTTGACCTCATTTGCTTGGTCACTGTGCAACATACATGAGTTTTACTCTTCATTATAACGCGAGAACTACTTGAACTTTGATGTTGTACATGTGAGTGTTCTTCTATAAAGGTCAGACTTACTCAGAACATGGTGTCCTTGATCCTTTCCCAAGTTCATAGAGCTGCAAGTGTGATGAATGTCAGGATCAGCTGAGGGACGGGCTGTTCACACAGCCCTCTTGTTTATGTTTGGTTTCGTTTTTCTGTTATCCATCCTCAAAGTTTGACGTTACAATTTTCCCTTTGATTTTCAGGATGTTCATTTTCTTCATTTCATAGAAAAAGAACGAAGCAAAATTTTGAAAATCGCTAAATTGTTTTTGCAGTTCAGACATTACAGAATCAAAAGCCGTTAACCGGATTAAATTTCGCCCAGCCGTTTTCTTGGAATAACCATTCTTAGGTGGGGTTCTCGTCCTATTATCCTTTCTGAGAAAACAAGCTTCAAAGGCCTTTGATGTTGATCATTTGACTCTGAAACAATACCATTTGGTCAAGTTGTGCTGATGTTTGTACAAAACGTAGAAAACATTGTCCCTTAACATTTGGGAAGGTTGTCAATCAATTTTTGGCCAATCACATAAATAAAAGAGCCTTTGAAGTACAAAAGCATTATTCAGCGATCTCTCAAACGGCAACAACGACAGTGTGGTTTCAAAGCGTGACGTCACGGAGGCGGCCCTTCGGGCCCCGTGACCTCCAGCCTGGCAACGAAAATTGTGTTGCCTTGCTTCGTTGGGTGTCCTACGGCCACTCGTGGTCTGTGCACGGATGCGGGTTTGGTCTTCCGTTTCCTACCTCTTCATCCCGTTTTTAGGGATAGTATTTTATTGTATTTACTCCCATCTGTATACTTTATGTAGTTAGCTTGTTAGACTTGTCTGTACACTTTACTTGGTTAGCTTGTCATTATTTTGTAGTTATTTTGTCAATGAGTGTCATTTCTCTTTCCAACCTGAATTTTGTAACGTTATTTTGTGTGTTTTCTCTGCTGTTCACGTTTATGCTTATTTGGATGTGTTCATTGGTACTTTTATATCCTCATCCCTGGGTTTCTATAAAATATCATGTACGTGGGTATTGTTGAATAAAGTGTCAGTTTTTATCCCCGCCTGACTTTGGTGTGCAGGACCACTGGGGTAATCCATCGCGGCAGGGCCTTTGAAGGGACATCGTTAGACGATTGCCGGTCCTCTTGAACATTTAAAGTCTCCCTTCGTTAGAACACAAAACAAGCAAGATAACTATAAAGTAAACCACTAAGGCTGTGATAGCATGTTTGCATCTTTTCCCTGCCCACAAACATACTTGCGGCATGTCGCCTTGTTTTGCATTGCCGCCCTGATACCACTCTCCTTTTGCCATGGGCCGTTGTTACCTGCAGCCACGTGACAGGCTGTTAAGTATGATTGACGGGTGGCATTGTTCCGTTTGGCGGCTGAAAACCAAAATAATGACACATGGACTTTCGGATGTCCACATGCTTGTGTGGTTTTTGGCATTTTTCTCATATTTCTACTTTAGTTAAAAGCTTGAAATTTTGACAACTAATAGAAATGACATTCATCTTGTAAAAACCGTTAAAATCTCAAAATCGGCCATGCAAAGGTTTTGGTGTCTTGGCAGTCCTTAATTTGTTCACTAGGTGGCACTGAAATTTTTAGCTCAGCAGACTTGTCAGTCATCTGAGCTTATAGGATGGTCCTTCTGTCGTTTGTCCGTCTGTTCATTCACAATTCACATTTTCAACTTTTTCTTCAATACAGTCATGCCATATATACTTCAAACTTTGGGTGAGTGTCTGCCAAGTTTGTTCAAATGGTTATGCTCCAGTAATTTTTGGATTTTTAAAAAATATCTTTGTTCTTTTTACAGGGCAAATCTAAAAAAAAAATCTTCTCTAAAAATCCCTCACCCAATTGCTTTGGTATGACACACAAACATTCCTAAGGACTCCCAAGTTCAGAATTCATTCACGAGGTGACGCTGCAATTTTTTTTGCTATTTTTTAATGGTTTTTTGTGTGTTTTGCTGTTTTCGACTTCTCCAGAACCGTCACTCAGATTAACCTGAAACTTAGTGGATATGTTCCTTGTGGAAGGGTTAAACAAACTTGTTCACCAGGTGGAACTGCTGTGGATTCCTAATATTTTAACGATTTTTTTCAATTTGGGTACTTATCGATAAATGCAGCTTTCCTATTGATTATTTTGCAAGTCAATGGGCATTCTATTTTGACTTTTTCTCTGCAATCGTTAGCCAGATTGACTTGAAAGTTGGTGGCAATGTACCTTGAGTAGGTCTCTACCAGATTTATTTAAATGGTCATGCTCCAGTGACTTTATTGGGCTATTGGAATCTGTTTGCATCTGTCGTCTGTCTGTCCACCCGTTGTTAGACTTTTTACCTCAGCTGACTTGTCAGTCAGCTGAGGTTTTTTGAGGGTCTGTCGTCCGTCGTCCGTCCGTCCGTCAGTCCGTCCGTCGTCCACAATTGACATTTTCGACTTCTTCTTAAAAACTGTCATCCAGATTCACTTCAAACTTGGTGGAGATGTGCCTTGGGTGGGTCTCTACCAAGTTTGTTCAAATGGTCACGGTCCAGGGATTTTTGGATTTTTAATGATTTTTTTTGGTTCTTTTTTGGGTAAATCTTAAAAAATCTTCTTCTCCGAAACCGCTCACCCAATTGCTTTGATATCACACAGGAACACTCTCTGGGACTCCTAGTTCTTAATTTGATCACTGTCGCTGCAATTTTTTCCTAATTTTTTATGAATTTTTGTGTGTTATAGCTATTTTCGACTTCTTCTCCAGAACCATCACTCAGATTAAGCTGAAACATGGTGGATATGTTCCTTGTAGAAGGGTCAAACAAAGTTGTTCACTATGTGGGAATGCTGCAGATTCCTGATTTTTAACGATTTTTTCCATTCGGGTACTTGTCGGTCAATGCAGCTTTCCTATTGATTACTATGGAAGTCAATGGGCATTCTAATGCTAATTCACACTTTTGACTTCTTCTCCAAAACCATCATCCAGATTAACTTCAAACTTGGTGGCAATGTACCTTGGGTGGGTTTCTACCAATTTTGTTCATGTGGTCATGCTCCAGTGATTTTTGGATTTTTAATGAATTTTTTTGGGTTTTTTTGGACAAATCTTAAAAAATCTTCCCCGAAACTGCTTACCCAAATGCTTTGATATCACACAGGAAGACATCTAGGGACTCTTTGCAGTTAATTTGTTCACCAGGTGGCGCTGCAGTTTTTTTCTAATTTTTTTTTTGGAATTTTTGTGTGTTATAGATATTTTCAACTTCTCCCCCAGAACCGTCACTCAGATTAAGCTTACTCTTGGTGGATATGTTCCTAATGGAAGGGCCAAACAAAGTTGTTCACTGTGTGGGAATGCTGCGGATTCCTGATTTTTAATGATTTTTTCAATTCGGCTGTTTTGGGGTAAATGCACCTTTCCTATTGATTACCATGTAAGTCAATGGGCATTCTTATGCTAATTTACATTTTCGACTTCTTCTCCAAATCCATCATCCAGATTTATTTTAAACTTGGTGGCAATGTACCTTGGGTGGGTGTCTACCAGGTTTGTTCCAATGGTCATGCTCCAATGAATTTGGATTCTTTTATGATTTTTTTTCAAAAAACCTCTACAAAAGTTTTAATAGGAAAACTTAACTTGTGAATTTCTTGTAATGGTCATAACTTAAATAATATTGACCAGATTTACTTCAAACTTGGTGGGGATGTGCCTTAGGTGGATCTCTACCAAGTGTGTTCAAATGGTCACACTCTATGGATTTTTGGATTTTTTATGAATTTTTTTGTTTTTGGGGGGCAAACCTTCAAAACTCTTCTCCTCTGAAACCACTCGCCCTATTGCTTTGATATCGTACATAGACACTCCCGGGGACCTCTAGTTCCCAATTTGTTCACCAGGTGGAGCTGGAATGTTTTGACTTTGCACACGGATGTTCCCCAAGTGGACCTCTACCATGTTTGCAAAGGAGATAATGATTCAAATTTTTTTCTATCTTTTATGAATTTTTATCTCAGGTTATCCATATCACCTGAGCTTATACCATAGTCCCAAGATCCATTGTCCGTCCGTCTGTCACCATTGTCCATCGTAACATTTGACATTTTCGACTTCTTCTCTGAAAGCGTCGCTCAGATTCACGTCAAACTTGGTGGCAATGTACCTTGGGTGGGTGTCTACCAAGTCTGTTCAAATGGTCGTGCTTCAATGATTTAAGGATTTCTTATGATTTTTTTGTTTAGTTTTGTGCCCAATCTTAAAAAATCTTCTCCTAAACCAGTCACCCAGTTGCTTTGATAGCACACAGGAACACTCGTGGGGTTTCCTAGTTCTTAATTTGTTCATCAGGTGGCGCTGCAATTTTCTCCCAATTTTTTAGCTCTGCTGATACATCAGCTGAGCTTTTAGGAGGGTGAGGCGTCCATCATCCGTCTGTCGTCCGTCCACAATTCAGATCTTCGGCCTCTTTTCCAAAACCGCTGGCCAGATCCATTTCAAACATATCTAGGATGTGCCTTGGGTAGGTCTCTACCAAGTTTGTATAAATGGTCAAGGTCCATTGATTTTTGGATTTTTAATGAATTTTTTTGTTCATTTTGGGGGAAAATCTTAAAAAATCTTCTGCGAAACCGCTTTGCCAATTACTTTGAAATTAGATAGGGACACTTCTGGGGACCCCGAGACCTGAAGTTGTTCAACAGGTGGCACTGCGATTTTTTCTATTTTTAGCTCAGCTGATAATTCAGCTGAGCTTTTTGGAGTGTAAGGTATCTGTCATCTGTCTGTCCGTCCGTCGTCCGTCCACAATTCACATTTTCCACTTCTTCTCCAAAACAGCAGGCCTGATCCACTTCAAACTTGGCAGGGTTATGCCTTGGGTGGGTCTCTACCAAGTTTGTGTAAATGGTCATGGTCCATTGATTTTTAAATTTTTTAATGAATTTTTTTGTTCATTTTGGGGGGAAATCTTAAAAAATCTTCTTCTCCAAAACCACTTTGCCAATTACTTTGAAATTGCACAGGGACACTTCTTGGGACCCCAAAACCTTAAATTGTTCAACAGGTGGCGCTGCTATTTTTTAGCTCAGCTGATTTATCAGTCAGCTGAGCTTATCTTATGGTCCTCCGTCCGTCTTCCGTCGTCCGTGAACAATTCACATTTTCGACTTCTTCTCCCAAAGCGCTGGCCATATTCACTTCAAACTTGGTGGGGATTTGCATTGAATGGGTCTCTACAAAAGTTTGATCAAATGGTCATGGTCCAGGTATTTTTAGATTTTTTATGAATTATTTTGTTCATTTTTGAGGGAAATCTTTAAAAATCTTCTCCGAAACCGCTTGGCCAATTACTTTGAAATTCCATAGGGACACTTCTGGGAACCCCCAGACCTTAAGTTTTTCAACAGGTGGCACTGGGATTTTTTCCCTATTTTTAGCTCAGCTCATAAGTCAGTTGAGCTTTTAGGAGGGTAGGCCATCCGTCGTCCATCGTCCGTCGTCCACAATTCACATTTTCGACTGCTTCTCAAAACCCATCTGCCAGATCCACTTCAAACCTGGTGGAGATGTGCCTTAGGTGGGTCTCTACCAAGTTTGTTCAAATGGTCATGGTCCAGTGATTTTTGGATTTTTAATGAATTTTTTTGTTCTTTTTTGGGGCAAATCTTAAAAAATCTTCTCCGAAACCACTCACCCAATTGCTTTGATATCACACAGGAACACTCCCGGGAACTCCTAGTTCTTAATTTGTTCACGAGGTGGCGCTGCGATTTTTTTCTATTTTTTATGTTTTTTTTGTGTGTTATAGCTATTTTCGACTTCTTCTCCAGAACCGTCACTCAGATTAAGCTGAAAGGTGGTGGCTATGTTCCTTGAATATGCAAAATGTAAATCTTTGATAGCTTCAAATCTATTATAGAGGTGCCATTTCTACTTCAATTTATGGGTTTGTGGCATAACCCCATCCAGTGAACAGTAAACCAGTGTTCTTCTAGGCTTATGATTCATGCAAATTAGACAAATACACACAATTAAAATGTTGAATAGCTTCAGGACTATTGTAGATAGTAGTATTATTCACACAGCCCTCTTGTTACTTTGTGTTATGAGGCTGTGTGACGTACGTTTGATTAGAAAATGGCATTTTCTGTGATGTGTGATCAAAAACCTTTATTTCACAGACAAGGAAGAAAATGGGCACAGTTGCCTTTATTTTTGAAATGAAGGAGAGAAAATGAAAATGGCCTAGATCAACCTACATATAGTTAGTTGCCTTTATTTCACAGAAGAAAACATATCTTAGTATTCCAATGCATTTATTATGTACTCCAGATGCATCGTTGGAGGGGGGGGGGGGATTTTAAGTGATGTGTGATCAGCCTTTTTAGCTCAGCTGACTTGTCAGTCAGCTGAGCTTTTGTAATGGTCTGTCGTCCGTCGTCCATCCGTCGTCCACAATTCACATTTTCGACTTCTTCTCTAAAACCATTGGCCAGATCCACTTTAAACTTGGTGGCAATGTACCTTGGATGGGTCTCTACCAAGTTTGTTCAGATGGTCATGCTCCAATGATTTTTGGATTTTTTATGATTTTTTTTTTTCTTCTTTTTGGGGCAAACCTTAAAAAATCTTCTCCAAAACCGCTCACCTGATTGCTTTGATATCACATAGGAACACTCCTGGGGACTCCTGGTTCTTAATTTGTTCACCAGGTGGCACTGCAATTTGTTTGTAATTTTTTATGAATTTTTGTGTGTTATAGCTATTTTCGACTTCTTCTCCACAAGCATCACTCAGATTCAGCTGAAACTTGGTGAATATGTTCCTTGTGGAAGGGTCAAACAAAGTTGTTCACTATGTGGGAATGCTGCGGATTCCTGATTTTTAATGATTTTTTCAATTCTGGTACTTGTCGGTAAATGCACTTTCCTATTGATTACCATATAAGTCAATGAGCATTCTAATGCTAATTCACATTTTCGACTTCTCCAAAACCGTCATCCAGATTAACTTCAAACTTGGTGGCAATGTACCTTTGGGTGGGTTTCTACCAGTTTTGTTCAAATGGTCATGCTTCAGTGATTTTTGGATTTTTAATGAATTTTTTTCTTCTTTTTTAGGAATAATGTTAAAAAATCTTCTCCCAAACCGCTTACCCAATTGCTTTGATATTATAGAGGAAGACACCTAGGGACTCCTAGTTCTTAATTTGTTCACCAGATGGTGCTGCAATTTTTTTCTAATTTTTTATGATTTTTTTAGCTCTGCTGACTTGTCAGTCAGCAGAGCTTATAGAATCCGTTTGCGTCTGTCTGTCCCTCCGTCCGTCTGTCCATCTGTCCGTCTGTCGTTAGACTTTTTATATTTTCGACTTCTTCTCAAAAAGGACTTCTTCTCAAAAACCGCAACATAGAATGTTTTGATTTTGCACATGGATGATCCCCAGGTGGACCTCTACCAAGTTTGCGAAGGAGATGATAATGCAATAATTTTTCTATTTTTTATGAATTTTTTAATTTATTTTTTGAAAAAAATTAAAATTTCTTCATCTTAAGAACTACGAAGCCAATTGCTTTGATATTGCACATAGGGTCATCTGGGGTCAACTAGTTCTGATTTTGGCCACCAGGTGGCGCTGTGATTTTTTCCTATTTTTTTATGAATTATTACCTGTTAAGGCTATTTTCGACATCTTCTCCAGAACGGCTGAACAGAATTGCTTAAAATTTTATCAGAATATAGTTGGACATTAGACAATGAAAGTTTGCGAAGATAATATGGATATGTTAATTTTAGGCAAAGTTATGGGATATCAAACTTAGCAACTGTCAGGAAGTGCTGCATATATATATATATATATATATATATATATATATATATATATATATATATATATATATATATATATATATATGGCAATACATTGCATATATTACACTGTTGTATTTACCCTTTTAACTTCTTCTCAAAAACCGCTGTATTGAATGTTTTAATTTTGCACATGGATGTTGCCCAGGTGAACCCATACCAAGTTTGTGAAGGAGATGATGATGCAATAATTTTTCTACTTTTAATGAATTTTTTAATTTATTTTTTGAAAAAAAGTAAAATTTCTTCATCTCAAGAACTACTTGGCCAATTGCTTTGATATTGCACATAGGGTCACCTGGGGTCAACTAGTTCTCATTTTGGCCACCAGGTGGCCCTGCGATTTTTCCTATTTTTTTATGAATTTTTGCGTGTTAGGGCTATTTTCGACTTCTTCTCCAGAACAGCATGATAGAATTGCTTAAAATTTTATCAATATATAGTTGGACATTAGACAATGAAAGTTTGCGAAAAAAATGTGGATATGTTAATTTTTGACAAAGTTATGCGATATCAGACTTTGTGACTGTAAGTGAGTGCTGCCACTGTACACCGGCAGCCATTGAAACAGCAAGGTATGTCAATTGATAATACATGTACTACCATCAGCAGAGCTTATAGAATCCGTTTGCGTCCGTCTGTCCGTCCGTCCATCCGTCCGTCCTTCCACAAACTCTCTTTTAAGGACAAACTTTGCTACCACTCTACATACATGTACATAGCTGTACAAATTTAGACTGCAGTCCATGTGTTCCAATACTGTAAAAGCAGATCCCAGTCAGCAGAGCACAGGATCATCATGATCTTCTTGTTTTTTTTTTCGTGTGTGTTATAGCTATTCTCGACTTCTGCGCCAGAACCATCACTCAGATTAAGCTTAAACGTGGTGGATATGTTCCTTGTGGAAGAGTGAAACAATGTTGTTCACTATGTTAGAATGCTGTGGATTCCTGATTTTAAACGATATTTTCAATTCGGCTCCTTTTCGGTGAATGCACCTTTCCTATTGATTACCATGTAAGTCAACGGGCATTCTGATGCTAATTTACATTTTCGACTTCTTCTCCAAAACCATCATCCAGATTTACTTCAAACTTGATGGAGATGTACCTTGGGTGGGTGTTTACCAAGTTTGTTCCCATGGTCATGTTCCTATGAATTTTGGATTTTTTTTATGATTTTTTAAAAAAATCTTTACAAAAGTTTTAATAGGAAAGTTTAACATGGGAATTTCTTGTAATGGTTATAACTTGAATAATTTTGAGCAGATCTACTTCAAACTCAGTGGGGGTGTGCATTGGGTGGATCTCTACCAAGTCTGTTCAAATGGTCACACTCTATTGATTTTTGGATTTTTAGCTCAGCTGACTGACAAGTCAGCTGAGCTAAAAATCCAAAAATCTTATGGTCTTCCGTCCGTCTTCCGTCCATCCGTCCATCTGTCCGTCGTCCGTCAACAATTTACATTTTCGACTTCTTCTCCGAAACTGTCCGCCAGATCCACTTCAAACTTGGTGGGGATGTGCCTTGGGTAGGTGTCTACCAAGTTTGTTCAAATGGTCATGGTCCATTGATTTTTGGATTTTTAATGAATTTTTTTGTTCTTTTTTGGGCAAATCTTAAAAAATCTTCTTCTCTGAAACCGCTCACCCAATTACTTTGATATCTCACAAAAACACTCCCTGGGAAACCTTGTTCTTAATTTGTTCATCAGGTGGCGCTGCAATTTTTTTTAATTTTTTCATGTATTTTTGTGTGTTTTAGCTATTTTCGACTTCTTCTCCATAACCGTCCCTCAGATTCAGCTGAAACATGGTGGATATGTTCCTTGTAAAAGGGTCAAACAAAGTTGTTCACTATGTGGGAATGCTGCAGATTCCTGATTTTTAACGATTTTTTTCAATTCGGGTACTTATCGGTCAATGCAGCTTTCCTATTGATTACTATCACTAAAAGCCCAGAAAACATCTTAAAGCAAACTTTCTTCTTTAATTTAGTCTTATGGTATCTTATTTAAGACTCTTAAGATGGTCTAAGATCTTTTTCCTGCCCAGTCAGAAAAAGAGAAAGTGAGTAAGACCCAGTAAGAGGAAATCAAGTCATGCTATGACCATGAGAGAAAGGAGCAGAGGCAGTCAGTCAATTTTCAGACCAGGTAAGACCTTCAGTGGCTGCCTCATTAACATAATGAGATGATAAGAGTATATTCAGACTTGGAAAGACATTTGGCAACTGGCTCATTAGCATAAGAGAAAGGCCTGGGGGTGACAAAACTATTATAAGATCTGGTAAGATGTTTTGGGGTTAGGGTAATTAACACACGTAACATGATCAGATATAACAAGACCTTGTAATATGTAGGCACTAGGATATCCACAAAGTGTCACAAAACAGTATACTCTATGTATGCACTATCTTACTGAGCAGCATGTCCACTGATTTTTCATTCTCTGTCCTGGACCTTTTCAAAATAAACTCAGAGTCCAGACCATGATATATCTACCTAGCTAGAGATACACATGTACAGCACATACTCCCACTCGTGTATGTTGTACCCACAAACTTAATTTATATAATAACTTCACCTGGCCACTATAGTGGACAGCACATTGACAAGCTTATCACTGATGATATATCTACCTAGCCAGAGATACACATGTACAGCACATACTCCCAGTCATGTATGTTGTACCCACAAACTTTACCTCACCTGGCCACTATAGTGGACAGTGTATTTACAAGGCCATCACTGATGGAGGGCAATGTGTTGAAAGTTTAAACAAACAATACTTGTGGTCCAAGAACTGTGACAGCACATGTATATATGCAGCCATCCATTATAGCCTATCAACTACATTGTACTCTGATGGGCAGGTCTATAAGCCTAAGACATCAAAATGTTTGTTCTTTTTAAATATGCATCTTGCACATAAAGTAGACTGCTTTTATCAATTGAGGTTGAGGATTGCTATGCAGGCAACTTTCACCTGCCCTTAACCCAGGACAATAAAGGGGACCCATCTACAATGCATGTATATATACAGACAGATGGAGAGTAAGAGAAAATGAGTAGGCTGACAGAACTCCCATGGGATCACTGCATCAGCACTGGACAAGCATGTCTGCACAGCTGTGTGGGGGTGGGGGATGGCTGCGGTAGAGTAGGCTGACAGAATTCAACTAGAAAAGATTTGCTTCACAGCAACTCTGTCTGGTTGCCTGCTAAACATCCGTTCTTGGCGGTCTACTACCCCCCGGCAAACTACCTGGAGGCCAACATAGTGTATCGCCCCAAGAAAGTCTGCTTAGGAGGCAACTCTGTCTGGGTGCCTTCAAAATGAGAACAGAGTGAAATGCTGCACTTTGGCATATAGTTTAACATAATCTAAATTTCGTGTATTAGCGTAACTTTTATAAATTAAAATGCTAGTACAGCTTTGGTTCTTAGTTCATTGAATGTGGCCATGTCACAAACTAAGAAAGTAAAATTTGAATAAAACTACTTACTATAATAGTTTTGGGAATAGTTTTGGGATTTGTAAATTAGGCATTCGCCTAATTTGCATAAATTAAAAGCCTACAACTTTGGTTTATCTTCCCTTGGATGGGGCTATGCCACAAAGTAGGAATGGCACCTTTATAATAGTTTTGAAGCTTTTCAAGATTTATATTTTACATTTTCATGGTTTCTTGGATGTGGGTTTTCCATAAATGTATAAATTAAAGTTGGAATGACACATCTCTATTTATAAAGTTTTGGAGATATTGGACTTTTAAATTTTTCAATGCCCCTTATTGGCACAATTTGAAATTCTGCAACCAATATACTGTCCATTATATTGGCAGGTGTCACAAACCTATATGGGCACATTGAAATTTAGAGTCTGTCTGCGACGGTTTGGAAGACATGGAGCTTTTAAAATTTTACTTCCCCCGGATTTGCATAATTTTAAACATGACTATTCCAAATGAGATGCACAATTTTACTGGTTAGGTCAGTCACCATGCCAAGTTTGGTGGTTTTTGCAAAAATTGGGTTCTAGAAAAACTCCTGACCAACTTGGGTCGGTGAGGGGGGGGGGGGGGGAAGAAGACAGAGAGAGTGCTTACTCATACAGTGAAACCTCTCTACAGTGGGTACCCTTGGGACCAGAGAAAAGTGCCCACTGCTCAGAGGTTCAGCCCTTCTGGGCAGTATGGATGAGAACATTGTGAATTCATTTAATTTTGCAGTGTTCTTCGCTTATTTCACTGATGCTTCAAAACCGTGAAAATTAGAACTCAGTGAAATATATTTTTAAGAATGCATTGACTGGAATTATAACAAAAATATTGGTTTTAAAGTTTCAGTGAAAGGTCCAAAGTCCAAACCATCCCCCCCTAGCATGCATGGATAGAAGGCTGCCTATGAGACTCTGTGTCTCCATGGCAACACAGGACAGTGTGGTAGATATTAAAGCAGATAGCCACAGAAATGTTACCACATGTACCCCCAAATGCACAAAACCATGAGGGTGGGTAAGGGGTTTCCCATACTGGGGCTTAATTTTTATTTACTGGTACTGGCGTACTGGAAGCCCTCTTATTTTACATACTTCGTACTATCCAAAATTTTGAAAGATTTTTATTTCCGTACTACGTACTCTAGAAAAATAATTACCTGTACCAGTGTACTGAACCCCCCCCCCCTTACCCCCCTTCACCATTCCTAAAACATCCCCAAACCATTGAAGCATCACCATTTGAACAAACATGATTGACGCCCACTCATAGCACATAAAACCAGTTTAAAGTGATTCTGCCCAGCAGATTTCAGAGAAGTTGCAAAATGTGAATTGTTGATACCATGGAACGCAGACTCCAACAGAACCCCATACTATAAGCTTAGCTGACTGACAAGTCAGCTAAGCTAAAAACTTAGGTACATGTATCTCGGGTACAGGCCTGCCCATTAGTGTACAATATTAATGTAACTGTTAGACTGTAATGGATGACTGCATATATACATGTGTTGTCACAGTTCTGGACCACAAGTATTGTTTGTTTTAACTTTCAACACATTACCATCCATCAGTGATGACCTTGTTAATACACTGTCCACTATAGTGGCCAGGTGAGGTAAAGTTTGTGGGTACAACATACATGACTGGGAGTATGTGCTGTACATGTGTATCTCTGGCTAGGTAGATATATCATCAGTGATAAGCTTGTCAATGTGCTGTCCACTATAGTGGCCAGGTGAAGTTATTATATAAAGTTTGTGTGTACAACATACATGACTGGGAGTATGTGCTGTACATGTGTATCTCTGGCTAGGTAGATATATCATCAGTGATAAGCTTGTCAATGTGCTGTCCACTATAGTGGCCAGGTGAAGTTATTATATAAATTAAGTTTGTGGGTACAACATACACGAGTGGGAGTATGTGCTGTACATGTGTATCTCTAGCTAGGTAGATATATCATGGTCTGGACTCTGAGTTTATTTTGAAAAGGTCCAGGACAGAGAATGAAAAATCAGTGGACATGCTGCTCAGTAAGATAGTGCATACATAGAGTATACTGTTTTGTGACACTTTGTGGATATCCTAGTGCCTACATATTACAAGGTCTTGTTATATCTGATCATGTTACGTGTGTTAATTACCCTAACCCCAAAACATCTTACCAGATCTTATAATAGTTTTGTCACCCCCAGGCCTTTCTCTTATGCTAATGAGCCAGTTGCCAAATGTCTTTCCAAGTCTGAATATACTCTTATCATCTCATTATGTTAATGAGGCAGCCACTGAAGGTCTTACCTGGTCTGAAAATTGACTGACTGCCTCTGCTCCTTTCTCTCATGGTCATAGCATGACTTGATTTCCTCTTACTGGGTCTTACTCACTTTCTCTTTTTCTGACTGGGCAGGAAAAAGATCTTAGACCATCTTAAGAGTCTTAAATAAGATACCATAAGACTAAATTAAAGAAGAAAGTTTGCTTTAAGATGTTTTCTGGGCTTTTAGTGTATGGAAGTGAATGAGCATTCTAATGCTCATTCACATTTTTGACTTCTTCTCCAAAACCGTCATCCATATTAACTTCAAACTTGGTGGGGATGTACCTTGGGTGGGTTTCTACCAGGTTTGTTCAAATGGTCATGCTCCAGTGATTTTTGGATTTTTAATGAATTTTTTTGTTCTTATTTTGGACAAATATTACAAAATCTTTTTCTCCGAAATGCATACTCAATCGCTCTGATATCACACGGAAAGACACCTAGGGACTCCTTGTTGTTAATTTGTTGACCAGGTGGCGCTGCAATTGTTTACTAATCTTTTATGAATTTTTGTGTGTTCTAGCTATTTTTGACTTCTTCTCAAGAACCGTCACTCGGATTTAGCTATAAACGTGGTGGAAATGTTCCTTGTAGAAGGGTCAAACAAAGTTGTTCACTATGTGGGAATGCTGCAGATTCCTGATTTTCAACAACTTTTTCAATTCGGGTACTTATTGGTCAATGCAGCTTTCCTATTGATTACTATGGAAGTCAATGAGCATTCTAATGCTAATTCACATTTTCGACTTCTTCTCCAAAACCGTCATCCAGATTAACTTCAAACTTGGTGGGGATGTACCTTGGGTGGGTGTCTACCAAGTTTGTTCCCATGGTCATGTTCCAATGAATTTTGATTTTTTAATGATTTTTTTTTCAAAAATCTTTACAAAAGTTTTAATAGGAAAGTTTTAACATGGGAATTTCTTGTAATGGTTATAACTTAAAATACTTTTGGCGAGATTTACTTCAAACTTGGTGGGGATGTGCCTTGGGTGGATCTCTACCAAGTTTCTTCAAATGGTCACGCTCTATTGATTTTTGGAATTTGTATGAATTTTTTTTGGGGGGGGGGGGGCAAACCTTAAAAACTCTTCACCTCTGAAACTGCTCACCCAGTTGTTTTTATATCGTTCATAGACACTCCCAGGGACGCACAGTTCCCTATTTGTTCACCAGGTGGCACTGCATTTTTTTTTTTTTTTTTATGGTTTTGTTATTTTCCACTTGTTCTCAGAACCATCACTCAGATTAAATTGAAATGTGATGGATATGTTCTTGTGGAAGGGTCAAACAAAGTGTTTACTAGGTGGCATTGCTTTAGATTCCTGATTTTTAAGTATTTTCCATTCGGGTACTTATCGATCAATGCAGCTTTCTTATTGATTACTATGTAAGTCAATGGGCATTCTAGTGCTAATTCACAGGACAACTGACACAAAATTTACTGTTTATTGATAACTTGAGATCTGTTTTGAGTTAGTGCTGTGATGCTGCATATGTTAATGTTTCTGTATGAAGGTCATGCTCAGACAGTACATGAATTACTTTGACCTCGTTTCTGGGGTCACAGTGCAACATACATGAATTTTACTCTTCATTATAACTTGAGAACTACTTGAACCTTGATGTTGCACATGTTAGTGTTCTTTTATAACGGTCAGACTTACTCAGAACATGGGTGACCTTGATCCTCTCCCAAGTTCATAGAGCTGCAAGTGTGATGAATGTCAAGATCAGCTGAGCATGGGCTGTTCACCAGCCCTCTTGTTTTATGAATTTTTTGGTTCTTTTTGGGGGCAAAACTTAAAATCTCCTGTGTGAAACCGCTCACCCAGTTGCTTCGATATCGTACATAGACACTTTCAGGGACACCTAGTTCCCAATCTGTTCACCAGGTGGCGCTGCAATTATTTTCTAATTTTTTAAAGAATTTTTTGTATGGTTTTGCTATTTTTCACTTGTTCTCAAAACCGTCACTCAGATAAAGCTGAAACGTGGTGGATATGTTGTTGTGGAAGGGTCAAACAAAGTTGTTTACTGGGTGGCACTGCTTTGGATTCCTTATTTTTAAGGATTTTCAATTCGGGTACTTTTCGGTCATTGCAGCTTTCCTATTGATTACTATGTAAGTCAATGGGCATTCTAATGCTAATTCACAGGATAACTGACACGAAATTTACTGTTTACTTGATAACTTGAGATCTGTTTTCAGTTGGTACCTTGATGGTGCACATGTTAATGTTTCTGTATGAAGGTCATGCTTAGACTGTACATGAATGACCTTGACCTCGTTTCTAGGGTCACAGCACAACATACATGAATTTTACTCTTCATCATAACTTGAGAATTACTTGAACCTTGATGTTGCATATGTTAGTGTACTTCTATAAAGGCCTGACTTACTCAGAACATGGGTGACCTTGATCCTTTCCCAAGTTCATAGAGCTGCAAGTGTGATGAATATCAAGATCAGCTGAGCATGGGCTGTTCACACAGCCCTCTTGTTTTCTATTCTTTTATGAATTTTTGTGCGTTTTTGCTATTTTTGACTTCTGCAAAACCATCTCTCAGATTGTGCTGAAACTTGGTGGATAAGTTCTTTGTGGAAGGGTCACACAAATTGTTGACCAGGTGGCATTACTGTGGATCCCTGATTTGTAATGAATTTTTCAATTTGGGTAATTGTTGGTCAATGCATACATTCCTATTGTTTAGTGTGGAAGTCAATGGGAATTGCAATGGTAATTCACATTTTCAACCTCATCTCCCGAAACGTTAGCCAGATTCACTTCAAGTTTGAACTGAATCTCGCTAAAGGCCACCTATTGAATATTGTCAGGCCTGGGGGTGACCAGAAGTGTCCGCATGCAATTTCAAAGCAATTGGCCGAACAATTTCAGAAAATATTTTTTTTATAGATTTCCCCCAAATGCTGGGGATGTGTCTTGGGTCGGTCTCTACCAATTTATTCAAATGGTCACGGTCCAATGATTTTGGTTTTTTTAGGAATTTTTCTTGTTGATTTTACATGCCTATTGATTACCATGCATAAGTCATTAGGGTTTGCAATGCTAATTGACAATTTATGACTTGTCCTGCCAAACCATCAACTAGATTCACTTCAAACTTGGTGGGGGTGTTGCCTGGGTGGGTATCTACCAAGTTTGTTGAAATGGTCACAGTCCAATATTTTTTGGATTTTTTTATGATTGTTTTGTTCATTTTTTGGCCAAATCTTCAAAAGTCTTTATCCTTGTATGTACTCAGCCAATTGCTTTGAAATTGCATAGGGGCACTTTGGGGTATGAGGGTGATACATTTACAGTAAGTGAGTGACCTTGACCTCATTTCCAAGTTCCCAGGGCGAGGTGCATGAAATTCACTTTTTATATGGTAACTTGAGAACTATTAATGGTAGGACATTCATTTTGCACATGCTAGTTGTCCTTAATAAAGGCCAGAATTAGACAGTAGGTGACTGACCTTGACCTCATTCTCAAGGTCATAGGGCCACTTGCTAAAATTTTACTGTTCACCTGACAAGTTGAGAACTATTTGAACTTGGACCTTGATGTTGAACATGATGGTTGTCCTGAGCAAAGGCCAGACTCAGACAGTACATGGGTGACCTTAACCTCATTCCCAAGGTCACTGGGACCCAGACACTTATGTGAATTTTACTTTTCACTTTGTAACTTGAGAACTGTGGAAGGTAGGACTCTGATGTTGAACTTGTTGGTGGTCCTCTATTTAGGAAAAATTGAGATTACATTAGTGACCTTGACCTCATTCTCAAGGTCACAGGGCCTTAGGTGGATTTTGCTGGTCCCGTGATAACCTGAGAAATATTTGTACTGTGACTTTGATTTTGCTAATGGGGATGGACCTCTATGAAAGTTAGATTCAGAATAGGTCAGTGACCTTGACCTCATTTCCAAGGTATAGGGCAACTTAGTCAGCCGAGCACAGGACTGTCACAGTCCTCTTGTTTTATGAATTAGATACCAAACTTTGCTACCACTGTACATGTATATAGCTATCCTGATTTTTAATGATTTTTTTTTCAATTCGGGTACTTATTTGTAAATCCAACTTTTCTGTTGATTACTATGTAAGTCAATGGGCATTCTAATGCATTGGCCTCATTTCTGCAATCACAGTCCAACATACATAAATTTTACTTTTGAGTGCTTTGATTTGAGAACTACCTTGATCCTGTCTCAAGCTCACAGAGCCACAATGAATCTCGAGGTCAGGTGAGCATGGACTGTTCACACGGCCCTCTTGTTTTGTTTACTGTAAATTTTCTGGACAAGTGTGACCCATTAATTTTCATCCCCCGCCTAGGAATTTGGGGCCGGTATATAGTAATGAGCTCCATCCCTCCATCCGTCAGTCTGTCCGTACAGTGGAAGAGGTGGCTTTCAGCTAATACCTCAGTACACTTTACATCATAACACCTCTAGTCAACTTTATGGCACTAAAAATTGTATTACTATTTACCTGTTTATGCCAGTGTCAGTATGGTGGAATAGTGTGCGAAGCTTCTAAGTTTCAAAGGAGATGTCTGTCCTTCCAAAACAATTTTGTCCGGCCCATATCTCGAAAAATGTAAGAGCCAGCTCTCTCTAATTTTCAGGATAGGTGCAGCTGACATAGATAGTGTGCATAGGTACATTGATTTTGGCATAATTATCCTCCTTCATTAATTAATTAATTAACAAAGCTTGTTAAGCAGCCTACAATTTTGTCTGGCCCATATCGAAAAATGTAAGAGCCAGCTCTTTTATATTTTCAGGATAGGTGCAGCTTATATAGTTGGTGAGCATAGGCATAATTATCCTCCTTCTTTGATTAATTAATAAAGTTCGTTCAGTAGCCTCAATATCTTCCTCACAATTTTGTAAAGCCCATATTTCAAAGAATATAATGCCTGTTTCAAATTTTCAGGACAGGTACATCGCTATCTTATGTAGTAAGTGTGAATAGGTAATTTTTTTTTGCGTAATTATCTTCCCATCTTTAATTAATTAACACAGCTCGTTATAAAGCAGCCAAAAACTTTTCCCCATAATTTCTTGCCCATATCCCGAAAAGTATAAGAGCCAGTGCTTTCAAATGTTCAAGGTAGGTGCAGCTTATATAGTACGTGTGCACAAACATATTGATTTTGGCCTGATTGTCCTCCTTCATTAATCAATTAACAAAGTTCATTAAGCAGCCTCAATATCTTCCCCGCAATTTTTCCAGCCTATACCTCTCAATATATAACAGCTGGCCCTTTCTAATTTTCAGGGCAGGTACATCTTATGTAGCAGGTGTATATAGGCACATTTTTTGTACCTAATTATTGTCCTTCATTAATTTATAAACAAAGTTTGTTAACCCTTAAAGGGTCGGGTTATTTTTTATACCAGTGAAAATGAAAGTAACAATTTTCATTGAACACAGTGCAGTGGGAACAATTTTCTTCGTAGCATACCAAAAGTGTATATCATTGTGATGGCTGGAATGCCAAGTTTCATTATGTGCAATAAATTGCTAGTAGTCACGTGATTGATTACCATGGCAACCACTTTAATCACTAATAAATGGCAAAAAATCGTTTAATATCTGCTGAATAAGAGAACAAAGTATCTCCTCATTATATGTGAAGCACTCTTTTCTCCACATATGCATGGTATTTGGATAACTGGAGAAATAAGCTTTCAGTAAACTTTGAAAATAAAACACAGATCACATGACCTGTTTCCATGGCAACGGTTTAAATATTGCTTGTACATGGCTAAAAACCAGAAAAAACTGCATTTTTACATAAGTCTGCAGAACCAGTAAGACTAAGAGGCAGCTACTTTGCATAACAAAATTAGTCACCATACCTATTCATAGATTATGTTCCAGGTTAAATATTATGCAAGAAAATGACTGAAATAAAACAACACTGCAGTATCTTTATGGAAAAGTTGTGTTTTTCCCCCGTTTTAATACGTTGCCATGGAAACAAAGCGTGATTGGATCCACAATCATATATGCAAGGCTTTATACTGATACGAAATTTGCAATTGTGGATGACATCATGCATACATACAGTGTACATGCAATTATAGTCATTTATTCCAGTGCAAAAGGCAACGTAATCCCTCCCTATTGGCTGCCTATCACAGTCTTTGAGACAGACAACAATATTTATCATGTATCTGCAACTATGCTGCTTTCCTACCCCACTCCCACCCCCATCCCCCACAAATTGAGTGCATGCAGAGAAAGTTCAGGTTTGAATGCATGGTTCCATAACTGGGCCAAGGCAAAAGGTCTTGTTCATAAAGTTTATTGATAAACGCATGTTTGACAGGGAAACATATAAGGGGATACTTGGGAAGAGCAGGCACTGACTCAATGATTGAGTGAGTGATCCGCTGCAATGAGTTGAATGACTGGCTATGGGACCCACTGCGGAACCACATGAACCATTCATGGTCTGTTGATACGCTTGAATTCTGTGGGCTCCAGCCTCATTATATACAAAATACTGACATCCTCACACCCTACATCGACTTTGCTGTGCCCCTCCTCTACATAATTGCTCCCTGCCCACACCTGAATAAGGTTAATAGCCCCGGCACTTGTATATAATTGACGGACACCTTCGGCTGAAATGGTGCTGGATGCTGCCTTCTTTGTGACATCACAAGGGAATCACCGGGGAATCCCCTTAATGACAAGCAGAGATGCTAGAGGGAGTGGTATACTTAAATAGATCGATGTGCTTCTTGGGGGGGGGGGGACACAACAGCTGTCTGTGCACAGTTTGGTGATGATTTATGAGTTGTTTACACAAGTAAGGCTAAGCTAGTGTGAGCCCAGCATAAAATCACGTGATTACCGGTCGTTAACGACCAGTCTGACCGTTTAAGGGTTAAGCAACCTCAAAATTTCCCCCATAATTTTAATTGCACATGTCTTGAAAAATATAACAGCTAGCTTTTTGAAGTTTCCAGGGTGGGAAGATGTCATATACTAGGTGTGCATAGGCAGAGTTTTATATGGCTACTTTTTGTCTTTCATTAAATAATTAACAAAGACCATGAAGCACCCTCAAATTTTTTACCACATATCTCAGAAACTAGACCACCTAGCCTTTTGAAATTATCAAGATGGATTTTGTGTTGTCATCTTTATGAAACAAGCTGGATCTTATTTGATTTTGGTGTCACCATGACCATATTTAAACAAATGAGTCTAATGAGATGTTCATTAGAACTTGTTACTGGTGTGCATGCAAGTTATCTGTATTGTACATGTATGTGATGGTTTTTTTGTGTGTGTGCTGGTGACTTTTGTCACACCAATGGGTTGTGCATCAGTTTTGATTGCCCATATATTGGAAAATATAACAGCTAGCCTTTTGAAATTTCCAGGGTGGGTAGATCACATACAGTAGGTGTGCATTAGCATAGTTTTGTGTGGCTACTGGTCATCGGACCTCTGGTAATTGCATATTAGTGTACCAATAAAAAGAAATCTGGGCAGGGGATTAGCTAGCATCAGCGGCAACTTGTTAAAATTATAATAAAAAAGTGAGCAGATGGACATTCAGATGGATAACCAAAAGTCAGTGTTTGCATTTCTGGTATAGGGACAAGAGGAAAGGGAGGCCAAGAAAATTGGAATATATTTCCTGAAATCTAGCATTGAAAAGTACACCTTGATTTAAGTTAAATATACTTTAGGCTCAATTTTTGAACAAGAATTTTATGTTAAGAGAGCTTTGTGCACGTTGTTTTTTGTAAGCATGATACTTGTCAATAGTTATTCATTCACAATACAACAGATAGTGATAAACAACACAGGACTTGTAGTGAAAAGTTCGTTCACGATACAACCAAGCATTTTCCATTTTCTAAAATATTTGTATTTGTTCTCCAGGCTACACCACGCTTGATGGAGCCGTATTTCTTTGTGGAGGTACAAGCACCTGCCGACTGTGTGTCTGCGGTCTACACAGTTCTGGCAAGACGCAGGTATGTCATGCTGGTAGTTGTCAAAGCTAGCAAAGTCTTTGATTTTAGTTGTGTAGAGGTAACAGTGGTATTACTCTGAAGACTTACCTTTTATGACAGACCACATGTCTGTAGAGACCACCCCTTCATGACACTACATTTTCCTAATGAATAGGAGGTCTTCATATTTAACTATATTAACTGCAGACCTGCTCCAGTCCCATCAGTTGCTAGGCAACAGAACTATGCCTCTGCCATGATGAGGGCACTTGTACCAGGTATGTTATGTGACCATCCAGAAATAAAACTTCTCTACCAAACAAATTACTTTTTTACAATATATTTAGCATCTTGTATATTTTAAAACGTATTGAATGACTTTTCTTCAGCTCTTTGCTTTCTCAAGCTGTTATTTTCATCATAAAAGGTCATTTGACCCTGCTTAGTACTTGAATGTGCCCTCCTTCCTGTCAAGTTCTTTGCTGCATCCTAGGTGGCAGCACAGCATGCCAATAAATATGTAGACCACAGTTCGCCTGTATTGTAAGTCCACCAGGAATATGAGACCACATTTTGCTGGCAGTGAAGGTGGTCATAAATACCACATACTTCAGTAGTTAGTCATTCTTTACTCAGTTTGCAATAAACCATTTTTCATTCTTTTGGCTGAGGCCCAGTATCCAGTCATTTCTCCTTTTGGAGCCCACCATTGTGTCCTGTCCTATAGTGGTCACACAAGGCAGATAGTCTCCCAATCAAGGCCAAATAACATGTAAATGATAGAATTAGGGACCTGGTAGACATAGTCTTACAAGGCAGATGGTCTGTGAAAAGAGGAATTATATCTCAGGTACAGTTGTTAGTGTGTTTATCTGGTAAAAATTACCAACCGCATGTAATAACAAAAATGACAGTAAAATTGATTGCAGAAGGAAATGTTGTTACAGTCAGTATCATTACTTAATTTATGAACAAGCATATGTTCAATATCACTATTCAATAATGTATAATACAGTTGATATGTATTATTATGCATCCGCCGTTACAAGGCAAGTATGCATATAGTGTTTGTCCCATCGTTGGCTGACGTCGCATATCTTATTGTCTTTATATTTCTGTTCCTTGACCTATTGCTTCTTGGATTGGTACAGATAATCTATGGGTCGGGAAATTTGTCCCATATAATAATATATAACCTTGTAGTCAAAGGTCAAGGTCAAATCCTTGTTGCATTTTCTGCTGACTCGGCAATTTTCACATATTGGCGTATACCTTCTTAATGGTGCATTGTAGGCCCAAGGTTACTAGTAATTGTTGATAGGAAAGTACTTATGGGCTTTCAGTTTGTATGGTTTATTGTAGACCTGAGTGACCTTGAAAGGTCAAACTGCGTACATTCCTGTTGATTACCATGTAAGTCAATGGGGATTGCAATGCTAATCAGCACATTTTCCACTTCTCCAAAACAATATGCCAGATTCACTTCAAACTTGGTGGGGTTGAATGTCAGGTACATATCTACCAACTGTGATCAAATAGATATGCTCCAATGATTTTTTGAGGTTTTTGGGGGCGGGGGGGGGGGGGTACAGGAGGGGGTTACATTTTTGCATTCCTGTTGATTACAATGTAAGTCAGTGGGGTCTGCAATGATAGTTCCTATTTTGACTTCTTCAAAACTGTAAACCAGATTCACTTGAAACTTTGAGTACAGATACTCCATAGATTTGGGGAATTTTTCAGATATGATTGTGATGCCCTTCAGGTCATAAGTGAAGGTCACAATGCCTTGCAAAGTGAAGTGGTTCCCCTGCCACATCTTCAAGTGGGTATGATTCAAGTCCATCAAACTTTGTCATCATTTACCCAGATGAGACTCCCCTTAATTTGATAAGAAGTGACCTTGAGTTCAAAGGTCAAGGTCAAACTTTCTGCAGAAGAATGGTGGCCCTCTTACAGGGGAGGCGCCTGCTCAGGGGATGCATCATGTTTTTCAGACGAAAAACTCGCTTCTAGTTTATTAATGTAACATGCATGTTTAATTTTAAGGAAGTCAAGTTAAGGTGGAAGATCTGAAGCCAGCACCTTTTGATAACCTCTAATCACCTTTTCATATTTTTGGATAGTTTGATACTTAAACTACATGCTCCCAAAAACTGAGATGTGTGAACATAAAATTTATATGAGGAAAAATTGATCTCAAAACGTTTGTTCACACTGAAAAGTTTAAGCAGTGCTGAGGACATGGGGTGTGTTTCCATGGGCATGATAATGAGCCATGACATTGTTTGCACAGTCATTAGTGCTGACCCGTGGAAACCAATGGAGCCATAGAAAAGGGTCACTCATAGGGAACAGGAAACCATTGGCCGTGGAGAGAAGAATGGTCCAGTTCAGACTAATCACTACCACTGTTCTGATTATTTTGAAATTCTCTAATGCTGTAAAAACAAATTAGCACAATCCACTTACTGGGCCCCAAATATGGAAAGCCGCATGTGAACCCGCACCCAAAAAAGCCAAGTGTGATGTTCCCAAGTTAAAAAAAGTCAAGATTTAAGCCACAAAATTTACTTTTTTAATGACAACATCACAGAGGTAAAGCTACAAGTGTATTTCACACAATAATGAAAACACAGGACAGATGAAATGAGTATGTCTCAAATAAAAGCCATTAATTCGTAAGAATTTGCAACTTTTTCTTTCAATTTGATTTTCTCGGAACTGTTTTTGGCTCAACCTCTGCAATTGTATCTCGCCTCACAAAAGTACGCATTGCCCTATCACATTAAAATTAACGGATATCAAAAGAAAAATATCATATCCAGGAGCAGTTCCCAGGATTTTTTTTCTGACAATTCCTTTCGTGACTTTTGGAGCAATGTATAGAAAGAAAATGAACAACCTGTCAGGACTATATTAAAAATTTTAGAACTTTTTATTTACTATTTCAGGACTTACCATTGAATTCAATCCTGGACATGGATACATATTTCAAATTTCTTCTGATTTCAACTTGAAAAAAAAAAACAATATTGTGCGACTTCTGCATGAAAAGTGTGAAAATCCTACCAAGTCAAAAAGAATGCTACAAAATCTCAAAAAATTACAATCCTTCAAAAAACCCTATGGATACAAATCTATTGGTATGTAGTAATCAGAAAATATATGGGTTTAATGTACTTGTGAAAAAAATTAAATAGGTAATATCGATCCAAATTTTCCAGTCTCTCTGCGCACTAGCTTCACAGCTTCCACCTTAAAAGCTTTCGCTTTTGCTGTAATTTATTATCCCCCACCCACGAAGTGGGAGAGGGGATATGGTAATGGGCACCGTCGTGTGTCCGTCCATCCTTCCGACCTTCCCTCCGAAACAAATTTTGTCCGGCCCATATCTTCTACATTATTAATGCTACCTCTTCGAATTTTTTATGGTGGGTAGACCTTAGGTAGTAGGTGTGCATAGGCATTGTTTTCTGTGGCTAATTACTTGCATTAATTAATTAACAAAGCTCGTTTAGCAAGACAGATTTTGTCTGGGCCATATCTTCTAAACTATTAATGCTAGCCCTTTGAATTTTTTATGGTGGGTAGACCTTAGGTAATAGGCGTACATAGGCATTGTTTTCTGTGGCTAATTACTTCCATTAATTGATTAATTAACAAAGTTCATTAAGCAAGCTCAAGATACAATACAAATTTTGTCCGGGCCATATCTTCTAAATTATTGATGCCAGCCCTTTGATTTTTTTATGGTGTGTAGACCTTAGACAGGATATGGTAATGGGCACCATCCGTGTGTCCGTCCGTCCTTCCGTCCGTCCATGATTACTGTGGGCGGGGGATATGGCTAGCGTCAGCGGCTACTTGTTTCATTAGCTTTCCAACACTTTGCTATAGATTTCATGGTACTGTGTTACAGTTAATTACTTTACTTTGTAGCATTGACACATTAATGCAATTAATCATGTGTTTGACTTTCAATGCATTACAAACTGTTGCTATTTATTGTCAGAGGTCATGTGACCCAGGATGCCCCAGTGCCAGGGTCCCCTCTGTACACTATTAAGGCCTTCATCCCTGCCATCGACTCCATGGGATTTGAGACCGACCTGCGAACTCACACACAAGGACAGGCCTTCTGTCTGTCTGTCTTCCATCATTGGCAGGTAAGTGACACAAGAGTTAAAGAAGTTCAATGCATTCTGATGGTACTTTTATTTTGCATTTTTCATGGTCAAAGTAAATCTGCAGCTTTCAAAATTGTGGAAATGATGGTTGTTTTTCTTTCATTCCCACAAAACAGCAAGTGAATTTTGCTCAGAACTGCATTTCAAGAGACAGGATCTGTTACCGGAATCGGATTATTTGAGAACCTTTGATTGTGGTCTTGCAAAATTGAAAATTGAAGACCTCACAACTTTTCCCAAGTTTTGAAAAAGTGCAAAAATAAATCTCCTACAGCCCTTTTTGCATTCTGAAATTATGCTGTGAGTCGGTCACAGACGGAACACAGCTGTCAGAAACACACATTTACTTTTCTGTTATGTTTCAAACAAAAGGTACCAGTGGGAAACAAATGTCTGCTTTACAGATTGTACCAGGTGATCCATTGGACAAGAGCATCGTAATACGTCCACTGGAGCCTCAGCCAGCGACACATCTGGCCAGGGAATTTATGATTAAGACCAGGCGCAGAAAGGTATGGTGGAGAAACGGGTTTAATTGTTGTGGCAGTTACGTCTGACCATAATGTCACTGTAAAACCTGTATACTCATATTATATTTAACAGGATTTTAATTTTACGATGTCCACATAAAAAGATACTCAAATTTCTCATGAAAAGTGCTTGAAGTATGAATACATGTATATGTTTTTAGTAGTCATAACTGCAAAACAAGCCTTGATCAATCTTGTATAAGATTTGCAGCAAATTCTTATGTCGAGTTATCAAATCTGTCTCGAGACCACGTACAGTTCCGCTCATCTAAAAGTTAACAGTTCTACACAAAATGCATATAGCCAACACATAAGAGGTTCGTTGACATTACTTTCTATGCGAACATACTGTGTAGAGGCTGCTAAGATGCAGCGTATAGAGTGCTTACAGGCTGCATCGAACCTGCATACAGACCGCGTGGACAGCGATTTGACAGTTCTTAGAATAGTTTATCTGCTCGTATAACCCACATCAGTGTACGCAGTCATCGCGTAAAACTAATGCATTGAGACATCTTACAGTCAAAGACATTTGATGTCAGTCATTCATGTACAATGTATATATGTAATGACAGGTTATTCTTTCTGGAAAAAAAATATGGGCTATGTGGAAACATTTGTCAGTCAGTCACATCTTGTTAATAAACAAGCTTATATACCTTTAATTTATATTCTGTATTTGACCCGATCAGGGTCCTGGTCACTAAAATTTTCAGAACGAAGATAAGCCACAGGCTAATCATTGAAGATCTCGCTGCTCCACCCATCCAAATATAATACCCATACGCTTGAGTTGATGCAAAGTGCCATCTTGTAATCGTCACTTCATGATCTGTTTAGATTAATTATGATCTCTGCACCATTTACTATAATACCTATGAATGCCAAAAATCTGTATAGGCCTATCAATCTTTCTTACAATTTATTAGGCTCCAATTTCACTGTCTTGGCATCAGAGAACAGATGTAATAATTGCACAAAATATGGAAGGCTTTACAAGCAAGCAGATAAATGCATGTACCTTAAAGCATCCATGCCTACGCTGGGCAGACCATGCATGAAATTTCACAACATCCACAAAGGCCTGCTAAGAACACATGCAAGTTAAGTGTCTCCCCTGCTCCGTTACTTTTCAAATATAGGGCTACATTCACTTTAATTCACAGCTGATTGACTAAAACTGACGAGATGATTTTGACAATGGAATTCAGATTAAGTCTGATTAATTTGAGAGAAACCAACACAGAGCAGATTGTTAGCAGAACTCGGGGAAATGAAAGCAAAACTGAAGCTACATCTTGGTATTCTAATTTCAATTGCGACCAGACATCGTATACAGTACGTCTTTCTGCTACGTCTTACAATATAACGTTAACAATGAATGACGGCACAAATGATGACAGTTTTATGTTCACCTACATTTTATATGTGATATCTAAAGAAACCAACACAGAGCAGATTGTTAGCAGAACTCAGGGAAATGAAACCGAAACTGAAGCTACATCTTGGTATCTAATTTCAATTGCGACCAGACATCGTATACCTCTGTGTGCCAGGCCATACGATATAATGTTGACAGCAAATGATAGCACAAATGACTATTGTTTTACGTTCACCTACATTTTATATGCAATGTCTAAATGAGATTGTAATTTCTATCTTGACATTTTCCAGCAATTATGAATTCATATAGATATGCCTACAAAGTCAATAATTTATTGCTTTAGGCCTGTGCATCACCTGTCGCATAACCTGTTATAGGCCTAGCTGCCCTTTGTTGGTTTTCCACTTGCACAGAGAGAGAGAGAGAGAGAGAGAGAGAGAGAGAGAGAGAGAGAGAGAGAGCGAGGGAGAGAGAGAGAGAGAGAGGGAGAGAGAGAGGGAGAGAGAGAGAGAGAGAGAGAGAGAGAGAGAGAGAGAGAGAGAGAGAGAGAGAGAGAGAGAGAGAGAGAGAGAGACTGCACTGTCATTGATGTGAATGCAGCGAAGATTCAAATGTGTCAAAGTTCATGCGGTAGACCTGGAAGACCAGGCAAGAATTTAAGCATGGCATGAATTGTTACCCGGCCCTCCTATCCCTTCTCTAACTGCACAGGCCCAGCCGCAAAATTATATGGAAAGAAAATTACAATTCATTTTCACTGAGTTTGTATCAAGTCTTTTCCTGTTAAAAAAGACCTCACTCAAAACTATCGATTAGCCAAGATAGTGTGTGAGAGAAAACTATGTTTTATCAACAAAAAAGTGCAGAAGGACATGTGACCTCCTGGCCATGTACTTGTATGGTTTCCTATTGTATTTCACAGGGCCTGCTTCCAGAAACGTGGTAAAAGCAATCACAAATCACTTTTTTTCAGTCGACACAAGACAATACTGATTGTTAGAACATATTTTAACAAATTTGCGTTTTAACTACCAAACAAGTTTTGGGTTTGTGTCCCTTTATTAAGGGCCCCAGCCGAAATGTGCTGGCAGCTGTCGCTTAAGGCCACAGACCAACTGTTATAAATCCTTCTATTTTTTATATTAGCATTTTTCAGTCTAAAAAATCCGCATTTTGGTATTTTAAAATTCCATGAAAGGCATTTAACAGATGAAAATGCCAGAAAAACATGGATGGATTTTTGTCATATAATTCCCAGCGCGTTAATTTGTGATAATTGAAATATGAAACAACACCTGGATGTCAGCTTTATACAGGTGTATGAACTGTGCTCTTGCCAGGGTCACATCATTGTCCTTCCCCACCATAAAGTTCCCACCTGGCCTGGAAGACAGTGCACCTATACGACCACCAATGAAGCAACTCTGCGATGCAGCAAACCTGACTTAGCTAACTTTATTTAAACAGAAGCTACACCATGCTGAAAACACAGTATTTCACAATTACAGACTATCTCCATTGGAATACGCAACCAGCCAATCACAACTGTGGTCTGTAACCTAATAGACTTATCAAAATTTTTAAAACTTGTTTTACTGAAGCCACAACTTGTTTTTATGACAGATAAAATAATTAATTAAAATTTGGAGGAAAATTATATAATTGCATCCAATCAATTCTTTTCTGTCCAATATGAATATGATACACAATGGGCTATGATGCAAACCCATAATCACTTGCCTGCATGTCCTGCCCTTACAATGCGAGATCAAATTACAAAGCCCCACCCCTTAATTTTAACCCAAATTTTGGATATATTGCTAAAATTTTATTAATTTTTAGGTGAAATTTGTGATTTTTTTACTGTTTATGGATAGATTCATAACATTTGTCTACAAAAAATATGACACCTGTCACTGCGGAGGCCTTTATGGGGGATGGGGGGAGTATCAGTTTCACCAAGTCAGAATCTAATACCAGTCATTATGGCAGTATTTTCCTGATATAATCTGAATTATGGCAGACAATGGAATAGTTTCAGTGTTTAAACATTATTGGCCCATTACAGTGCACAGTTTAAGACCAGTAGGTCACAGATTAGAGTAGCAGTATTCAGCAAATTATGTTTTTAGGTGGGGCTCCGTAAGGAGACCCCCTCTCATGTACATAGTACATAGTAGAGCTAAAAAGTTCAATATTTGAAAACCAGGAACTATTTCTGTCGTGTTAATAGTCCTGATTTGTGACAAGACTTGATTCTTAACATTTGATATTGGCAAATAAACAAGACTGATGCCTGAAGGGTTTAATAAGAGAAAATACTCTGTCACCACTGGTCACAATTGCTGAAAATGCCTAACTGTTAGAATGTGCCAATGACGCACATACGGCGAACGTTATACATTCTGGTGCAAACAAGAAACAGATTTTAAAAAGGTGTAGCTTATTTTCTTTTATTTGTGCTCTTACTGGTAACACTGGTATTACTGCTCATTGCTAATGTAAAATGTAGATATTCTTTATTGATCTATGCACATTATCAGGATCTTTTGGTTTAAAGAAGTTCCATATCTTGCTTGTATTCGTGCGTGAATGTGACGTCAAATCTTTGAACTTTGAACTTTTGTCAGCTCAATGAGGCTCTCCATGGGTTTTTGCATATCCAGACAGTTACCAGTCTGAACACGTCCAAAGATGCATCAGACAAAAAAAATCCATTGAGCATTCGTTACAGTGATCTAAAAAGTCCACAAGAAAATGTAATCAAGTTATCACTTCCCCTTAGAAGTCTTGTGCAAGTACGCTGTTTTGGCGCAATATGTAAAGTGGTTTAAAGTGGGTGAATATAAAGAATTCAATTGGGTTCGGAGATGGAACAAAATATCGCGGTTCGAGTGCAGATTTTACAATGTGTATATGTGATTGGTACATTTGCCGGGTCCTACTGTGCAATGCATATTTTATATTTTGCCGCGTTCCAGCAGTTGTTTTTGAATGGCGATGGAAATATATCAAGACGTTTCAAAGCTAGTTAGTACCAAGAATCAATAGTCCGACGGCACAAGTGGCATCTGTGTCTTTTGCGGAGGTATGAAGTCCTACATTTGTACAAAAAGACCATCGTTTTGTTCATCGGCTTGAATGTCATTAGCATAAATTATGTAGGTAAATAAATAATGCTGCGCAAGCGCAATGTTATTAGATCTTATTACCGTTCGGGTTATAGGAAAGAAGCACAATGCACTGATTTTACTGTTTGTGAATAACACAAATCTTTCACTTTGATGTATATTGTTTAAAGAAAGGACAGAATAGAAAATACGTAGATTTTTTGCATCTGTTGCCGTCTACTTTCGACACAATCAAACTAGCGTGGGAGTGAGCGTATTTTGGAGATCGTTTATGCGCACGCGTAATGTGTTATGCCATATGTAAAGCAGCCACAGTGACGTATGGAAAGACCTGTTGCCGGAGCCACTGCGAAGAGGTGAAACTAGAAGACGACGTCAGGATTACTCGGTAGTTTCACAAGTAAGTGTGTGTTTTTCATATTACGTTGTTTTATATTGTGTATATTACACGAGTGAAGATGTGTTTGTATAAAATTTGACAGGTTCCCTGCCACTTGCGGTGTCATCGCATCAATGTGGTATCCACGTCACGTGGTCATTGCCATGTTGACCATCAGGCATCACAGGAACATTATGGCAATGTCGCTCATCATTTTGACTCTTTAATCTGAAATATTCAGATATCTGACACATTTTCTTCGAAAAAAATAGTGTCATTCTTACAAGTTTTCATTGTGTCTGCTATGTGTTGACCCTTACAAACATTACAAATGTAGCAATCAATAAAGCAGACTTAGTGACATACAATAACAACTGGGTATAAGACTTCAAAACACACATCAATTTTAATTTGTGAGCAATGCGCCGATATTCAAAAGCATGTGCTCATGGTGAGCTACATCTCCATAATGTTCATGTGATGGTCAACATGGCAATGACCGCGTAGATACCACATTGATGCGATGACACTGCAAGTGACAGAGAACCTGTCAAATTTTATACAAACACATCTTCGCTCGTGTAATATATACAATGTAAAACAACAAAATATGAAAAACACACACTTGTGAAACTACCGAGTAATCCTCAGGTATTCTTCTAGTTCCACCTCTTCGCAGTGGCTTCAGCAACAGGACTTTTCATACGTCACTTTGGCTGCTTAACATATGTCATAACACATTGCGCGTGCGCGTAAACGATCTCCAAAATACGCTCGCTCCCACCCTAGAAATAAATTTTTTATTTGATCATACACAAACCTACATGTATTGAAATGTTAACAAAATATTCATATTAAGCCTGGTAAATTAAGGTCTTACAGATATTACTATAATAGCCATGAATATTTACTCGCAAATGTTCCCAAATTTTATATACATGTATATGTATATTATACATGTATATGTACATTATACATGTAAACATATGTTCATGCCCTAATGAAAACAAAGAAAAAACAACAAAAAGCCCCACCTCTAGGCTTTATAAGCCTTGTTTGGTACTAAAATTACGAAATTTTAACGCGCCCATTGTTTGAACATTAGGAGGGCAGTTGGGTGATCCAGCTTCCACAAACCAATAGTGCTATGCCTTTTTTCTGCAGTAGACTGCATAAGTTGTCGTTTATTGACATGGTTTCTGATGTATGTGCACATATTAGAACGAAAATGACAAAAGTTTGTACAGTTACTGCAATATCATAAATACATATTTGTATTTACAGTGCTGCCAGTTCATATGTTTTTTAAAGTATGATGCTTTATTTTCACTGTTTTACTCTTTTATACTTTATTTATACTTTTTTTTCCCTGAAATACTTTTTTATACTTTTTTGGACAAATTTTTCAACTTTTGACCGGAATTCAGTTAGATATTAACTAAAGGGTAGTGTTTTAAGCATTCTTGCAGCCTTTCTGAGTGTCTAATTAACAAGAACGATGAACCATCTTCCCAGTGAGTGACAACCATGGGTCCATGTCAGTGTTTCTGTTAGGAATTTTTTCAAAGGGTCACAACCTGAAAGAGAGTCAATTTTCATGCCCCCCTTCGAAGAAGGTGGGGCATATAGCGTTGCACATGTCGGTCGGTCAGTCGGTCGGTCGGTCGGTAGACTGTGGTTTCCGCACAATAACTCAAGAAGTTTTTGAGCTAGGACTTTGATACTGTTCAGGTGTATTATTCTAGTCAAAAGCTAGGCAAATTTTGAAGATGGGTGACCTTGACCTAATTTCCAAGGTCACAGTGGTACCTGAGGTAACTTTGGTTTCTGCACAATAACTGAAGAGGTTTTTAAGCTAGGACTTTTATATTGCACAGGATTATAGTCCCTATTTGGGGCTAGGGAAAGTTGAAGATTGATGACCTAGACATCATTTTAAAGGTCACTGCCATTTTACTGAATATGGTTTCATGCTTTCTGCATAACTTATACCTTGGAGCTAGAACTTTTATATTGCACAGCTTTGTGGTTCTCTGTAAGGGCTAGGTTGAGTTTGAAGATGGGTGACCTTGACCCAGTTTTCAGGGTCATAGGGAGATTGTAAAATTCCTGTGGTTTCCACACAATAACTCAAGAAGTTTTTGAGCTAGGACTTTGGTACTGTACAGGTGTATCATTCTAGTCAAAAGGTAGGCAAGGTTTGAAGATGAGTGACCTTGACCTAATTTCCAAGGTCACCGTGGTACCTGAGGTAACTTTGGTTTCCGCACAATAACTGACGAGGTTTTCAAGCTAGGACTTTTATATTGCACAGGATTATAGTCCCTGTTTGGGGCTAGGCGAATTTTGAAGATGGATGACCTTGACCTCATTTTAAAGGTCAAAGAGCCATTTTACTGAATATGGTTTCATGCTTCCTGCATGATAACTTATACCTTGGAGCTAGAACTTTTATATTGCACAGCTTTATGGTTCTCTGCAAGGGCTAGGTTGAGGTTGAAGATGGGTGACCTTGATCCAGTTTTCAGGGTCACAGAGAGATTGTAAAATTCCTGCGGTTTCTAGACAATAACTCAAGAAGTTTTCAAGTTACGACTGGGATACTTTACAGGTCTATAGTTCTTGCTAAGGGCGAGAAGAAGTTTAAAGTTTGGTGACCTTGATTTATTTTCCAAGGTCACGTTGGTACCTGAGTAAACTTTGGTTTCCACATGATAACTGAAGAGGTTTTTAAACTAGGACTTTTGTATTGCACTGGATAATTGTCTGTATTCGGGGCTAGGTCAAGTTTGAAGATGGGTGACCTTGACGTAATTTCAAAGGTCACAGAGCCATTTGGTTGAATACTGTTTCTGCATGATAACTTGCATTTTAGAGGTAGCACTTTTATACTGCACAGCTTTATGGTTGCCTATAAGGGCTAGTTTGCGTTTGCAGATGGGTGACCTTGACCCAGTTTTGAGGGTCACACAGACAGTAGACCTCCTGTGGTTTTTGCGCAATAACTGAAGGTCAAGTGAAAATGAGTGACCTTGCCCTAATTTCCAAGGTCATAAAGCCACTTTGCTGAATATGGTTTCTAAATGATGACTAATTTTTCAGCTAAAACTTTTATATTGTCCAGGTTTTTAGTCATTTTTAAGGGCTAGGTTAAAGTTTAAAGATATGTGACATTGATGTATGATCAACCTTCACTAATTTTGTAAGGTCACAAGTGCCCCATCTACCGCTATCAATAGGGTAGTGAGGGCAAGGGTAATGAGGGCGGGGGGCATCTATGTTTTACAAACATGTCTTGTTTTGCTATCCTTTGCAAAGTTAACAAAAAATATAGGATGTTGGGACCCTTTGAATTTTGCTGAGGGGGTATTTCATTATATGAAAGGGTAATATGGGGTATATTACCCTTTCATTTGGGGGTAATGGAAACCTTGCATGTTTTGCTGTCAGACATCATGAGCATCTGGACCATGGTACAGAGCTACCTGATGCATAGCCAAGGTCCTGGGTCCCATCAGACACAGCCAAAAATGCACTCTAAGTGGTACAACTCATGGAAGCATGGAAGTCTGTTCTTTGTTCATTACCAGCAACTGTGGGTGATTTTTAGCTCAGCTGACTTGTTAGTTAGCTGAGTTTATATGGTGGTTAGGCATCCATTGTCCGTCTGTCGGTGTCCACAATTAACATTTTCGACTTCTCCAAAGTCACTGACCAGATTTACCTCAAACTTGGTGGGAGTGTACCTGGGTCCCTACCAAGTTTGTACAAATGGTGACCGTCCATTGATTTGTTGATTTTTACCCTCAGACCCTCAAAAAACCTCAGCTGACTGACAAGTCAGCTGAGGTTTTTTGAGGGTCTGTCATCCGTCGTCCGTCCGTCTGTGCGTCCGTCCATCCGTTGTCCGTCCGTCCGTCCGTCGTCCGTCCATCGTCCACAATTCACATTTTCGACTTCTTCTCAAAAATTGTCAGCCAGATTCACTTCAAACTTGGTGGAGATGTGCCTTGGGTGGGTCTCTACCAAGTTTGTTCAAATGGTCACGGTCCAGTTATTTTTGGATTTTTAATGAATTTTTTTGTTCTTTTTGGGGTAAATCTTAAAAAATCTTCTTGCTCTCACCCAATTGCTTTGATATTACACAGGAACACTCCCTGGGACACGTAGTTCTTAATTTGTTCACCAGGTGGTGCTGCAATTTTTTCCTATTTTTTTATGAATTTTTGTGTGTTATAGCTATTTTCGACTTCTTCTCCAGAACCATTACTCAGATTAAGCTGAAACATGGTGGATATGTTCCTTGTAGAAGGGTCAAACAAAGTTGTTCACTATGTGGGAATGCTGCGGAGTCCTGATTTTTAACGATTTTTTCAATTCTGGTACTTGTCGGTCAATGCAGCTTTCCTATTGATTACTATGTAAGTCAATGAGCATTCTTATGCTAACTCACATTTTTGACTTCTTCTCCAAAACCGTCATCCAGATTAACTTCAAACTTGGTGGCAATGTACCTTGGGTAGGTTTCTACCAAGTTTGTTCACGTGGTCATGCTCCAGTGATTTTTGGATTTTTAATTAATTTTGTTGTTGTTTTTTTTGGACAAATCTTAAAAAATCTTCTTCCCCGAAACTGCTTACCCAAATGCTTTGATATCACACAGGAAGACATCTAGGGACTCCTTGTTGTTAATTTGTTCACCAGGTGGCGCTGCAGTTTTTTTTCTAATTTTTTAAAAAAATTTTGTGTGTTATAGATATTTTCGACTTCTCCTCCAGAACCGTCACTCAGATTAAGCTTACACTTGGTGCATATGTTCCTAATGGAAGGGCCAAACGAAGTTGTTCACTGTGTGGGAATGCTGCCGATTCCTGATTTTAAATGATTTTTTCAATTCTGGTACTTGTCGGTCAATGCAGCTTTCCTATTGATTACTATGGAAGTCAATGAGCATTCTTATGCTAATTCACATTTTTGACTTCTTCTCCCAAACCGTCATCCAGATTAACTTCAAACTTGGTGGCAATGTACCTTGGGTAGGTTTCTACCAAGTTTGTTCACGTGGTCATGCTCCAGTGATTTTTGGATTTTTAATTAATTTTGTTGTTGTTTTTTTTTTGACAAATCTTAAAAAATCTTCTTCCCCGAAACTGCTTACCCAAATGCTTTGATATCACACAGGAAGACATCTAGAAACTCCTTGTTGTTAATTTGTTCACCAGGTGGCACTGCAGTTTTTTTCTAATTTTTTAAAATTTTTTTGTGTGTTATAGATATTTTCGACTTCTCCTCCAGAACCGTCACTCAGATTAAGCTTACACTTGGTGCATATGTTCCTAATGGAAGGGCCAAACAAAGTTGTTCACTGTGTGGGAATGCTGCCGATTCCTGATTTTTAATGATTTTTCAAGTCGGCTCCTTTGGGGTAAATGCACCTTTCCTATTGATTACCATGTAAGTCAATGGGCATTCTAATGCTAATTTACATTTTCGACTTCTTCTCCAAATCCATCATCCAGATTTACTTCAAACTTGGTGGCAATGTACCTTGGGTGGGTGTCTACCAGGTTTGTTCCAATGGTCATGTTCCAATGAATTTGGATTTTTTTATGATTTTTTTTTCAAAAATCTCTATAAAAGTTTTAATAGGAAAACTTAACATGGGAATTTCTTGTAATGGTCATAACTTGAATAATATTGACCAGATTTACTTCAAACTTGGTGGGGATGTGCCTTGGGTGGATGTCTACCAAATGTGTTCAAATGGTCACACTCTATTGATTTTTGGATTTTTTATTAATTTTTTTGTTTTTTGGGGGGGCAAACCTTCAAAATTCTTCTCCTCTGAAACCGCTCTCCCAATTGCTTTGATATCGTACATAGACACTCCCGGGGACACCTAGTTCCCAATTTGTTCACCAGGTGGTGCTGCAATTTTTTTTATGAATTTTTTGTATGGTTTTGCTATTTTTCACTTGTTCTCAGAACCATCCCTCAGATTAAGCTGAAATGTGATGGATATATTGTTGTGGAAGGGTCAAACAGTTGTTTACTATGTGGCACTGCTTTGGATTCCTGATTTTTAAGGGTTTTCAATTCGGGTACTTATCGTTCAATGAAGCTTTCCTATTGATTAGTATGTAAGTCAATGGGCATTCTAATGCTAATTCACAGGACAACTGACATGATATTTACTGTTTACTTGATAACTTGAGATCTGTTTTGAGTTAGCTACACATGTTAATTATTCTGTGTGAAAGTCATGCTGAGACAGTACATGAATGACCTTGACCTCGTTTGTGGGGTCACAGTGCAACATACATGAATTTTACACTTCATTATAACTTGAGAATTACTTGAACTTTGATGTTGCACATGTAAGTGTTCTTCTATAAAGGTCAGACTTACTCAGAACATGGTGTCATTGATCCTTTCCCAAGATCATAGAGCTAGCTGCAAGTGTGGTGAATGTCAAGATCAGCTGAGGGACGGGCTGTTCACACAGCCCTCTTGTTATTAACTTTTTTGGGGGGGTGGGGGGTGGGAGGGGGCAATCTGAAAAAAAGTCTTCTTCAAAACCTCTTGGCCAATTGCTTTAATTTGAAATTGCTTAGGGAGACTTCTGGGGACCCTTAGACCCTTATCTGTTCAACAGGTGGCTCAGTGATCTTTCAAATATTTTTTATGTAAAAAATGTGTTTTTGATATTTTTGATTTCTCCAGAACTGTCACTCACATTATGCTGGAACTTGGTGGAGATGGTCCTTTTAGAAGCGCCAAACAAAGGTGTTCACAAGGTGACAATGCTATTGTAAAGATTTTTGAATAAAAATCTTTTTAATTTTAACAGTGATTTATAATTTTTACAGTGATTTGAGGTGTTCAAGAACGAGTATAAAATCTTATGCATTGGGACATTTAGAACTGACTGTTTATGGTTGCGCCATCTGTGTGCATCTTGAGTTTCATCAGGCCAAGTCTGCTGTTATTTAATAATGATGTGATCTCAGGTAAGAGCACAGTGTCATCATTTGAAATTTTAGTGATTGTGTTGTCTATCCTAGAGTCTGGCACAGTAATGTTTACCAGAAAACAGGACGGCTTAAATGATGCAGCAATCAAAAGGTACGAGGCGAAGGTCAGCCTTAACATGTCAGAACTTTTGGCCAATGAACATTTCCAAATTACATGCAAATCATGCACATAACAAATGTGTGAAGCATACAAAGTCTATTTTATATACAATTTATATAGATTATTAAAGAAGTGGTAAAAAAAATCTGCCCTGTTAAAATTATGTAGTCAAAATAGGCTGGCTGTGAGTTTTGTCACCTGGGCAATATTGTGCCTTGGGAACAAACAGGAATTGTTATTGATAAATTATATGTGGAGCGTGGAATTAATAAACTTGTCAAGTTTTCAAAGCGACAATCTTCGTGTGAGAACTTCACACTATGAATCCCTGAGTGCTATTGATTACTATGTAAGTGGATGGGGATTGCAATGGTAATTCACATTTTGGACTTTTTCTCCAAAACCACTCATCAGATCCACTTCAACCTCCGTTAGGATGATACCCTGCTAAGTTCATTGAATGGTTGCGCTCCAGTGATTTTTGGATTTTTTACGAGTTTTTGGTTCATTTTTGGCCTCCCAAACCACTTGGCCAGTTGATTCAAAATTGCATAAGAAATTTACACTTTAAAATTGCGTTGGGAGACTTGAGGGCATGACAGCAGTTACACAGTACATGGGTGACCTTGACTTCATTCTCAAGGTCACTTAAGTTCATTTAACTGTTCAGATGAAAACTTGAGAACTATTTGTTCTACTTTGATGTTTTACAGGGTCATGGGATACACTCTTTGAGGGCCACACTCTGACAGTACATGGGTGACCCAAGGTCACTGGACAACTGATATGAAATTTACTGTTCATTGGATAACTTAAGATCTATTTTGAGTAAGCTGGGACCTTGATGTTGCACGTGTTAATGTTTCTTTATGAAGGTCACACTCAGACAGTACATGAGTGACTTTGATCTCATTTCTGAGGTCACAGTGCAACATACATTTATTTTACTCTTCAGTGCTATAACTTGAGAAGTACTTGAGCTGGGACTTTGATGTTGCACATGTTAGTGTTCTTCCATATAAGTAAGACTTACTCAGTACATGGGTGACCTTGATCCTATCCCAAGTTTACAGAGCCACGACTGTGATAAATCTCCAGGTCAGCTGAGCATGGGCTGTTCACACAGCTCTCTTGTTACAGCATAATTTTGCTGCAATACCTGTGAGTTGCTTCAGATTTATACTTTTTTTTCTGAAAATTTATACTTTTTTAAAGTTAAATTGAATACTTTTTTTGTAATTAGGCAGTGGCAGCACTGTATTTACAAGTGCTCTGATTTTAAATTTGATAAGCATCCAATTATCAATCCAATTATCAGGTTTAAGTGTTTTCAGGCAAGTGTTTAATCGAAGGTAACTTATTTTTTTTACCATGTTTCACTTTCTGAAACTCTTGTAATTATATGTGGTTGTATGTCGAAGTTCAAATGTTTTGCCACCTATGTTCACTAGTTTGATGAAAGTTATAAAATCTGCAGTTCATAGTGCTGTCATCCATATTCATGGATATGAATTGATTCATTTATGTGAAAATAATATGCTGATGAACTCAACAGCTCAACAAAGTCAGCATGCCTGATTTTAAATGATTTACCCCAATCAAATGACACACATACATGACAAGCTTTTGTCTGAAGAAAGGGGGGGGGGGGGAACAAAAGCAAAAAACAAAGAAATTTACATTTTACCTAAGATTTGTGCAGCTCTACTGACAGAAAATGCGCATTTTTTCTGGTATGCCCAAAATCACTTTGACATGATTTTGTATAAACAGCTCTGCATATAAATGGAGGCTATAGGCCCACAATGACAATGTCTCAAAATTAAAAGTTTGAAAGAGAGGGTTACTAAGTTTCATATTAATGGGATTAGCATAATTCATTCATATCATATTAGCATTGTTAATTTCTCATACACACATATGATTGCCTGTGTGGTACCTGTGAGGTGTTGCTAAATACGAAGGGCTATGGAAGCTAATCTATCTACCAAGCAGTCAGCACAGGAGGCATGGCCTGTGCACTTGTTAAATGTCTTGCAGTGAATCCTGTTATTGTCTATGCACAATGATTTGTGACATAAATGTGATACTTCATGAATTTTTGGAATATTCAGACTGTTAAACTTGATATTCACAGCCAATCTGTGGCTGTAAAACTTTTTTTCTCCTTTCATAAGCTGGCCTGAGGTACACAATACCATAGCCCAAACCATTTGCCCTGTAATCTACAGTCCCAGGGCCATATCTTGCATGCCCCATCCATGTAAAAGTTGTAAGGATCACTCAAAATTAGCCAGGCAGCTGTCAAAAAGTGCCGACTTCCCATTTTTAACTCGCTTGATGGACGATAATAGAATAACAACATGACCACGTGAGTCCCAATACATACAGAGTTAGCCCTAACCCACAGTTATAAATCTTTCTATTTTTTATATTAGCATTTTTCAGTCTGAAAAATCGGCATTTTGGTATTTTAAAATTCTGTGAACGGCATTTAACAGATAAAAATGCCAGAAAAACATGGATGGATTTTTGTCATATAATTCCCAGCTGGTTAATTTATGATAATTGAAATACGAAACAACACCTGGATGTCAGCTTTATACAGGTGTATGAACTGTGCTCTTGCCAGGGTCACTTCATTGTCATTCCCCATCATAAAGTTCCCACCTGGCCTGGAAGACAGTGCACCTATATGACCACCAATGAAGCAACTCTGCAATGCAGCAAACCTGACTTAGCTAACTTTATATAAACAAAAGCTACTGTAACAGCATGCTGAAAACACAGTATTTTCACATTTACAGACTACCTCCGTCGGTTGTCTTTTGATAACATTCTGGTTACAACTATTATAAAAAAACTTCTACACATTAACGAGTGTTGTTTGGAAAGGTACGATTCAATCCAAAACTTTATTTACATCTTTTAATTTTTACCTCAGCTGACTTGTCAGTCAGCTGAGATAAAAATTAAAGAGTGTTGTTTGGAAAGGTACGATTCAATCCAAAACTTTATTTACATCTTTTAATTTTTACCTCAGCGGACTTGTCAGTCAGCTGAGATAAAAATTAAAGAACATCTCACTGAATTCGCTTTAGACCAGGTAAATCATTTTTTTTTTGCTCATCGAATTTTTTATTTGTTTAAAATGACCCCACTGAAAGATACTAATTTCTTTGGCTTGGCTTCATTTGAGAATTCTTTCAGTGTGTGTATACAGAGAGAACATGAATGATTTAAAGTTAAATTTAGTTTTAGCAGCAGGAATTTGAAGTAAGCACATATAGCAGAAAGAAAAGTGGAAGAACACAAGTGACATCAGGTATAAAGTGGGGTGGGTTTTTTTTGGGGGGGGGGGGCGGGGGTTGTTTATCTAAATTATACCAAATTTACTAACAGTGTCAAACCAACTCCTTTGGAACTGTTGACCCTGAAAAGGGCCTTGGGGTTAGGCCCTATTATTTGACCATCAACTGTTTGCAGTGTTAGCATGCAACAAGCATTTACATTGTAGGCCTACTTGATTTGAGGAGTGTTTGTGTGTATTAGGTACGTATGTGTGTATGCAGAGTATCGGGGGGGGGGGGTCCTTCATAACCTGGTTATTGCAGTATGCTAAGAGACAACAGCATATTAAAACTAGAAAAGAATATTTGCTTCAAAGCAAATCTGCCTGTGTGCCTTCAAAAGTTGTAAATAAAAAAAAACTTTTATCCTTTGGTACTTCACATTATATTAAGCTTATGGCTTATGTCAAAGTCCAAATGACCTTGACCTTTGACCTTTACAGGTCACATGTGAATTGCACAGTCTTACAATACCCACAATTTAAGCCCAACATGAACAAAATCGGATGAAAACTGACCCAGTTATGGCAAGATGAAACTTTCAAAGGGCCAAATGACCTTGATCTTTGCCCTTTTGAGGCTACATGTTCTTATAAAAATGTGCAGTGTTGCAATACCTACAATTTGAGTCCAACATGATTATAATTGGATGAAAATTGGCCAAGTTATGACTGGATGAAACTTTCAAAGGTCTAAATGACCTTTGAACTTTAGAGGTCACATGAAAGTTTTAAAAATGTGCAGTGTTACAATAGCTACAATTTGAGCCCAACATGATCAAAATTGGATAAAAATTGACCAAGTTATGGCTAGAAGAAAGCCACCATCGAAAGTGGCCTTTAGCCTTGAGATGACCTCTACCTGAAGTGAGCCATAACCTCAAAAATGACATTTTGGCCTAAAACTGACCTTTGACCTTGACATGACCTTGACATATGAGATGACCTTTACCTTGCTATGATCAAACTCCTATACACTCGGAACCACATCTACTATAGTATATAAGATATTGAAGATTTAAAACTTTGATTAGCCCTCATTTGCATAATTTTGAAAAGCATGACCTCTCATTACAAAAAGGCCAGACTTCATCTACAGAAGTATAATTGTGCTAACTTTGGAGTTTCTGCGTGTAATACTTTTTAAATAAAATGTCCGACAAAGATTCCTGTAAAGAAAGAAAGAAAGAAAGAAAGAAAGAAAGAAAGAAAGAAAGAAAGAAATCCTAGAAAAACAGTATGTCTGTGTTGGCATAAACAGAGAAAGTGTATTTCGTTATGTATGATCTGCCAGGCCCTTCCCCCCCCCCCCCCCCCCACCTTTTCCCCTCATGAGACGATCTCTCATAATCTGTGCTAACTCCGGCAAACTAAGTGTGCGTTGCCATCATAACTATTTGATGCTAGTTTTGTTTTTTGTTTTTCTCATTTTACTATAAACATTAGCAAAATAAAAATAAATATTTGCCGACTGATTGACCCTTTTCATACCAATATTTTGTGCTCTGTGAGTGTGGCAAAAAATGCACTTGAAAGTACAGGAAGTCTGTATACAACACAGTTACTTTTGGTTTCATGTCTGGTCAGGAATTTAAGATGATAAAGATCCCTTTAAGCAATTTGATACCCAATCCCTTTTTACTCTGCTTCTGAGTCACTGTGATGGAATGGTGATGGTGTTAGTATATGCAACAAAAGTTGAGAGAGAGTGAGAGACAGAGTGAGAGAGAGTGAGTGATTGAGTGAGAGAGAACTTTCTTATAATTTTGGCTTCTAAAGACAGACAGACAGACAGAGAAAGTCTAATTGAATTCACTATAGGGGACATTGTTTTTTTTTTTTGTTTTTTTTTTGTTTTGTTCTGGTTTTTTTTGCTTATCGATTTCTTTAATAATTGATTGCTGAAAGATAATTTCTTTTTGTTGGCTTCAGTTGAGAATTCTTTCTGTGTATGTACAGAGAGAGCATGACAGTGGTTTAAAATATAATTTTATAGCAGTGGAAATACCGTTTATGCATAAGTTCACTGTGCGGGAAAACCCCTGCAGTTGTCCCATTACGAAAGGGAGGCATGCAGGCTGATTTTTTGCTACCAGATGGCGCGCTGTGCACCTTCTCAAAAGTGGTCATGATAATGCATGATGGTGGACACTAATCTTGTTCAGGCCGAGATGAACAGAAAAGCAGGAAATGGACCAAATACAGGAGTTGTATAGAAGTTTACCATTGTAGACCGTTGGCGGAGGGAGTACGGAAAGCATTGATAATTAGAATGTTGAGTGACAAGGCGAATTATCATGGTAAACCACCACTGACTGTTGTGTAGTGGGCTGTAATGTTGTCATTGTTGATACCAGGAAGAAACGTCAAACTGACAAATATCAAAAACAAAAGTGCCACTTTATTCATTCCATCAACTGATATTCCTTTGTCTTTCAAATACTTTTTCATAGACCCTAGATTCTGTTTTTTGAAGAAATCATGGTCCGTGTTTCACTCCTCGTTACTTGCTGTATTCAGTAGCGCTGTAGCCTGTGTGGTAAGACTGAGTGGCCCGCAAATTACCCAGAAACCTGTGCGCGCCTGGCTCTGACATCAGAATCTCCGCTGGGGTTTCCCTGCTTGGTGAACTTATGCATAGACCGTATTTTAACTAATTATTTATTAATAGCAAATTGACTAATGGCCTCAAACCAATTTTTTGGGAGGAACTGGTGGCCCTTAAAAGGTCCTTGGGGTTATCATTTCAGGTTAAATTGGAAAGAATCACCATTCCCACCTGTCACCTGCCCCGTGTGTGATTAGGTCACAGCCGATGACCCAAGAGTCACCACATTTTTGGGGGGGGGGGGGGGGGGGGCTGGCACTGAAGGCTTTCCTTGGTGGTGGGTGAGGCACATCCTATATAAATTCATATGAGAAATTACAGAGCGAGGAGGCACACACAGTGATGGTCAAATCCTCCCTGAGTGGAACATAAAAGCAAGGGGCCCAAGAATGCAGTGCTAGCGTGCAACAAGCATTTACTAAAGATTGTAGGCCCACTTAAGTTTGAGGAGCGTGCAAGCATATGGGTACATAGGGCCAATAGTTGTATGCACAGTATCTAAGGGGCATCGCTCATAACCTGGGTGTTGCTGTATCCTAAGCATATTATAGACATTACAGAGAGACTGTATTTTGTTATGTATGCTCTGCCAGACCTATGAACAGAACTCACTGAAGTTAATCTAGGCCCCAGAGCACTGGAATGACACGAAAGAAAGAGTTTTTATTGTTTTTCTTCAACATCAGAGTGAATAGATATAGGCTTAATGAGGGTAATAATTAAAGTTCCAGCTTGGAAAAAGAAAATGGGGCCCAAGATTGTAAATCATCACCACCAAGCAAAAAGCGCAAGAAAATTTCTACACACTGTAACCGCCAAAATACTGGTCCAAATTGAGCACATCATTTCCGTCGGATTGAGACTTTAGGCATTTAGATTTCTAAGCAATAGCCTACCTAAATGGCGATCGTGTTGAGCATGTTTAACACATATGTATGTAGTGGAAACTTTTCAATGTTTCATCAAAATGTACCTGCTATGAATTTACACACATCGACACACACGGATGAAAACACACTTGATCTGTCATGTCAGATATTTGGCTATCATATAATTCTCCCAAAATACAGAAATAATATCAATTTTGTGGTGAAAAGATTATTAACATTTTGTCAAGACCATTTCATTTATTATTATTATTATAACAGTCTTGGAAAAGGTATCAAAGAGGCATATCTATTTTGCACTTCACAGTCGTTCTGATTGGCCTAGTGACTCTTCTTCCACTACAGAGTTTCAGCTCATTCAGAAAACTGAACAAAAGACAAATGGCTACAAAATGAAAAGGAAATAAGAAAAACCCAAGACACATTTTGAGTTGAGAAATGTTTTATTGTACGGAGCGGGAGCTATCATGGACAAATTTCATGTAGTGGTAAACTGTGGTAAAAATCATGTCGGTAGAAACGATTGACATGTTTGTGACCATACCATGTAATATGTAAATGTTAATAAAGTTTCTCTCAATAAGCTACACATTCTCATGAAACGATGACGAAGAAATGTATCCCTTGCCCATACCAAACTGAAGAAAGAGGAGGAGGAGAAGCAGGAATGTGTTCCTCGTCCAGTCCAAGCTATGTAGCACTTGTACTAGAAAAGGAACGCGTTCGTTTTGTTACGCGTTCCTCCAAAAAGTGTTCCTGTTGCATGCCGTTTACTCATGAGCATCCAAAATGCGTACTTGGTCCATTCAAAGTCAGTTCTGTGTTGGTTCTCATGTGGATGCGTTCGCAATGTTTTACTGAGACCTAAATGTACAACGAAATCTCCAAAGCTATTCCAGCGAGTTGCATGTCCAGAAAATTGGTCACAATGCTCGGGCATGTTGACCCAGAACGAGGACACAACAACCACGTTGACCATTGGATGGCTTATGGGAGGATTATATTATGCTTGTTTTGGGGCTGACACAAACGCTTGTCCTGATCCATTTGGGCCAATAATAATTTACCAGAAACGAAATATTTAGAACCACACAGCTTTGAATCAAACGATAACAGTAACAGCCTTTGTATGCTCTCGAGTTGAACTTCATAAATGTACATAATAAAATACAGGCCTACATGTATATATATATTTGTATTTTGGCAAATTGGCATCAATTATTTTTGTTTTATTTACCCGAAAAAATGGCAGTAAAAATATTAACACGCACTGCGCAGTTTGCAGGTGATATGTTAATCATTTTATCCAGCACAAAGAAAGGATAAGACAAAAAATATATAGGCCTCACCACGACACCTCATTAATGGTTTAAAGGCTTACTTTGTGCTGATGAAGGCTGATCATGATGAAGATCAGTGTGGTGCATGCATGGCTTTGCTTGCCAAATAAAATATGCAATATAGGCCTCCTTATTTTTTTGTGGGGGCAGTTCTCATGTCTGCTTCACATAGGCCTAAATTTTAAATTGATATTTCTGATTAATGAAGTATATATTTCATGGAAATTCGTTAGGATTTTGCTAAATCTTCTCTGGAACCGCCAATTTCGTTTAGTTCGTACACATGTGTAGGGACAGGCAACAACATCAATGAATGCTTTCTTCTCTCTGTTTCTGTTAGAAAATTAACAATAAACACAACGAACATGTGGCATCGAGATCACAAAACTCATCCTCTATTATGTACTCACTATATTTGGTTTTCAAAAATCAACACTTGTTGTATATGGAGTACACACATATGATTTGCTATACAGCAATGTTCCTATTCCGTCCAAAAATATTTTATTTGCAGTATTTCAGCAAGTCAGTGTTGGAGCATATTAATCCAGGAATGTGTATAATATGTGTGAATATTTCTGGCTTAAAGGTAATTTATTACTAAGTGGGTATACGATGAAACCCAATGCATTGACCTTTTTAAAGAGTAGCCCTATTGTTTCTTGCAACTTGCAGAAGTTGGAAATATCGTAATATTTATTTTTGGTCCATATTTACAAACTGAATCTTAGGCTTTGAAGTTTATCTTGTTCATTCGCACATTTGTTGCATCGAGATACAGCATGAAAACTGAGGAGTCCTGGCTCAGGTGTGGTGAATACAGGTATTGTTTTGAAATTATGGTAATCTGAAAATACCCACCTTCAGTTTTCTCAAAACTGAATATGAAACTAGTTTCCTCTGCCACGCCTGGTAAATGAAGAGATCAAACATACACGTTTATAAATTTTGGATTAGAAGGCTACCTTATGCTTCTGTTGCCCTTTCTCCCATCTTCATTTAAAAACATGCAGTTCATGTCTAGGCCTACATTAAATGACCGATGCTGTACTTAATGTTGGATGCTAGACATTTTAACAGGCTATGCGGCTGGCAGCAAATGACAAATATATGAACCTTTTTTAAATTGGTGATATAATCTGACTTCAGTCATGCACGAGTTGTCACTGACAGCATGATACAAAACAATAATTATATATTATAGCTTACAACTGCATTTTGTGGATTTAAATGTTTTCAGCCATAACGACCAATCTGTCACTGTTATACACTGTATGATCCACTTCAGAAATCTTTTCAATACAGACCAGGTGAATATTTGGGCCCAGCACAGATTTATTTTCTCTGGTGTCAAGCCAATGCATAGAATCCAATATATGCATATGTGTGCGTGTATACAGTAGCCTACGTATATAGTTCGCCAAGATGCCCCTGCGTGGACACTGCGTACCCACTGCATAGACACCTCTCAGCCGCCTCGTTGACACTGCATAGAGTGCATAGACACTGCATAGACAAGTGAACGAATGCGTATACAGAGCGTTGGGCCAGCGCAGCTGCGTAAAAGCCCTGATAACTTCTACGCGAGCGGAACTGTATGGATGGAATTGTTTTGTTACTGATGTGTTGTTAGATAGAGATTATTAACAATGATGAAAATAGCATGGCAGACCCAGCAAACATTGTCCACAGAATGGATTGCCTGGGGGGCAAGGTTTCATTATCATTGTTTAGAGAGGTATGCCTGACTCAAAAGTACCCACTGTTAACACTAACTACATATTAATGATTTGGTCCTCTCTGGTAAAAATACCTCAAAAAGACATTGAAAAAAAAAAAAAAGATTCAGCAGCATTCTAAAGAAATTCCATGTAAGCACATATTTAAGTTGAAACATTCTCATTTATCCCCAACTCCTCAGCCACCTTTCTGTAGAAGTGATGGGCAAAATTGATGAGTAGGAAGCCAAGTGAGAGTGGTATATCGCAGTATGTCCCACAAAGTATGACAAGACAACTCAGCAAGTGTCATTTGTTTGCAGGGACTCAGTGAGGATGTCAGTATCAACAAGTTCTTTGATGATCCTATGTTGTTGGAGTTAGCCAAACAGGATGTGATGCTCAGCTACCCAATGTAGGCTTGGTTACCGTGACAAGAGACTCCTGCATCTCCTGCTGTGGACTGCATGCCAGTTTGTGTCCACAGACTTGGGGGAGAGCATCCTTCATCGCATGACTGCCATCATTTTTCACAGTGAAGCCCTAATATCAAGTCTTTTTCCATCATGAAGATACATGTATATGGGCTTTTTATTGAGCTGAGCTAATTCATGAAGGTAGCGCTGTTAATGTTGTAAATTCTGAATCTGGAAGAGAAAAGTTTTAAACAGATCTCTGCAGTGCAGGCAGGTTTTTTTTGTTTTTTTTTTGTGTGAGACAGAGAAAGGAAAAGTGATCATCATCCTGCACTAGAAAGCAGCTTGGTTAACATATTGAAGTAACTGGAGATACAAGGAATGCATTTTACTTGTACTAGATGTATCTTTCAAAGGATATGTAAACAGGGTAAAGTTGCATTAAAATATGTCCTGTTTTATATTTATATATCTAGTCCTGTTATATGTTCAGATATTATAAAGTAGAGACTGCTACTTTTTGCATGGATTATGAAAAGATGTCAGTGTGCAGATTTTACATGATTCAGGATTCGTTTACTTCATTAAAGAGTTGAATATTATTTCTCTGTGTGTCATGGGCTACATGTGAAAAGGCTTGTGTGGCTTGCATCATGTGCGATGTGCATGCCATATGGGTGCCGCTACAGAAGAGGGAGTGATAGCCGAACCATGGTTGTACTACAAGGGTGGTTAGCGCCAGGCTGGCTGCAGCTGATTTTATCTGGCCCTAGAGGACACTGATAAGTGGTTCTTTGTTCTGCCCAGCAGGCGCCAGTTGCGTGGTCAATTGACCTGGACCAGCATGAGACCACCACAGGAGGTTCGATTGGGATCCTATGTAAGGGGCTACCAGTAGCCTATTCCTTCCTTACCACTGCTATGTTCATTGCTTTAATTTGTTAAAATATGTTCGTGATGAAGTTAAGGACATTTCTACTACTTATTGCTAAGTATTTCCAGAAACATGATCTACTCTACAATATCCACAACACTGGCCAACACATGCATTGTCGCAAAGCTTTCCTGGCAATGTCTATGCTGCAAAGTGCAATCTTCCATGTTTTCTGTGGTTGTCAGGTTCTCCTTCTGAGCTGCTGTATTCCTGGCTGCGATTTTGCACATGTACTTCTTTATTCCGACGTGGATTTAATTTTGATTACCTGTGTGGAATGTATGTACATGCAGGCCAAATTTAAAAGGTCAGATATGGAAATTATGCTATCTATAGATGACTCTAATTACTTTGACTTTCAAGTGCATGGCTGTGGCAGTCATAGGAAGTCCATCCCTATAAACATCCACAGAACTGCTATAGGTACATCCAAGGAGGCTACATGGAAGGAGAGTCCACTCTGCCTTTTTTGCCAGGTCGATCATCTTTGCGGTTATGGCATTATTTGATAGCGATCTAATAAGCAGACAACTGGGGGAACAATTAACCCGTGCATGTGTATTGTACGGTCCGGCTGTTTTGGGCTATCAATATTGTGCATACTCACATAAATTATATGCCAGCTTTGAAACCTGAGGAATATATTTCAACTTAAATTTAAATAAATCAGTGGATTTGGTATCCTAGCACCCTGTAAGCGAGTACACTCGATCATGCTCTGAACATTGTTTGCCACTGTTTGCAAGAGTATTCGCCCGCACCGCAATGCAACATTCATCAGCTCACCCTTGCCCGTTTTGTCATCTACCTGCGAGGGTGTACATTTTATCATGGAGCTATTAAGGATTTTAATGTAGGTAAACTTCAATACTTGTGACTTGCTATATCCATTTTGTGTGTAAAATGAGTATATCCCTGTCAAATGGATAAAAATCAAACAACCACACGTTTTTGTTGCAATTGGAATTATAAAGTCCAAAGTTTATGTACAAACCAAAGTAACGTTGCCCGTTTGTGGCATCAATGTTTCTCTTCGATTCAAACAATGTTTTATACCGCTGGAAAGCTCAGGATTGTCTCTTTGTGTAACAATCTCTCTGATTGTTTAACTCATTCCACCCTGATAGAAGACTGAGTCAACAGCTTTACTTGGCATGCTCTGGGTGCACTGCACCCAAAGCGTGCCAAGAAAAGCTGTTGACCATGGGTATATAATTTGGAATGATCTCCTATGCAAGTTTCATCCAAAAATTTGAAAAATAATCTCTAAATTAGTAAAATACAATCAGCAGACAATGTTTAGATATTAGCAGGAAAAAGCATCATTAGGGTGGAATGAGTTAAAAAATAAAGAATTCCTGGGATGTCCCTCCAAAATTAGCGTAAAATTTGTCACTTGTTTAGTCGATGGGAGTTTTAAGGCATGTCATTGGTGTATTTAATCACATGACATGCGTTATCCAATCAAATGCGTATAATTCCATGTGCTCCCAGCTTGTCCCCAATTCAGAGGATGAACACGACATGTGCGCGTACAAATTATTGGATCAAGGACCTACATTTTTATGTTGTAGTTTCATAAAAAGACTTGAATGGAACAAATTTTGAACACCATAAGGCAGGAGTGAAAACTTGTGACATAAAGCAAGAAAAATATGGATATTCGTCACCGCACAATAATGAAGCCTCAATGATGTGTTGTTATCGCTTTGGAGTCCACGTGATAGCTATATGTCGACATGACACATTAATATTGGAGCAAGCAACTAAATTTTATAGTTATAGTTTCATTAAAATGTTCAAATGGAACAAATGTGTAACACAGAACAAAACAGGAGTAAAATTCATGACACATTGCAGAAAAAAATATGGTATGTTACGGTAAATATGCCGATCATGCAGACGCCTGTGTTCTGCCACCCATGTCGTTTTGAAAAACTATGACTGCACCAAAGATCAGACACTTTGCCTCTTCAGGGGTACCTAAAATTTGGGAAGCTGGCCTAGAAACTGCACAGGAATGTTAATCATGTAATTTCTGACAAACTATCTTGTGGTCACTTTCAGTGAAACTTGGGGGAAAAAAACACTTGCACATTCAATGCTGCATGTTGCTTGTTGTGCAAATGAGTAAAACATTGTAGTGTATGCTACCAAGTACTGGCAGAATGCTAAGCGTTAAAGCTTTATTCATCTTTACACAGAACATGGAGGTATTAATGAGATAATACCTCCATGCACAGAAGTAGAGAATGGAAGAAACAAATTGGGCTTTGCTGCCTTTATTATGCATTCAAGAAGTTTTTATACAAGAAGGAAATTGGGCTTGTTGCCCTTATTATGCATTCAGGACGATTTTATGAAACAAGTAAGAAATTGGGCTTTGTTGCCTTTTATGATACATTCAAGAAGATAAGAGACAAAAGAAATGAGGCTTTCCTTCGAACCAGGTGATTTAAAAAAAAAATTGTTGCTGAGGTTTTCTGAAATTTCACCTCTTGCCAGGATCTGATCTGAGCCGTCTTTCACTGATAATTATGATACGACCATGTCCATGACGACTGTATAGAGCGAAAATTGTGTACCTTGTAGAAAGTAGGACACCATTCCTTCCTACCAGATATAGCACAAAAATTCCCTATTTTTTTAAGTTTTCTGCTCAGTGTGCTTGTATTTCAAGCATATGATTCAAATTGTTATCGATGCATGCTATTGCATCAAGATTCAAAATATACCATCCAGTGTACACACTTACTGGAAGACAAAGCAGAAATGCAACGAAATCTTGATATTTTTACTTATTAGACTCCATTCAATCTTGTAGTTGTGCTCATACTTTCATGGATTGGTACATTTTTGCTAACTGATCTGAACATGTGAACACATTTATTTTACTATTTTTGTAAAAAGTAGATGGGTTTTCTGCTTGGTGAGTGGTCTTTTGTGGCCGTTTTGTGTGGTCACTGGTCAGATTCTGCAGGTGGTATCCCAAAGGAGGTACATTATCATTGCAGGTGCTTTTGCAGAGGTAAAGTGGTCACAAAAGGCAGGTAGTCTCCCAAAAGAGGGACTACTGTATATATACATATATGTAATAGTGCTCCAGCTGAAACTATTCCACTGCATATACATGTGTGTGTGTGTGTGTGTGTGTGTGTGTGTGTGTGTGTATACATGCATATACATATATATATATGTTTCAGATTGAGGGATCATATATATATATATATATATATATATATATATATATATATATATATATATATATATATATATATATATTAATATGTAGATATTGCATCCCTCAATCAGAAGCTGTTCTGCTTAGCAAAACCACTAATGAAGACATCTATCGGAAGCAAAAGTAGTTTCCAGCAATTACTGTGATAATGGGTGCACCCCTGCTGGCTTTGTGATAATGACTTTGGCACCAGTGAGGGCAATTAAGAGCCTCCTATGAATGGGTCATGAATAATTAATGAGGGTGGCAGCTAGTAAGGAGCTATCAGGAAAGTCTCTTTTGGCTAAGGGGGGAGGACGTCATGTGCATGACCCTAAATGGTTTCATGCAGGCTGGGTCATACAGCCAACCCAACCATCAATACTGTTGACACCCATTTTCGTTATCAATTCATCTGCATAAAGTTGCGTAATTGTGACAGTACATACAGTGATAGAAGGGATTTCTCAGAGGGCCAGGCCTACAGTGTATGATGTGACAACACCTGCAGAGGACTGTAACACTGTGTGTGCTAGAAGGAATAACTTGCAGCATAACCTTTGCATCCTGTCCAATCACACTGCTGCATTTTCAGTGTTTTCATGCCAAAATTTACAGCATCATTTGAAGCCTACAATCAACAATCACGACATTGAGAGATATTCTCAACCAGTATGCGTCATCTTGCGCAGGATCTGATAGGTACATTTTTATTTCTGTTTGAAGGGAAGGAATTAATTCATTGTCTAAAGACATTTTTTGCGTTGTCTGTCTGCAATTCACACTTTGAACTTCTTCAAAACTGTTAATCAGATCCACTTCAAACTTGGTAGGATGTATTTTGGATAGGTCTCTACCAAATTTTGTTCAAATGGTCATGCTCTAGTAATTTTGGGATTTTTTCATGATTTATGCAGTGCATTTTTTTTGCTTTTTGGACAAAATTTTACAAAATTATTCTCTGCAATTGCTTGGACAATTGCTTCAAAATTGCACACGGACATGACTAGGGAACCTTATACCCTAACTTGTTCCATGGTTGGTGCTGAAATTATTGCCTTTTTTTTTCAAGGGTTTTTGAGTTTTCTCTATTTTTGATTTTTTATTTATCTCCAAAAATTCCCCTCACAGTCAGACTGATCTGAAAGTTTGTTGAAATGTAGCTTGTGGAAATGTCAAAAGTTATTCACTAGGTGATTATTTTCTCTACACGTGATTTTTAACAAGCTAATGAATGAAAAGGACGACACTGAGATGACACAAATCCACACAGTATCAAAATTCACAAAGGTGTGTAAACAGTTATTCAGGACTGGAAGACCATACTTTGATGGGGCTAGCCAACTCAGCAGGTAGCCTATTTTCAACAGTGGGGTACAATCAGGCTTGTTCTGCCTAGAAGTCCAATGCCTGTGCTCCCTTGGGACTGATAAGCCCTACAGACTCATAGCCTCAGGCAAAAAAGGGGACCAGCCAAGACACCAGTCTCAGGAATGGTGCACTAAAAGCTCTGTCTACCACTAGTTGGAACTATAGCCTGCCTAGTACATATTGCAGCCTGGAGCAGGTCTGTTCTTGCATGGACAGGAAGAGATTCTTGTAAATTTTATTGACAACCTCATTACACAGTTGTTGGGAGTGGTCGCCCCCCCCCCCCCATCCCATTTGCTACAAGTCCCAAACCTTCCAAACCATCCCCCCCAGCATGCATGGATAGAAGGTTGCCGATGAGACTCTTTGTCTCCGTGGCAACACAGGACAGTGTGGTAGATATTAAAGCAGATAGCCACAGAAATGTACCCACAAATGCACAAAACCATTCCAAAAACATCCCCAAAGCACTGAAGCATCACCATTTGAACAAACATGATTGACACCCACTCATAGCACATGACAACCAGTTTAAAGTGATTCTGCCCAGCAGATTTCAGAGAAGTTGCAAAATGTGAATTGTTTATACCATGGAACGCAGACTCCAACACAACCCCATTCTATAAGCTTAGCTGACTGACAAGTCAGCTAAGCTAAAAATTTAGGTACATGTCTCTCAGGTACAGGCCTGCCCATTAGTGTACAATGTAACTGTTAGCCTGTAATGGATGACTGCATATATACATGTGTTGCCACAGTTCTGGACCACAAGTATTGTTTGTTTTAAACTTGCAACACATTACCCTCCATCAGTGGTGACCTTGTGAATACACTGTCCACTATAGTGGCCGATGAGGTCAAGTTTGTGGGTACAACATACATGAGTGGGAGTATGCACTGTACATGTGTATCTCTAGCTAGGTAGATATATATCATGGTCTGGACTCTGAGTTGATTTTGAAAAGGAGGAGAGAGGATGGAAAATCAGCAGACATGCTGCTCAGTAAGATAGTGCATACATGAGGTATGCTGTTTTGTGACACTTTGTGGATATCCTAGTGCCTACATATTACAAGGTCTTGTTATATCTGATCGTTTTACTTGTGTTAATTACCCTAACCCCAAAACATCTTACCAGATCTTATAATAGTCTTGCCACCCCTAGGCCTTTCTCTTATGCTAATTAGCCAGCTACCAAATGTCTTTCTAGGTCTGAATATGTTCTTATCATCTCATTATGCTAATGAGCCGGCCACTGAAAGTCTTACCTGGTCTGAAAATTGACTGACTGACTCTGCTCCTTTCACTCATGGTCATAGCAAGACTTGATTTCCTCTTACTGGGTCTTACCCACTTTCTCTTTTTCTGACTGGGCAGGAAAAAAGATCTTAGACCATCTTAAGAGCCTGAAATAAGATACCATAAGACTAAAGTAATGACGAAAGTTTGCTTTAAGACGTTTTCTGGGCTCTTAGTGTATATGAAGGAGTTGGGGTATCAGTTGATGGAGTGTGGTAAGGGAATAAGGGTAGGTGATCTAAACATTCCAGGTCTATTTTTAGTGATGACCTTGTACTCATGGCAGAGTCCCAGAAAGAACTACATGAGATGCTGAACATAGCAGGGGAATACGGGAATAAATGGAGGTTAGAATATAGTAAGGATAACAGTAAAGTGATGACTCTTGGGAAGAAACCAGATGGTAATAAAACAAGAGGATCATGATGATCCTGTGCTCTGCTGACTGGATCTGCTTTTATTCAGGAAACAAAATTGAATAGGGCGACCTGACTTGTCCATGGTAGTACATGTATTATCAATTGACATACCTTGCTGTTTCAATGGCTGCCGATGTACAGTGGCAGCACTCACTTACAGTCACAAAGTCTGATATCGCATAACTTTGTCAAAAATTAACATATCCACATTATTTTCGCAAACTTTCATTGCCTAATGTCCAACTATATTTTGATAAAAAAAAAACAATTCTATTATGCTGTTCTAGAGAAGAAGTCCAAAATAGCCTTAACACGCAAAAATTCATAAAAAAATAGGAAAAAATCACACCGCCATCTGGTGGCCAAAATGAGAACTAGTTGACCCCAGGTGACACTATGTGCAATATCAAAGCAATTGGCCAGGTAGCTCTTGAGATGAAGAATTTTTTTTTTTTTTCCAAAAATAAATTCAAATATTCAATAAAAATAGAAAAATTATTGCATCATCATCTCCTTCGCAAACTTAGTAGAGGTTCACCTGGGCAACATCCATGTGCAAAATTAAAACATTCCATACAGCTGTTTTTGAGAAGAAGTCAAAAGGGTAAATACAATAGTGTAATATATGCAATGTATTGCCATATATATATATATATATATATATATATATATATATACAGCTGCAGCACTTCCCTACTGTTGCGAAGTTTGACATCCCATAACTTTGCCTAAAATCAACATATCCATATTATTTTCGCAAACTTTCATTGTCTAATGTCCAACTATATTCTGATAAAATTTTAAGCAATTCTGTTCAGCCGTTCTGTAGACGTCGAAAATAGCCTTAACAGGCAATAATTCATAAAAAAATCACAGCGCCACATGGTGGCCAAAATAAGAACGGGAATGGTGGTAGCCCTTATAAGGGCTCCTATGGGGGCTCCCATGGGAAAAGCCGGAGCCTTAGAGGCGGGGGTAGGGTGTGTGAGGGTTGGATTCTTTTTTAACCCTCGGCCACCTGTGTCACAGAGTGACACAGGACCGCGGCAGACAAGCAGAGAGCCACTGTATTATTATTATTATTATTATTATTATTATTATTATTATTACGTTCCATCGAGGTGTTAACGATGCAAGTCTGTGAATCGTTATCATTCATTACATATTTTCATACACCCTATAAGTCCTGAAAGTAATATTGGGCTGTCTTGGAAACTGTGGACGGTATCTCGCTAACGAGCAAAAGTTTGCAGATGTCTCCTTTGAAGCTTAAAAGCTTCATACACTATTCCAACATATTGACACTGGTATAAAAAGGCAAATAGTAATACAATTTTTGGCACCATAAAGTTGACTAGAGGTGTTATGAGGTAAAGTGTACTAAGGTATTAGCTGGAAGCCACCTCTTCCACTATACTGGATGAAGATTGAAAAGAAAGAAATCCTGCAAAAAGTGAGTATTATCATGGTTTTCTGACTTAAGATGGACTAGAGAAAATTCTCTTGGTGGGTTATGTATACTTTACCGCTGGTACTTTCCCTCTTACCACCCTAATCACTTTGAGGACTACATTTTGTCATTTCAAGTTCCATCTTGACACAGTTTGACTAATGTTCTTGAGTTAGTGTTGTATTTGTTAGGTATTTGGTCATATCTCTGGAAACATTTCAACAGTTTTGTGTAGCTGTTGTATTTTATAACCTTTGTGTTGTAGTTTTTGCAACAAAGTTCTGACTCTATTGACAAAATCGCTAAAAAATTGGGTGTTTCTAGCAATACTTATCACTTGTCCGATACAAACGCCATATGCTTGTTTCTCTGGAATGTTTCCTGATCAGGGTAGGAGATAATATGAAATTTGAACTGGTCCCTTTTTGTCACATATTTTGTTACATACTGGTTGTTCTTTATTTCTATATCCAGATCAAGGAAACTAGCTTTTGTATCACTTTCACTTTCCAGATTTAATATTAGTTCTTTGGAATATGTTTTTCCTATTTTCCTTTATTTAATCTCCATTGTTTAAAGCACACAGGTCATCTATAAATTCATCTTGTTCCAGAATATGATCTTGCAGCTGTAAAGTTTGTTTTTGCCAATTCTTCCATCCATTTTGATTCATAATAATGTAAATAAAGGTTTGCAATATATGGGGCTGGATCTATTCCCATCTGTATGTCTACTGTTTGTTGATAGAATCTGGTTCCAAAGCAAAAGTATGCATTGTTGACAATGTATTCTATCATTTGAGCACACCCTTGCATCTTCTAAGATATTCCTTTGCTCTTATCTTTAACAAATTTAGCCTCAGCACTAGATATTTTCAGACTGACATGAGCCACCTTTGAACGCTTTACCCAACATTGAAATTAACACGTTGTTTAGGTCTGTCAAGTTAATCTTTGTGCACAAAGTTGAGAAATCAAAGGTATGAATTGATTTGGCACCATTCTTATTGTTGATTCTGTCAATTTCTAGTAGAATATCACTTGTGGCATCTGTAATCCACATTCTGTTCCCTCCCATGTACATTTTCACTTTTGCAGTAGTTAGTATGTACATTTTTGACAATTTTGAGCACTTGAGTGAGTCGATCGGCAACTTGTTTCGAAAGACATTTCTTTGCTGCAATGATGAACTTGAAGTTAACAGGGTTTTTATGCATTTTGACAATTACATATATAATTGGTAATTTCTTGTCCTCATTTGAGACAATGCATTTCAACTCCTTGTTTTTATCCACTTTGTCCTTGATAACATATTGCAGCATGCTGCACTATTTCTTATCCTCAGTGAAATTATTGCAGCAGTATTGCTGCAATACTGCAAGAAGCAGCGACACTCATCACAGCTTGCCGCGATATATTGCAGTATTGCTCCAATACTTGAGATACAGTGCAGCTTGCCACGATATATCGCAGAATGCTGCTGCATATCACAATCAGAGCATATATCGCCCTATGATGCAGCAATCCCAGAGACCTACAGCTCTAATCACTTCCTGCAAGATGGGTGCCATGCATGATGCAGTATGTGAAGGAACAGGTCTCTACAGAGAAGATAATTTTTTTCCTATTGTTGTTGTTGATCTCAACATTTGTAATTATGTGGGAAACATGGCTGGTGTATTTTAGATTCACATTTGTGATATCAATTTGTGTACCTTAGATAGATGCAACTGCTGCAATATTGTTGATCCTAAACTGAATATTCTGAAAGACTGGATATACTTTTAATCTCCTTTCTTGTCTTTGTGAAGTTGATGTTATTTCTTTCCATATAGTTTGGTCCTCTTTGAAGCAAATGTCTCAATTTTCTTGTTTTCAATGATACTTAAATCACTTGTGATTACATGTTTGTGGTCTTTATCCATATACTTCTTGAAAGTAGTGTCACATTCACAAGTTTGATTATTCATATTCCAGCTGTCCTAGTCCACTTCATCCATTATTCAATTGTAGTTCAAGACCTTATTACGAATACTGGAAGTGTATTTATAAGCAACTGTGAAATCCTCCCCAATATAGAAGCTGACTGAATTTTCAACTTCCTGAAGTCTAAGAATACTTTGTAGATTTATGTACTCAATAGCTGGAGTTTCATAGTGTATTATCACGGGAATCATATGTTTCTTTTCCTTCTTACTTTTCCATGTTTGTTCTTTCTTTAGTTTCAATTTATGTTGTACTATGTCTTGTAATAAACTGACAATCCTATCTGTTAACTTGCTGTCATTTGTTACTTCATGATCCGAAGTAACTGTCCCAACTGTTTGAGATCTTATTTCTTTATTTGTGGTAAAGGTTTATTGAAGTAGTTTGAAGTTTCTTTGATTGCAAATTCTTGGAGTAAGTTGAATAGATAATGAGCTATAAGAGATTCTTTATGTGTTCTGTGTTTACTCTTACATGTATGTTTGTGCTTCTTTTTCCTTCTTTTGTTGAGTATGTCATATACATTATCATTCTCTGTTCTTTGATCTATGTTCATATCACATCGATTATTCAACCCATAGGGATATATACTATTTGGAGTTCTTTAATCCAAAATGTTTCTCTGTTCCCTCACAATCCTGATGTTTCCTTGTTCATCTTTCCATTTGAGTATTTTCCTGTCTGTTTTATAAGTTCAATAATTTGGACTTTAAATATTTTGTTCTTGCAAAGTCCACTAGTGAAGTGATCCACCAGAATCATAGAATTTGGTCCTTTGTTAGGGTGTCTTATTTTATTCCTATGATCATTGAAAATTTTGTTCAATTTTTGGTTGGTTTCACTGACATACTGACTAGAGCAATTATCACAGGTAATCAGATAAACCAAGTTATCTGTATTGCATGTAAGTTTTTTCTTCTTGTAATTTTTAGTTCTGTAAGTTCTATGTGTAAGAGTACTTGTAAACTCATTCATTGCCATGAATACTTAGCAAAGCTGACAGTTAGGTTTCCGGCAAGCTTTAACCATTTCAACCCCATGGTCCCCAGCAAAAGATCCCAGATTACCTCCTAAATCCTTATTTGTTCCCTCAACTTCAGCGTTAGCCTGGTGAGGCATATGAAGCCTCCTAGGGTCAGCTGTCTAGCCCCAGGAAGAGGATACATCCCTAGAGGGCTGCTCAAAGGATGCTTCTGTAGTTTGTTGGCTTCTTGTCTGTACCATCATTGGGAATAAGATTAGTAAACACCAGTAGCTTGTTTCGGTGTTAGTAGGTGCATTTGGCGTTTCAGGGCAGTTTCCAGCATGAGACAGCATTAGCTGGCGTTACAAATGCTGAGAAACGCCAAAATCCAATTAAGCCTTTTGAAGCTCAGCGTTTGCCAGTGTTAGTCGGCGTTTGCCAGCATTTTACATCCTTTCAACACCGGCAACCGCTGTGAAATGCTGATTAATGCTGACTACCGCTGGCAAAAGCTCTATAGTCCTCTTAACAAGCAAACTCACTGGGATACATGTAAAATTTGAATTGTTGAACTGGGACGAGAAGGATCCATGGAAATTTGTGTCTTGTACTTGTACTGGAACTATGCACACTGTTACCAGAAAAGAACCATTAATGACCTTTTGATCTTCACCTGCCACGTTCAAAAGCCATGATCTTATACTCTAGTAAGTAATTTCAGCACCATACGACCAGTTTTTCACAGCACACAGTAGTGACAGCTACCATTTGCTGCTGAAATGTGTCATACTCTGCTTAAAGAAATTTACCAAATGCTCATATGCAAAATTTTTTCTTCAAAATTACTGTGGCAGGTTGATCTGGCTGAGAGTATCAAAACATCAATCCACTTTGTTTCGTAAATACCAGGTGTACTATGATGAGGGCATGTGCTACACATAAGGATGATATAGAATCCGAGTAGTGAAAATTGAGTGCTAAAACCTTAAATTAATACCCTCAAAACCAAAATATAATTTTTATTTTTAGTATTCATATACATTCACATGGGACATGAGCAATTGTTATACTGGATGATGTGTACTTGAGGCTTGAGTGATTCTTTTTATACTGAGTACATGCCATACATAAAATTCTAAATTCTTCTTTGAAACAACATATACATTTATAACTTATATGCATCTTAATACAGTTGTAATACAACATTAATGGCAATTTTCAATAGGTTTTACCTGACCCACATCAAGTCAAATACATAATGTGTATTTCACATATATGTATCTGTACATATATATCTTCATGATCCTCCACATATTGGTGAATGAATACATTGGAAAAAGAACAGATTATTTCCGGAAATCCAAGGATACAATCAGAGTAAACAAGACATGGGCATCATCATTGACTTAAATACAGAAATCACAATGAGCAATATAAACCTTGGCAACATTACACATAATTACCAAAATTAGACAAACACCAGAGGACTCACAGTCCTGTGCTTAGCTGACCTTGCATTAACACATTGAAATGGTCCCATGCCCTTCGAAGTAATGCCAGTGTCAACTTTTTGTAGCAATATCCTCATGTTCGCAATATCAGTCTACTTGCACAGTTCGGAGTTGTCATTTTTTAATGAAATGGGAAAAGATGCACTATTTTTAAGATAGAAGCCAGTTTCACCTTTCAAGATAAAAAATTAAATACAGCAAAAGAAATCCTAAAGGTACTTTCCTATAAGTGGTGAGTGGCAGCCATGGCCATAAGATCAACCTTTGCTGAAATAGAAGCGGATATGTCACAATTGCTGCCATACCACATGTACCCTTACCAATAATTCCTTATTTCAATAATTCATTAAAAGTCATGAAATGGCAGCAGCACCACATAGTGGACAAAATTAGTGCAGATTGAGTCCAGGTACATTCCAAACAAGTTTGAAGATAATCAAACATGCAATTTGGAAAAAAATCATAAAAAAGAGGGCTGTGTGAACAGCCCATGCTCAGCTATTCTTGACATTCATCACACTTGCAGCTCTATGAACTTGGGAAAGGATCAAGGACACCATGTTCTGAGTAAGTCTGACCTTTATAGAAGAACACTAACATGTGCAACATCAAGGTTCAAGTAGTTCTCATGTTATAATGAAGAGTAAAATTCATGTATGTTGCAGTGTGACCCCAGAAACGAGGTCAAGGGGATTTCATGTATTGTCTGAGCATGACCTTCACACAGAATAATTAACATGTGCAGCATCATGGTACTAACTCAAAACAGATCTCAACTTATGAAGTAAACAGTAAATTTCGTGTCAGTTGTACTGTGAATTAGCATTAGAATGCCCATTGACTTACATAGTAATCAATAGGAAAGCTGCATTGACCGATAATTACCCGAAATGAAAAAAAAAATCCCTAAAAATCAGGAATCCAAAGCAGTGCCACCTAGTAAATAACTTTGTTTTACCCTTCCACAAGAACATATCCATCACATTTCAGTTTAATCTGAGTGATGGTTCTGAGAACAAGTGAAAAATAGCAAAACCATACAAAAAATTCATAAAAAATTGCCTCGCCACCTGGTGAACAAATTGGGAACTAGGTGTCCCCGGGAGTGTCTATGTATGATATCAAAGCAATTGGGTGAGCGGTTTCAGAGGAGAAGAATTTTCAAAGTTTGCCCCCAAAAAAGAACCAAAAAAATCAAAAATAAAAAAATCAATAGAGCTTGGCGATTTGAACACACTTGGTAAAGATCCACCCAAGGCACATCCCCACCAAGTTTGAAGTAAATCTGGCAAAAATTATTTTAGTTATAACTATTACAAGAAATTCCCTTGTTAAACTTTCCTATTAAAACTTTTGTAAACATTTTCGAAAAAAAATCATAAAAAAATCCAAAATTCATTGGAACATAACCATTGGAACAAACCTGGTAGAAACCCACCCAAGGTACATCCCCACCAATTTTGAAGTAAATCTGGATGACAGTTTTGGAGAAGAAGTCGAAAATGTAAATTAGCATTAGAATGCCCATTGACTTACATGGTAATCAATAGGAAAGGTGCATTTACTGCAAAGGAACAGAATTGAAAAAATCATTAAAAATCATTAAAAATCAGGAATCTACAGCATTCCCACATAGTGAACAACTTTGTTTGGCCCTTTCATAAGGAACATATACACCATGTTTCAGCTTAATCTGAGTGACAGTTCTGGAGAAGAAGTCGAAAATAGCTATAACACACAAAATTTATAAAAAATTAGAAACAAATTGCAGGGCCACCTGGTGAACAAATTAACAAGGAGTTCTTAGGTGTCTTCCTGTGTGATATCAAAGCAATTGGGTAAGCCGTTTTGGAGAAGAAGATTTTTTAAGATTTGTCCAAAAAACCACAAAAAAAAAAATCATTAAAAATCCAAAAATCACTGGACTCTGACCACTTGAACAAAACTGGTAGAAACCCACCAGGGTACATTGCCACCAAGTTTGAAGTTAATCTGGATGACGGTTTTGCAGAAGAATTCTAAAATGTTAATTTACTTTAGAATGCTCATTTACTTCCATTGTAATCAATAGGAAAGCTGCATTGACCGATAAGTACCCGAATTGAAAAAATCTTTAAAAATCAGGAATCTGCAGCATTCCCACGGTGAACATCTTTGTTTGACCCTTCTACAACGAACATATCCACCACGTTTCAGCTCAATCTGAGTGAAGGTTCTGGAGAAGAAGTGAGTCCAACATGTGGCAGGACAAATCTGGACTATGAACTCAGTCCGGATCTGTCCAGTAACGTAGCTCAAAAACTATTCACAAGTATTGTCTAATATCTATCATGTAAACATCTCTGGTCCTTACCACCCAATAAATATATGGAAAAAAATCCAGTAATCTATACTTTTTCAGATACCGAAAAAACCATCCCATTGGATCCCATGGGATCCTACCGGATATCCCATAGGATGACCTTGTATTCCATGGGATCCCATGGGATCCAATTGGATCACCAGCTTCTGGTCCATCCCATTGGATTATATTTTACACCTACAAATGCAATTAAAAGTCATAAGCCATTCACATTCCCTTCATACATCATAGGTCACAGGTTATTGTCCGTGGTGCCAATTTTGTGTAAAAGTTTAGATGACCATAATTCAGACACTAGATTTGATTACAGAGATTGTTTTGATATTCAAATCTAGTATGATTTCAGTTTGATACCAGTTTGCCTTCAGATGCTTCCAAATGTTTTTATGGATTTTGTTATTTTCAAAGAAAACGCCATCCTTCTTTGTTTGTACATATTCAGTCTCATTCCTTAGGACTGTCCCATTGGATTGTCCCACTGGACCATCCCATTGGATGCAGTGCAGAAATTGCACAAGTGTCAAACTTAGTATAAGTATCAAATCATATAGTGAACAATAACAAATATACAATCAAACTATTTAAAATAAGTGGTTTTTTTTAAAGAAAACATCCATATTTTGTTCATTAGTCAATATTCATCTCCATCCTACAGGACCATCCCATTGGATGCAGTGCAGAAATTGCACAAGTGCCAAACATAGTATAAGTATCAAATCATATAGTTAATAATAAATATACAATCAAACATTTAAAATGTGTGTTTTTTTCTAAAAAAAAACACCCACATTTTGTTCACTAGTCAATATTCATCTCCATCCTACAGGACCATCCCATTGGACTGTCCCATTGGATGCATTGCAGAAAGTACACAAACATCTTTTACAAGTATCAAGCCAAGTGATTCACTACTATTCCAAATATAATAATGATTTTTTGTTTTGTTATTTTTTAAGAAAACTCCATATTTTGTTCATTTGTCAATATTCATCTCCATCCTACAGGACCATCCCATTGGACGGTCCCATTGGATGCAATGCAGAAAGTGCATAAATACCTTTTACAAGTATCAAGCCAAGTGATTCACTATTATCCCAAATACAATGAGTTTTTGTTTTGTTATTTTTCAAGAAAACACCACTATTATTTTGTTCATTTGTCAATATTCATCTCCATCCTACAGGACCATCCCATTGGACGGTCCCATTGGATGCAATGCAGAAAGTGCATAAATACCTTTTACAAGTATCAAGCCAAGTGATTCACTATTATCCCAAATACAATGAGTTTTTGTTTTGTTATTTTTCAAGAAAACACCACTATTATTTTGTTCATTTGTCAATATTCATCTCCATCCTACAGGACCATCCCATTGGACGGTCCCATTGGATGCAATGCAGAAAGTGCATAAATACCTTTTACAAGTATCAAGCCAAGTGATTCACTACTGCATTGTATTCCATGTACAATGAGTTTTTGTTTTGTTATTTTTTAAGAAAACACCATATTTTGTTCACTAGTCAATATTTAACTCCATCCTACATTGGATGAAGGGCACTTACTTCTTTTTCAGGCATCAATCTGTACAGTTCACTGCTAAAACTATATGTATTAAAAAAATTCTAATTCCAAATGGGAGCATGTTGTGTCATTTTCAAAGAATCACCAGGATCTTTTATTATATTTGTAAATACTGAACTTCATCCAATATAACCATCCCATTGGATGAAATTTATACACACTTAACACTGGCATAATCAATTCAGATATTCCAACAAATACAACTCTTGGTCTAGGCTGGCTCCTGGCAGTCGCGAAGGTGGTGTGATCTCGTGTGACCCAACGATCCAACTGCATGCCAACCAGCAAGATGGATGTGTATATGCTCTTTTCACCGTGTTCCACATTTTAAAGCCAAAATTTAGCGTTATGCTGGACTCCGCTACAAGAAATGAAACCACCATCATGATCCCACTGGCATACACTATCCATCTTTTCATTTTTAATTGCTGAGTGCGGCGCAATGAGTTTTAATACATGCAAATTGGCCAACTTTGCATCATTTTGTGCAGAAAAATCGCAAAAAACTTGGCTTTTTATTGGCTGGTTTCAATGAAAAACACATCGATGGACCTGCACGGTTCTGATTCAAATGATGAGACTGGTTGTACACGCATAAATCCCCCCGTTTTTTAACTTGGTACATTAGGACACCAGATGTACGTGACCAGATACAAGCGAAAGTGGAAACATAGATGGAACAACAAAGGGATGATACTGAACACGCTTTGTAGTTGTCATGCCCAGTTGGCCATAAAATGAATTAGCATTCCCATTGGTAGTCCATCTATAGCACATCTCTGGTCAAACCCTAAAAAGTCCCCGCATAACAGCTAGGGTCTTCATTTAAGGAACTTTCCTTAAATTTAAAATGGCCTATCATTTAAAAATAAGGAAAGTTTCTTAAAGTCACGTTCTGTAGACTTAAGGAACTTTCCTTATACTGGTCTACAATCGAAAAATAAGGAAAGTTCCTTTAAATGGCTAAATCCGATTCTGTGTAGATTTCAGAAAGATGTATAGATTAAGGAACTTTCCCTAAAATGGTCCTCGATTAGAAAATAAGGAAAGTGCCTTTAAATCACAGGAATCACATTCTGAAAATTTTCTTAAACTGGTCTATGGTTGAAAATTGTGGAAGTTTCTTTAAATGGATAAATCACTATCCTGAAGATTTACAGACATTTCCTTTAAATGGTCTATGATTAGAAAATAAGGCGAGTTCCTTAAAATATAGAAAACACATTCTGATGAATAATTAGAGAACTTTCCTTAAACTGGCCTATCATTCTAAAATAAGGAAAGTTCCTTAAACATGTTAAAGTGACAAAATCACATATTACAGATTTAAGGATTTTCCCTTAAATTGGTCTTGGGTTGAAAAAATATGGAAAGTTCCTTAAAGCGACCAAATAACATCCTGTTGTTTTAAGGAACTTTCCTAATTTATTTCTGCTTTTCTGCATCTAAACCATAGAGTTCAGCTATTAATGACAGGCAAAAATTGAAAATAGACCTATTCACAAAACAAAATTCAGGGTAAAAAAGGTACTCATCCTGGGAAAAAAACTTTCCATTTTGGAAAGTTTTATTTTTTTATATTACTAAATATCTACAGGTATGTTACATATTTAATCACCAGGCAGACTGATGAGTGCATCAATGTTAATGTCAGATATCTCAACTCAATCAATTTGAAAGTCAAACGGATTTGCCCTATTTGAATCATAAGTAGAATTGAGGAATAAAAATATTCTTTGTGCATTGCCATTAGTTATGTGCATTATATATAAGGCTTGACAAATATGGACTAGGAATCGGGTCCGGATCTGTGCCTGAACATTGCAAAAAACAAAACAAAGTAAAAAGCTGATAGTCTGCATGTCAACAAGGGTGACCATTGTTGTATATATATATATATATATATATATATATATATATATATATATATATATATATATATATATATATATATATATATATATATATATATATACACCAAACAAAATTTCCTACGGTGTCTCAAATTCCAGATATTGGAAAATTACCTGGAATACCATGATGCCCTGTGGTATCCCATTGGACAGCCCATGGTATCCAATGGTATCCAGCTGGATCCTATCTTTTCATTCATCCAATGGGATCCCATAATTTTTTTTCTCACACAAAACTGCTCAGAACTAAGCTATATAAAGCCACATATTAAAATTTTACTGGTAACACATTTATTAAAGATTATCTACAAGTTTGCTTGAAAAGTTCAAACTTATTGATCAAAAATATATATAGATGTGTACATATTATTGGAGACTGTGAAATCCCAAGGTTAAGCCCTTTCCAGTAATGGTCACGTCTCCCATAGGAACCATCTTTTCAGAGTTCCTGCATGTCTTGTAATTCATTAACATGTTGTGTTCTATATTTAGAGCATTCATCACCTATAAAAATCTACATTTCAGAGTCTATTTTGTGGAGAGTTCATCAAAATGTACTTTTGTTTGGTCCAACTGTACAGTTTAATTGGCTTGACCAATGGGATTTTCCAATTGAAATGTCCAATTGAAATATCCATCTGGACAATAACATGAAAAATGCCTTTTTTTGATTGGATAATAATGTACAATTTACTTTTAGTGCATAGTACCTGTTGCCTTTAGAGGTCACAAGTTAATTACAAAAATGTGCAGTGTTACAAACGTATGAATTGAGTTGGATTGGTTGCATGGACCTATAACAATTTTGGAGATATTCATGATTTAAATTTTCAAATGCCCCTCTTTTGTATAGCCTTCAACATATTTTCATCTTTTTACTAATAGGCACAAATTCATGTATAGACCTATATCCATGCCAAATTTGAAGTTTCTAAGTGCAATAGTGTTCCAGAAAAACTGGCGAACAAAATTTGGTACTGTAGAGGAAAAAATGAATGAAATTGAAGAAACACGATGTCTGTGTTGGCACACACAGACGTAAATATGGTGGCATTTTGCAATATATTTAATGTGTGCAGGGAAAAATTATTCACATGAACAATTTTTAATGTCTGTATATCACGTTCAGAGCATTTTAAATACTTGAACACTTCTGTACCTTCCATTGATTATGTCAAAAGAAAGAGAATCATTATTTGCAGGGACAGAATTGAGAATCATAAAACGAAGCATACTTTGAAAGTCAGAGTATGATCTCTCTGAACTTGAAAGGAAAAGAAACTTCAAACTTTCCAACTTTGTTGATACATAAGGTACAACCACATAAGAAGAAAGCTAGCAACAATTCAAAAGCTTGAATAATAATGTTCAAGCAATATGACATTTCCTATAATCTGATAATTTCATGTGCCTAATTAATGTGAATTATTAGTTGAATGTACAATGACTTCGTGCTTTAAATTGAACTTGCTGGTAATAACATGCACTCAAAAAAGTCATGAACCTCATTATGCACATGCCCTTTTTTATTTTGCATTTTTTTTTTTTTAAATTCCGGCCATGTTCTATTAAATACTTCAATCAAATACCAAATCTTCAAGATTGTGTTTAGGCTGCTACTGATGACTTTTATTCTATAAGAAATACAAGACTCACCAAAAGGGAAATCTGGCCTTGTGTAATTAATGACACAACTGCAATTGGAAAACTTGGGATCTTTTTGATCCAATTGGACAACATGGGATACTGTTGGATCCAACTGAACAACATGGGACACTGTTGAATCCATCTGGACCTACAGGGTACAGTACCTTGTTTTCAACAAGTCTCTATTACACATCTGCTCAAACATATATTTTTCGAATCTCAGAAGGAGGTACAGTGCATCTGTTCCACAGAACTTTGAAGTTAATTTATAGAACACAAGTCCCCCCAAAAATCTCCCAAAATGTGTTCCTCACAGGATGTCTGGACCTACAATTGATCACAAATTGCCTTAAGTTGGGATTCCATATGCGTGGTTTCGGAAGCGAATGCCGCGCGTCAAAAGTAGAAACAGCAGCATTTCTTTAAGTTGATTCCATATACGCGGTTCATGGGCGATGGTACACGTGACATCACGCGCACCACAACCAATCGCTCCATGCAGCAATCGAAACGGCAACTGCGTGTGAAATGCACAGGGAATTCCATCATTGGCCTATTTACATCTTGTGATGGAAACAATGAATAATTGGCCCTGTTTTGATGCAAGAGATAACAAATTTTAGAAATTTTAAATGGAGCTGGCATTCGACAGGGATATTGTCACACAACAAACTAAGGTGCAGTGAGTGTTAACAGTTATATCAAGTACATGTAATCTGCGGATCTTTTCCACATATGTTGTCGAAAAGTCCTAAAGAACACAACCATACACAGACATATAGAAAGATTTAAAAAGCCGGTACTTAACATGAGGAAATGTTTTGTCAAACTCAGCGATAAGCAAATTACACTTGTTAAACATATCTCCAATTGCATAATCAATTTGTTTCTTACAAATATATGATTACCAAATTTATTTCCCAAATGTTGGTCACTTTGGACACATTCCACCTTCTCATTCTTGAATAAAACTCCTGCATTGGGATCAGTGTCCCGAAAATTATAAGCTTACTTTTGGAAAGATTGAAAAATACTTTGTACTCATTTCCATGCTCAGTACATATTAACGTAAGCTTCTTTAATGATGATTTGGTGGGGGCTAAAAGAACTATATTATCGGCATAACTCAAGACGCCAACAAATATGTTGAGTCTTATTAAAAGGTCATCATAATACAATGTGACCATTTTCTTGTATTATTGTTGGTGGTATAGGAGAAAATACCGTTGAAAGAAGCAGTACTCTTCTGCCGTCTTCAATCTCTTTTGCTGTAAGTGAATAGGAATAGTGCCCCATAGTATCAGGTATAGTGTATGATCAGAAAGCTGCTGGTAGCCTGTAGTGTAAGAGATCACGGCCATTTTGCCACTCATCAAATAATTTCACAAATGGAGATCTTGTCATAAATTCAACAAATACTACTATTCTACACTTGACCTTTGACCTCAAAAACATTAGGTCAAATATAGAGGTATAAACTTGACTTTCAATAGCCTTCTAGATCACCCTTTGTTGCTTCTTTTGTTTTAAGATTTAGATTTCAAGATGCACAATGTCACTCAGCAAACTTGTGACGCGTGTGTGACCTTGAAAATTAGGTCAAGGTCAATTATGCTTGCACACAAAGCAAGCCTTATAGTGGTGTACTATCATATGCAATTTGAAAGTCCTGTCTCAAAAGCTTCTGAAGTTACAGTGGTAAAAAAAAATCAATGAATAGGGCACTGTGACCCAGATACTTGACCTAGTGACCTACTTTTGATTCATGACACATTTTTATTATGATACATGTGTGTATAAAATTTCATATAACTGACTTAAATACTTCCTTACGTTTACCAATACCACCATTGTGCACTTGACCTTTGACCTCAAAAAGTAGGTCAAATATAGAGCTATGACGTCGATTTTCAATTGGCTTCTAGATCACTCTATGAAGCTTCTTGTGTGTAAGCTTTAGATTGCTAGATGCAGGCTTTCAATAGTTAGATTGGTAACGTCGCTCAGCACATGTGACCATTGTGTGACCTTGAGAATTTGGTCAAGGTCAACTATGTTTGTTGCACACAAAGAAGGCCATATAGGAGTGTAATATCATGTGCAATTTGAAAGTCCCATCTCAAAAATTTCTGAAGTTATGGTGGTAAAACCATGGGGCAGACGAACGGACGGCGTTCACCTCTTGAATCCCAAGACATTCCCCTCTTGAATCCCTCCAAGTATATACAACTTTACATGTGTAGGTAGGATCAGATCTGTGGTTAAAATTTACTGATCATTGTAAAGACCCAAGTTTCAAAAGTAATGTTGATAGTTACATTAACCTTAGGGAGGGGGGGGCATACCCATATTTTAGGATGAGTAGGCTCCACTTAGGTTATAAAACCCAGACCCAATGGGAACTGAATCAATGTTATTAACAGGGGTCTTTGGGAGCTGGTATTTATAAAGTTAGTTTTTTGGCCACTTCCATTTGTTGGGGGGGGGGCAATTACTCAGACCGATTACAATGTACAGTTGACTATTAAAAATTGGGGCATTTAGGACCAATAGTTTGAAAACTGGGGTGTTTGACAGTGATAAATGCTAACAAAATAGGCAGTCTTTCTCTGCAAAGCTTATCCCTAATGTTCAGTAATGGGAGTACACTCCCCCCCCTACTCCCAGCTGAGGTAAATTGAACATGATAATATTACTGTGGCTCTCCGCTTATGCCCTGTGGTCCTGTGTGACACAGGTGGCCCGGGAAAAAGGAAAAGGAAAGAAAAGAAAAATAGATGAGGTGGAGGAAACCATGGTTATCCTAACAGCTTGTGCTGCCATGTTTTCCAGGACCACAACCAAGGCAAAGGGTCCACCACACACTCTCTCACAGCTGTGGTGGGCCCCTGGTCCTGGATATATCCCCCAACACTCATGGCTTGTAGTCCCCACCCCCACCCCCACCCTCATCCCCCACAAAAAAAGAAGAAAAAAAGAAAAAAAACAACTCTCATACACCCTATCCCTGCCTCTGAGGCTCAGGCATTTCCCATGGGAGACCCCATGGAAGCCCTTATAAGGGCTACCACCATTCCCGCTCCTCCCTGCACTCTCAAATTCTAATTTACCCCGTAGTTATTATGCCCTATCAGTTCATTTTCTTTTCTCCCAGCACTGCACCAGGTAGCTACTCTTGTAGCTAGCTGCCCAGTTACAAAAAATGTTTATTTAAAAGAGATGATGCTGATAACATTTGATACAGCTTGTGAGGAGAGAGATCACATTTCGCCTTGCCACCATCAATGCATGCACAAAGCTGTGCCTACTTTGTCTTTGGGCCAGGAAGGTCGAAATCACACCGAGCCAGTGTCCACAGTGCTGGCAGTCTCTGTGTTTAGACCAAGCAGACTAGAGCTTCATGGACCTCACTGATCTCAGTAGTATCCCATGCAGAAGTTTAGCCCATCAAAACAGACCTATGTTATGGACAATATATATATATATATATATGTATATATAAAATGCGTTTTTTCTTTTGTATTGTTTTTTGGGGGTTTTGTTTTTGTTTTTGTTTTTGTTTTTTTTGTTTTGTTTTTGTTTTTTGGTTTGTTTTTGTTATTTTGTTTTTCTTTGGTTTGTTTTTGTTTTTGTTTTTGTTTTGGGTTTTTTGTCGGTTTTTTTTTTTTGTTTTGTTTTGTTTTTTGTTTTTTGGGTTTTTTGTTTGTTTTTTTTTTCAGTTTTTTTTCTTTTTTTGTTTTTTCAAGGATACAATGTGAGCTCCGATAAAGTTTCCATATCTAATTTCTTTGGATACAGTAAATGTCGAATAGTATTGCTTAATTTTTTACAGAAGTTACATGCTTTGAAATAAGTTTGAAATGCTGTAAAATGTTCTTTACATTTATATTTTTGACATATCACTGTACTTTTAATTTCCCTATTTTGCAAACAATTCCTATTCAAACAATTTTATTATACTGTTTAACTGTGTTTTTACTTTCATGGTTTTGAGCCATCAGCTAAAGGTGAAAATAAGAGTACAGTGAAATTAAAGCAATTTACAGTAGTCATTGCCTTGCCACTTTGGCACTAATAAAATAGGAAAAACATTTGTGTTCCTTTCAAACTTCATGAGTGTGATATTTGAAAGGTTAATCGGGTTTGTAAAGTTCAGCTTTTGTGATCCACAATGTAAAATAATGTGAGATTTCGTGAAAATAAGCCTATATTTCTCCTGTTTTAACAAGTCACATTCACGTTATATCGTAAACTTGGGCATTTATCTGTCTGCTACTATGTTTCACTTATTCCATACTATGATGACAGGAATTGGTCCATGGTTCTGGCACTGACTTAAGACTATAGGCATGTTGGTACTTGAATGAAAGATCTTTTCATTCCATTGCCATCTTATGTCTAGGTAAATATACGGAAAAATGAGGGACTGATATGGAATGAGTTTACAAATACATGTATGTATGACTTCAAGATTATAGTATTCAATCTCTCTCTAGGCCCACATAGAGGGAGAACACACATTATTTAACTGTTTAGTCTTTTACTTGATTAAATACCAGTAGACATCAAACACAGCCAGTGATGACTGATAATGATGGACATTCTGGTACAGTGGTACCTGCTATTTAAGACCACCCATAAAGCCAGACAAAAGTGATCACATATGACCGGTGGTCTTTCACTGCAGGTAAGCTAGCAAAGAAATTAAAGGACAGTGTCTTGAAAGGGCGGTCTTAAAATCTAGTGTGGTCTTTTACGAGAGGTGGTCTTAAGAGCAGGTACCACTGTATTATCAAAGCCAACAAAAGCATGCTCAATTCCATGCATTCCTTATTGCGAAGTATGATATGTGCCTGAATGTCACGTGACAATCAAAATATAACAGGCAAATGCTCTTAAGACCCTCTCGACATCAATTTGATAACACCAGGTGATCACGAAAATAGGTCAAGGTCAATGAAAGCTGAGCTCAACCAAGCATCTGGTGACATGCTTCCACTGTCCACTGCACAAATTTCATAGTGGTTGCTCAATTTTTCAAAAAATTTGGTTGGTATTAAAGGGTATCAGCCTTGTCTATGTATATTGTAGTAAAAGGTTTATTTAATTTCCTCATATTCAGAGTATACATGTAGGCCTACTTTCAGGAGGAAGGGGGGGGGGGGTACCACACCCCACACCCCCTTTGTTTTTGATTTATGCAATGTGCACTTGCATATTCAATCCCTTTACAATGGCCCATATAGGCAAGAACCTGGCCAGGATCTATAGTTTAACACTATCATTTTATAAAAAGAAAAGTCCAAAATCTATATTTAAAACATATTGAAAAAGAAATTGGGAATGCAGGAGTTTCAGTGTAAAATTCAGTTTTGATATTTAATGAGTTGCACTAGATTGCATCATTTGAGGTCCAATTTTTTCAAACATTTCCTTAAGAATGGGGGGGGGGGTAGGGAGGGGAAGGGGTATCCTCTTCCTGTACCCACCCATCTCCTCACACTCTTCACTCTGTACAAATATCCTATGTTTTTTTTTCCAAAATGTTAACATCCATGCCCACTCATAAAAAATGATAACAATTGTGAATGCCCCCATACAGGAATATTGTATAAAACCAACATATAGGGTTATTTCAGGTCTGATGGGGTGGATCCCATATGCTAGTTCAAGGCTGATTCTTGACAAATCCCCAGTAGCTTTTTGTGGTGTACTGATCAATTAGGACTATGGGTATTTAATTGGTACCAGTAGGATAAAATGTGATGGACACAACACAAAGGGTTCAGATCAGGTTTCTTCACCCTGCCTAAGGAAATGCATGTTAACCTACACATACACTCAGGCTCATGGGCCAGACCAATCCTTTCCTCCAGGTCAGTCCAAACAAACAGCTTATGCTCATTGACAAAGGGGGAAAGGGGGATTTCAGTGTACTAGTACAGAGTATAATTTTGCTCCATTACATAGTAAAGAAAAGATAGATATTCTAAAATGATGGATAGTGCAAAGTAAGGAAAATATGAGGCCTTCCAGTATGCTGCTGCAAAAAATAAAATGCCCCTGGTTGGCCAGTGCAGAAATATCTGATCCCCCTCTTTCTGATGGAACAGTGACATGCCAGATCTGTCTGCCCACAAAGCATGTGCTTGTTTGCATGGGGAGAATTCATAACTGCATGTACACATCATGTGTGATAAATGTTAATAAATTACAAATGACAAATCTAATTCTTTTTCATCCACTTGTTTCTTTCAGTGCAACCCCCAAACTTCCAACCATTTTTTGCCACACTGAATGTGTGTGTCAGTCCATCAACATAACCTCCTTTATGTGAACGGGTTTTTTTTATTATTATTTTTTGGGAAATAAACAGTATGCATTATAACTTAATCAATGTTCAAATTTGGCCATAGCATTTATGAAAATCTTGGATTTGTTGCTGTTAAATCAGCTGGAGCCCTGGAGGAAAGAACACAGATACAGGAGGTACGTTGTTCTACATGTATATGTGCAGGTGTCCCCAAGTGGGGGAAACTGAATATCCATGTATCACTAGAGCCGTCAAACCCTGAGAATGGGGGATGGGGGTCTGTGCATTGGGTGCTACTTTAGGCTATCTGGTTCAGGCCTTTAGGGGTAAGGGTGCCTAGAATTTTGATCCAGGAGCTTTCTCTAATTTTAAGAATGTTGTTGTCTATTGACTTGATGTGTGGTGTTGTAATGACCTGTTCTATTGGGAGAATTCTAAGGTCTTCTATGATGTTGTGTCCAGGTAGGTTGAAGTGTTGCCCAATTGATGTATGATGCTTATTACGGATGGTGGAAAGGTGTTGGGACAGTCTGTTGGCTAGGGGTTGTGCTGTTTGGCCTACATATTGGATTTGGCATTTGATACAATTGATGAGGTAGATGACATGTGAGGACCTACAGGACAGGTGTTTTTGGATACGAAAGGTTCTTGGGGAATGGTAGCCCTGGAATGTGTCGCCTCTCTGCAAATATTTGCAGGTATGGCAAAGGGGGTATCTCTCACAGGGGTGAACTCCTGGGGGTGGGTTAAGTGTTTCTGGAGCACCATTGGGGGTGGTTTGGGATTTTTTGGGGGTGAGTGTTGCTTTGACCAAAAATTCTTTAAGGTTTTTTGGTCTTCTATAAGCTATCATGGGGTAATCTCTATAGAGGGGGGACAGGAGTGGATTAGAGAGGAAGTGCTTTTCCCAAAGATCCTTGAGATTTTTATGGAGATGCTGGAGGTTTGCGTGGTAAGGGAGGACTAATTCTGGTTTGGGGATAGTAGTCTTTTTGCCTTTCTGTGTTAAGGTCTGCTCTCTGGGAAGTTTCTTGGCTTTGTCAAACTGTGGTCTGATGTCAGCCTGGGAATAGCCTCGTTGACAGAATGCTGTTTCTAAGGAACTGAGCTCTTGTTCGAATATGTGTGGGTCGGTGATGATGCGACGGTAGCGGAGGGCTTGGCTGTAGGGGAGGGCATTTTTGGTATGGGGGGGGATGGCATGAGGATTTATGGAGGAATTGTTGGCGGTCAGTAGGTTTTTTGTATAATTTGGTTTGTAATTTTCCATGTTGAATGTAAACTAGCGTGTCTAGGAACGGGATTTCCGAAGAGGAAAAATTTAATTCAAATTTGATGGACCTGTGGGATAGGTTGAGAAGGGAATGGAACTTATGTAGCATGTCTGAATTGTGTGGCCAGATGAAAAAGAGGTCATCAATGTATCTATGGAGGAAAAGGGGTTTAGGGCCAGGAATGTCTGCCATAGTTTTTTGTAACAACTTATGGACATAAATGTTCGCATAGTTGACGGCAAATTTCGCTCCCATGGCCGTGCCACAGGTCTGTAGGTACTGTTTACCATTGAATGTGAAGTTATTTTTAGTGAGGATGAGCTTTATGAGATCCGAGAGAACTGCAGGGGGAGGGGGGGTTGATTAGTGTTGTTGGGTATGTGTTTTGAGTGATCTGAATAAAATTCAGTGACCAGTTCTATGCCTTCTGTGTGTGGGATGTTTGTATATAATGAAGAAATGTCCATAGTGCAAAGTAAAAAGCCATGGTCTGGAGGCTGGAAATTGGAAAGTTTATTAAGAAAGGTGGTTGTGTCTTTGAGGAGGTCCGGTACAAATTGAACAATTTGTCCTAAATGGAAATCAACTAGTTCATTGATTCTGCCGGTGGGGCCATCACAATTTGAGACAATGGGTCTCCCTGGTTTCTGTGGGCCTGGTTTGTGTAGTTTGGGTAGGTGATAAAAGATAGGCGTGCGAGGTAGGAAGGATGTGAGGTATTTAAAAGTGTCTGGAGTAATTAATTTTTTATTTAGGAGGGAGCTAAGGTAATTATCTATTTCTGCTTTGTGTTGTTCAGAGGGGTCTGTATCTATTTCCTGATAGTACACTGGGTCGTGCAGCTGTCTGTGTGCTTCTGTGATATAGTCTTCCTTGTTTTGAATGACTATGCCTGAGCCTTTGTCTGCTGGTTTAATTTATAACTATGTTAGGGTTGTTTTGGAGTGTCTTGATAGCTTGAAACTGGTTTTTGGGCAGGTTTGGATGTGAGCTATTTTGTAGGCGGTTATGAAGGATCTTGGTGAGGTCTGTTTGGAAGTGCTGTATTTCTTTACAGGAGAAGGGAGGGAGCCAGTTGGATTTGTGTTTGAACCATGGGGGAGGTCTCTGATTGTGGGACTCTTTATGAAAGTAGTATTGTAAATCTAGGAGTCTGATGAAAACGGAGACTGCTTCATCAATCATAGCTGGACTGGGAATTTTGGGGGTGGGTGCGAAAGAGAGGCCCTTGTTGAGAAGATCATGTTCAGATTTGGTAGGCTTGTATTGGGAAAGGTTGATAACTATGTCTTTGAAATTAAACTTGTCTGTGTGTTTTTGTGAGGCTGTGTAACGTCTCTTCTTTGGTTTGGAACCAGGGATCAGACGCCTTGTTTTAGTATTTCTATGGCCTGCGTCAGGGAATGGAGGAGTGCTGTCCTCAAATTGTGTTGTATGGGGGGATACATTGGGTTCTGCTGGGGGGTTGCATGGGGGGGCTGTGCATGTTTTTGGGTCGCGTTGCTTGGTGGGGTGGAATCTGCCCTTGTTTTGGCCCAGGGGGGCATGGTTGGCTGTTTTTTGGACCAGGCTGTGGTGGTGGGTTCTGTTGTACGTTAAAGTTGTGCCTAGAGTGGGGTGCACCTTGTACATGTGCAGGTGTCAGTGGTGGAGGGGGCCTACGAAAGTGGGGTGTAGCTGTTGATTGTGTTGTGTTGAGGGTGGATGGGTTAGGTTTTATATGTCCATGTGGGGTATAGCTCTGTGGATTGGTGGTACAGGGGTGTGGTGTGGTAACAGGGGTGGGGGTGGGGTTTCTATTGCGGAAAGGAGTAGCTGACTGGGGATGTTGTGTCAGAGTAGAGGTGTTTGGTGTGGGGCTCAAACGATGGGTAGGGTTTGAGATCCTGTGTGGTAAGGGGTTAGAGGCAGGGTGGTTTTGTAAGTGGGTTACAGGTGGTGATCTGTCTGGCTTGTTGATATGGGTAGGGTGGAGGGGTGGGGTGTGAGGGTGTGAGAGTTGGTATGGAATAGGGAGTAGGGGTGGTCTGGCTTGCGATCCATGAGCCTCTTGTGGGCCCTGTGTGGCTGGTTGGGTTTGTCTGAGTTTATGGCTTGCTGTGGTTTTGTGGGGGGTTTAGCCTGCCTATATTTTTGTATGCAGGCTGACTTGGACATTGTGGTGTAGTATGTCCAGTGTGGCTTGGTTTGTGTGTTAAGGGTATGTTGTCTGCTTGCGTGTGTGTGTAGTTGGATGTAGGACCGTGAGGGGCCTGTCTGTGTGTGTGGTTGGCTGGTTTGGTTGACTGGGAGTTCAGCATTGAGCGAAGCTCCCTGGTTGGTCTGACTTGTAGGTCTAGTAGGGAGGGGATGTTTTGTGTTGTAGTATGCGTGCTTGTGGTAGTTTTTGTGGTGGTTCTGACTGGAAGGTCCAGTAAGGGGGGTATATGTTTTGGTGTTGTGTGTGGGTGTGTAGCTGACTGTGGTGATGGTCTCCTGTTGTGGGATGAGGGTGGGGCTGTAGTCGATGCATCAAGTGTTAGACTGCCTGGGTATGTTGTGCATTCCCAGGTGGTGGATTGGGTGGTTGTTTGGATGGGGAGTATAGTGTCTGTGTGGCCTTGTTAAGGTGGTTGGGGGTGGGAGGGTCCTGTGTGTCTGGCTGTGTTTTTTGTGTTAGCCTACTGGCATAACGGTTAGCCACTTTTTGGGCTTTGTCAATGGTCCTCCATGCTTCTAGGCTGTTGTCTGTTTCCAGCTGCTCTAGAAGGTGGGATCTGACATGCATGTGTCTATCTAGCCTCTCGCTGTAGTGTGAACTAAGGAGGGCAGCTATTTGGTGGCCAGCAGATTCTAGGATCTGGCTAACCTTGTCGTTGAGGTCCTCTGTGGGCTCAATTGCCCCTAATTTGAAATGGGGTTTCAGTGGGGAGGTTTGGGATGTGTCATTTCCCTTTAAGTTGGCAAGGTGGTGGTTAAGTTGTTTAATTTTAAAGCTAGATTGGAGGAGAGCCCTGTATTTTTTCTCATAAGTTGTGAGAATGGGTCTGTCAAAGTCCTGGGGGGTGAAATGGGGCTTGTGTGTTGTGCCTGTATCCCTATGTTCTGGCTCTGGGGTGTGCTTTTCAATGTGTGGTGGGGGGAGAGAGTGTGTGTCAGGGGAGTCTGTTTGGCTGGTGCTGGTTTGTTTATTCTGGCCCACATTCTTTGTTCTATGTGTTGAATGGGGCACAGGGTGGGCAGTATCTGTGTGCAGGGGGTCTATTGCTGTGGATTCTGCATTTGTGGCAGCCTGTTCTGATTTCTCGGATGCTTCCTGATCAAAGAGGACTGAGATGTTGAAAACCTCAGCGTCTTGAGAAGTGTCTGGGTTGGTTGGGGGGTTACCCATAGAAAATGTGGGAAAGTCTCCTGTGTCCCCTGGGAAAAGGGAGAGACGACCTAGGGTTGAGTTCCTGGTCTGGCGTGGTTTAAGCATGTTGGATTGCTGGACTATTTATATATATCAAAGTTGCAAAAGAGCCTTAACTAAAGTAACTATGTGTCTAATATAGGTGCTCCGTAGGCAAACCTTAACTAGCAAACAAAATTGACTGAATAAATGCAACGAAGAACGAGTATGAATCAAAATTATTGAATAAATGCAATGAAGAACAAGTATGAATCAAAAGTACTATGTGTTTTATTACGTGTGTGTATAAGGTAAGACTAAGTTGACCTTAAAATGCTTCTGAGCAATTTTAAAGTGCACGTCAAAGCAGGTCTGAAGCTGGGTGAAAAACCTTTTGAAAAAGGGGGGTGAATAGCTTAATGGGAAGGGAAATTACAATTACAAGACAAAGTACAAGTGTAATGTGGTGAACTTGAGGTGGTACTAATGTGGGAATATAATCATTAAAACAATTTGAAGTGACTTACATAGGGTGGGACTCCATCCTTAGCTGGCTCTACCCGGGTTTCGACTTGGTAGTCTTCCTCGGGAGCTGAGTGAGCTAGGATGGAGTCTGGGAATATATACTGGTATGTAAATTAGGGGAGGGGCTTTCTGGGTAAGACATGTGGTGGTGGTGGTAGTAAGGGTGGGGTGAGCTGATTGTAATAAGGGGGTGAGCTAGGAAGGGGGAATATGTGGAGGGGTGGGAGAGAAATAGGTTGGGCTTGGGTGTCCAGTGTCATATGGCACTGGAGAACCTGTCGGGTTGAAAGGGCGGTCTTAAAATCTAGTGTGGTCTTTTACGAGAGGTGGTCTTAAGAGCAGGTACCACTGTATTATCAAAGCCAACAAAAGCATGCTCAATTCCATGCATTCCTTATTGCGAAGTATGATATGTGCCTGAATGTCACGTGACAATCAAAATATAACAGGCAAATGCTCTTAAGACCCTCTCGACATCAATTTGATAACACCAGGTGATCACGAAAATAGGTCAAGGTCAATGAAAGCTGCGCTCAACCAAGCATCTGGTGACATGCTTCCACTGTCCACTGCACAAATTTCATAGTGGTTGCTCAATTTTTCAAAAAATTTGGTTGGTATTAAAGGGTAACAGCCTTGTCTATGTATATTGTAGTAAAAGGTTTATTTAATTTCCTCATATTCAGAGTATACATGTAGGCCTACTTTCAGGAGGAAGGGGGGGGGGTACCACACCCCCCCCCCCCCTTTGTTTTTGATTTATGCAATGTGCACTTGCATATTCAATCCCTTTACAATGGCCCGTATAGGCAAGAACCTGGCCAGGATCTATAGTTTAACACTAACATTTTATAAAAAGAAAAGTCCAAAATCTATATTTAAAACATATTGAAAAAGAAATTGGGAATGCAGGAGTTTCAGTGTAAAATTCAGTTTTGATATTTAATGAGTTGCACTAGATTGCATCATTTGAGGTCCAATTTTTTCAAACATTTCCTTAAGAATGGGGGGGGGGGGGGTAGGGAGGGGAAGGGGTATCCTCTTCCTGTACCCACCCATCTCCTCACACTCTTCACTCTGTACAAATATCCTATGTTTTTTTTCCAAAATGTTAACATCCATGCCCACTCATAAAAAATGATAACAATTGTGAATGCCCCCATACAGGAATATTGTATAAAACCAACATATAGGGTTATTTCAGGTCTGATGGGGTGGATCCCATATGCTAGTTCAAGGCTGATTCTTGACAAATCCCCAGTAGCTTTTTGTGGTGTACTGATCAATTAGGACTATGGGTATTTAATTGGTACCAGTAGGATAAAATGTGATGGACACAACACAAAGGGTTCAGATCAGGTTTCTTCACCCTGCCTAAGGAAATGCATGTTAACCTACACATACACTCAGGCTCATGGGCCAGACCAATCCTTTCCTCCAGGTCAGTCCAAACAAACAGCTTATGCTCATTGACAAAGGGGGAAAGGGGGATTTCAGTGTACTAGTACAGAGTATAATTTTGCTCCATTACATAGTAAAGAAAAGATAGATATTCTAAAATGATGGATAGTGCAAAGTAAGGAAAATATGAGGCCTTCCAGTATGCTGCTGCAAAAAATAAAATGCCCCTGGTTGGCCAGTGCAGAAATATCTGATCCCCCTCTTTCTGATGGAACAGTGACATGCCAGATCTGTCTGCCCACAAAGCATGTGCTTGTTTGCATGGGGAGAATTCATAACTGCATGTACACATCATGTGTGATAAATGTTAATAAATTTCAAATGACAAATCTAATTCTTTTTCATCCACTTGTTTCTTTCAGTGCAACCCCCAAACTTCCAACCATTTTTTGCCACACTGAATGTGTGTGTCAGTCCATCAACATAACCTCCTTTATCTGAACGGTTTTTTTTATTATTATTTTTTGGGAAATCAACAGTATGCATTATAACTTAATCAATGTTCAAATTTGGCCATAGCATTTATGAAAATCTTGGATTTGTTGCTGTTAAATCAGCTGGAGCCCTGGAGGAAAGAACACAGATACAGGAGACCATCGGTCAGTTACAGTTAGTTGGGGAAGGGAGACCTGTAATTGAGACTCAATTTTGCATTGTGCACAGATGCCAACTAGGAAAAAAAATGTGCTTCTCAGTGAATCTGTTTGGCTCTATAGCAGCCTTGACTGGACAGTGTAATACTTGTTGGGCATAGCAGTTCTTTGACGAGTGCCAACATCAGAAATTTTACCCAGTCTGGGAAGCTGCTACTGAGGCAGCAAATCTGTCTTTGCACTTTTAAAATTTGCACAAATCAAAATGCTACAACTTTGGTTAATTGGATAGGCATACAGCACGATCCAATGAACTGAACCTAGAATGGAACCACTACCTATTATAATGTTGACTATATTCAACATTTATGTTGGTCAAGTGTCTCTTATTAGCATTAATTGAAATTCTACAACTTTAGTTTTTAGCTCTGCTGACTAAAGGTGGCAAAGCCTATGCGGTCACTCATTTCTGGTTGGCAGTCATTCCGTCGTTCCATCTGTAGAAATTTGCTTGCCAACACGATAGCATGAACAATTTTAAAGTTAGCCTCTTGAAATTTTTTGGACATGCTCTACGAGTGACAGTCTAGATTCTTTGCATTATTGGTGATGCCATCTACAGGATTACGTAATATACAGGCCAAAAAGTGAAAAAATTGAAAACACTCTAGAGTCCTTGATTTGTGATGGATCTTTATAAAATTTGGTGGAAACATTTGGGACGCTTATATGTGGAATCTGAACAGTGCTGGTGGCGCTACGTTCAGGTGAACGGAAATTAATGAGCCAATATGTGCTCAGAGCTATCATGAGAAATAATCAGGCTAACTTAATCAAATGTCACAGCATATCTGTTTCATGTCTGAAAGTATAGTATTACATAATATGGGTGACCTTAGCCCACTTTCTCAAAGTCACTGATGGAATAAATTTCAGGAGATGATTTTCTTGTGATGGTCATTCTATCTTTACATGTGAACAAATAGGCATTTTACCATTATAGGCGTATTATCACGCCGGGGCGAGCGCTCCCTATTGCCCAAACTCTTTGCTGCGCGGAGGCGAGAAAAGGGCTACGTTTTCCGACCTTTGACCTCATTTCAAATATGGCAGCACCAACGTCTGTTGGCGATCGTGTTGCGGCATACCACGCAGATTTCTGGTGTTGGGAAGGAAAATATGCATAGGATAGATTACAGATTGCCTTAGAACGTACAAGGAATGATTTAGCTGAATTTCTTAGCGAGGGAAAACCCACTGATACACGATAATGTGGACCCAATGTTCGGCGAGTTGAAATCTCTTGCAGCTGCCGTTATGAGGCGTCATATGTCATCGTTTGACAACATTGCGTAGACAACGAGTTGATCTTTTGCAGATATAATTGCCTGTTCAAGAGCAACACGTTATCTTCGTAGTGTTTCATATTTTGCACATATTTGCATTTTCGCATTTTTCCATGATTCTTGTGTACCTATTCCCGGCTTATTGCAACCGAGTTATGCAATGGATACAGGCGTAGCCGTATCTCATGCAAAGACAAGACCTAATCAGTACACGAGACAAGTGGAAAATGCACGTACATATTGCTTTCAGAAATAAATGTAGCTTCATGACAATGAAGACTGCACTCTTTTTTGCACAAATAATTGGCATAAATTTGTTTAATTATTGTTTGGATGAACCTGTGACAGGCTATGGACCTCACGTAAGCAAAACCTATGGACTTTGTCGCTCGAGGAAAGTACTTGGGCACCGGTTTTTTTGACGCATGCGCAGTAGCCAGGTACTTTCGTAGTCTTCCGGTGTAAACTTGATCATGCTACGGAAGTAGCTTCGGAGAATTATTTTCTGGTATTTTCTTCGTTTTTTGTTGTTTTATGGTGGTAGTGTCGATGGTTTATGTGTAACTTGTACCTAAGAATCACCTAAAAGTAAAAGTAACCGTATAAGATGTAGTTTGATGGATCAGTTGCCACTTGTAAGACTGCTGCAGAATCGAAGCTGAATCATGTTTCAAGTGACATGAAAAGGTCACTTCATTTCTATAAAGAATGGGTTCATTAGACGGTTATCCTATCCAGTAAGTATATTACTATAATGATATTTCAATGGCACCTTTTTATATGCTTTGTCGGGGATGTAATTTTGTAGCCAGTGACAGTATTCATTGAAGGACAATCAAATGTACGCGTACTCTTGATTAGGGCCTTGTTAAATGTTGATAATGTATATTTATTTTGATATGTTTTTTGACAAAGGTTATCGTAGATACATTTAAATATATCAACAATGCAACCATCCCAGAGAGCTTTATAAATTCGATAATGGTGATGGTTTCTTTTGGCTGAGACCTTGTTCAGAAAATGTTAATTTTTCACCATTAATTCAACACGACAAAGCTTCTGACATCCGTAATGCCGTGTCTCATCAACAGTTAAATAGTACTCTGTGTAACTTCCACAGCATAAATGCATTCCGTGTCCATATAGGAGAAGATAGTTTTCTCAAGATGTTCTTGCGGCCATTAGAGACAGAATTCAAGTGTATTATGCGTAGTTGGAATTTTGTAATGAGGCAAAACATGTTTGATGCATTCAAACATTACATTCTAAATAACATTCCTAGCAATTTGTTGCCTCAGGAAAGTAAAGAAAAATTTGTTAGTTACCTGGAACGGCATTGGTTCTGTAAAGTATGGGAAGACACCTTCACAGCTGAGGTGTTGTATAATGTCACAATAAATCAACGTAGGAACCCATTAGTTTTGACCGACAATGTCACTGAGAGGAAGTTCAAGGAAAATGATGACGTTGAATTCAATAGTCATTTGAATAGGTCAATGGCAGAATTGGTTTGGTTTTTAATACACCAAACTATGCATAGGGACTGTGTAGCAACAGAGCAAGCCAGCAAATGTTCACAAAAGCAGAAGCCCTCATTTCGCAACAAAAGTAAGGAGCTGGCTAAGGCAGAAAGGGGTATAGCAATGAAAAAAAGTGGGAAAGTTACACAGCACCAAGATGATACGGATAGTGGCTGGTACACTGTGTGCCCTGATGACCAAGTCCAATCTTATCGTCAAGTGACAGAAGACTTTTTTCTTGCACAAGATGAAGATTTGGAAATCTATTCAAAGTCGGGGGCTATTCCAAAACATGTTGAGACTTTAGCCAGGCAAATAAGCACCGAACACTGCTATGACGCTGTAGGCAAATCTAACGAAATTTTGTATGAATTAAATGACTTGGCACGTAAGATGTTTTACACAGAAAATCTAAAATTGTTACCAGTGGAAGGGCAAAAGCAAATGGAGTTGGGTGACCATATTTGTAACCTAAATTTGTGTACCTGCACATGTTATAGTTTCATAATCTCTGGGCAGCCATATTTTTGTAAGCACTTGTATGCTTGTTTGTCGAAGCAGACAGGAGAAGATTATGCAGGGAAATTAATAGAGCTGTACAGCCAAACTATGCCGGTAATACCAGATATATTGCGCAGTTATGAAACCCAGCCAGGACCAGTATCATTTAAAACATGTGTAAGAGACCAACTAGATAAATTGGTGTTACAGTCACATATTGTCAAAGACCAAGAAATGAAAGATGCCAGAAATGGCAACCTGTTGCGATTATTACATGATAAACCTGTTGTAGGAAGCTACTTTAATGGACAGACACCTTAAAGACATCCCCACAAAGCAGGCTTTCGTAGAACGGGAGGGCCCATCACCGAGTCAAAACATGCAATCTCTTCCGTAGATTTTGAGGGCAGTAATGATCCATATGTGCCGAAAGTTAAGTTTCCAGAAAACAGTAGAAGCAGACATGGTGGTAGAAAAATGGTACGAGCTTGTAAGCGGGGGGCTCGAGTAGATGATCTAATAAGTAATGGGTTAGCAAAGTTAGGAGTTGCTGTAAAGAACTTGTCACATGGCCATGAGAAACAATGTAACAATGATGACAATATGGAATTTATTCAGGACTGTGGGTTAGAAGTATCTTCTAAAAGTTGTAATATGGTTAGCTTATTAGGTGTGACCAAAGGGCTGGAAAAACCGGCCATGTTACCGTTAATTGAACAAAGTGCAGCAAAATCAAGATAAGACCAGCTTATAGTTCAACCCAGAAACAATAACTTGAAGAGGAAGGTCTCCGAACAGGAAAGTGTACAGCCTAAAAAGAGAGCAAGAGTTATAAAAGTAGGCAACCGAGTTTGCATTCAGTGTATTGAAAATGGGGTTAAAAACCCATTTACTTGTAAATCGAAGAAAGAACTTGATATACATGTGAGAGTTGCGCATTCTGGTGGAATTGTTTGTGGTTTCTGTTTTTCGACTAGTGGAAAAATAGTTCGCTGTGAAAATGAAGATGACTTCCAAATCCATTCAAAATCACATAACACTAACACAGAAAAAACAAAGAGTAGTGCTCCTGACAAAAAAACATGCCTTACTGTATCACAGAATAGTACAGCACATGAAAAAAGTGATATGAAAGAAACTGGCTGTTATGATAACCAGGATAGTGCTGTTGTAAAATATCCCTGTCCAGTATGCAAAGACGATTGTACAAATGACCCACCCTCAATTGGATGTGACAGCTGTGATACATGGTTCCACTGGCACTGTATAAAAATGAAAAGGGCCCCACCGAAACACCGGGATTGGCACTGCAAGAAGTGCATAAAAGGTAGACTGTGAAATAAAATTAAAAGACCATGAACAAATCTATTATTGGCTATCATTTTATCATGCAGCACAACTTTCCAACCAAATACCAATAGTTTCGGTGTACAGCTTAATTGAAACCATGTAAAGAAGCTTGTTGGGTTTATGGGGGGACATTATCATGCGATATTTGAGGTATGTGAAAATGTGATTAAAACATATGGTATTCTGATTATAAATAGCCTGTTGAGATGAATAGATTTTCCTTTGACAATTTTTTCTTTATGTACATTTGGCAATTTCCATCTAAAGACGGTATCATTTGATTTTTGGGATATGTAAAAATTTGCTTAAAACAAATAGTATCATTATCATGAATAAATAGCCTGTTGAGATGATTTCGGTGAATTTGGATCCATGCAGTGTACCTGGCATTGAAATATTATGCCGCACTTCCCATGTTGGTACCTTATTCAAAGTTATCATTTGTAGACAGTAGTTTGTACTAGTTAGGAATAGATGTGAGATTTAAGCAGGTTATAATTTTAAAATGTATCGGGATGTCTGAAGATAAAATCTTTCTGATTAGATCATTATTATTCACCTTCAAAAAATTTTGTTCATTATGATTTTTAAGAATTTTTTTTATGGTGTGCGACGTGATTTCCCCTCCTCGTGGGGCACACTGGGCAAGCTTTATATACGAAGCTTGGCGAAGAGAATCACATATTCAACCCACATTTAACTAGTTCAACCTTGACAGTACTTCATCAGGAACAAGAATTATGATGTACCAAAACCAAGCACCACAAGATTACATGAAAAGTAAAAGTATATTTGTACTTGATCAACATAAATCAAGAGAAAGAAATTTGACTAGTATACTGTATAGAAGGTTCAATTACATGTACTTCATCATATATGTAATAAATGTAGTTTGAGTGAAAAGATATGTTCTGATTTAATCTTCGCCATGCATCAACGAAGGGATTCTTCGGCAAAGGATGAACCAATTGGAAATAAAGAACATGTTTCCTGTGCAGCAAAATGCGTGTGTAATTATAGGTACCACTGACTGTTATTGTAACAGAAGAATTAAGTGTGAATACTAGTACATAATATTGTGTAGCATGACCATGGAACTATGTTGATGAATAGAGAAAATTTTTGTATGAGTGATTCAGAATAATAAAGTCTACGTGTATATTGTGAAGGAACAAGATTCTGTTATTTGCTGTTTTTTGTATATCTATTTGCTAGATGCTTTATATATTTACCTAAGGATCAAAAAGTGAACTCGGGAAAGATCCCAGCTTATTGTGCATTTCCCATACAACATTCAGATTACAAGGGACACAGTTAGTGTATATTATATTTGTAGTGGTTCATTGAGACAAAATTTGAAATCAACGCATAAGTTAGGCCAAACAAAATAATAGCTGTATTGCCCGTAACCCAACTGGCCCTCGCCACTTAATTTGCTTTAAAAAAAAAGGGTCCATGGAGAATGATCACCATATGAAAATGTATATGGAGCATGTATATGCAGAATTTCCAAATGCCAGGCACTTTAATTCGCTGTCCAATATAATCTGGGCATCTCGTCTGCATTTATTGCATATAGGACGTAATCTATGCAAATGTAGAGTAGATTCAGTTGCAAGGATAAGCAATTTACAAAATGGCTATGAAGATACTGTATCTTTCAGTTTTCTAAATTTAATATAAACTTCGTATTTGAAAAATAATTACTGTTAATTAGTGTAAGTATTATCTTTTATCGCCTTATTAGGATGTAACAGTTCATGTCCATATTTAAGCATTAACATGTATGTCGATTTTAGGGATTCTAATTCAGGGAATGTACATATGTTAGGCTGTCATGTATTTTTTGTGTACATAAAATGTGAATTTTGTTCAATTTTTCTGGCTATTTGCCTGTTTGATTACTTGTAATTACACATCTACAAGAATGAAAAAAAATTCGCAACTTAAACTGTGAACACCGAATTCTCAACTCACAACTTACTAATTTGCCTTCGAATTACCAATATAAGACCTTTATTAGCGTTTATTAATCAAATAAGTATGGCCTTATTGAACATCTTGTAAATTTTATATGTAGGAGTACTTGCAAGTAAAGAAAAATCTGATTATATCCCGGTAAATTGTGTAGCTTCGATCGTAGGCAAAAAACCGGCTGGCCGCTATGAAAGTACCTGGCCACTGCGCATGCGTCAAAAAAACCGGTTCTCAAGTACTTTCCTCGAGCGACAAAGTCTATGGTTGCTTAACGTAAATGTTTACTTGTACATTTCAAAAATATAAAAACAAGAAAACAAAAAAAATGAACAGGTCGGTGGCCAGACTTTAAATTATTTTGTTATAATGATTTTTTAGGTCAAAGACAAGGAACCCAAGGCCCAGTTTCTCCACACAAATCTAACAAGCAGGCGGCTGGTGATAATGTGTCACTTGCTGAGTGATGTTGTCACAACCCTGTCACAACTGTGCCTCACTCTACAGAAAGAGAACTGTACAGCTGCAGCAGCACACTTCAAACTGGAGACAACAATTAGTACCCTACGTCAATACAAGACACCGTAAATTCAGTTTCAGCATGGATTTTTTACTTTTAACTTGATCAACTGCAAAAGTGAAGGTTTACTTGTATAATTATTTAATAAATATATTGATTGAAATAAATGTTGCATAGCCAAATAGAATAGAATATTGCTTGGAAGTTTAATTGTCAGTAAATATTGTTAATTAGCTACTGTAGACAGTAGTGTAGTGCACTTTAGTTATGTTCAAGTAGTCAGTATGTAATGATACATAGAATTCAATTACATTGTATAATAGAATAGATTAAACTATATAGTGTACTAATTCCTGCCAAGGCACCTTGTAGGGCTGGGCCAATGGTGCGGCGGGTGGCAAATGTTGATGAGATGTTTCAGGATGTGAAATTGACTTGTGGTGGTGCTGACCTCAATCTTGCTGATAAGACAGACAAAGTTGTTGACAATCTCATTGTGGCACTGGAGAAGCGGTTCACAGACCGTGTCGAAACAGTGGATGTTATCCAAGCTTGTCGCCTTACCCAGCTGAACACATGGCCCAGTCAGGATGATGCTGAAGGTAATTTTAATTTTAAACCTCAAAGCTGCTTATCTGATAGTATACTTTGCTATAATATTACTTATTTTCAATTTGAGACGAGAAGATCCTGTCAGTAACTGTAAGTTACTAACTTGCTTAATATTAGTCTTATAATAGATTCATGTAACATTAAAACTAATGTACACAACTGTTAAAAATTATAGAACAATGTTCTATAATTTTTAACAGTTGGGTACATTTTATTTTTTTTACACCAATTCATTCACATTTAATCACAATGTCTCGACTTGTAATTTGAAATAAATTAATTCAAATTATTTAATCAATATTATGAATCATCATTTATGTCATTTAAAACAAACTAATTCAAATTTAATCATGGTGCCCATGTAAACAGTTATCTTACTTTTTACTTTCAGATTACAGGACAAACTTTGGCAACAAAGACATTATGATCCTTATCAACAGATTCCAAGACATCCTGGAGCATAGTGTGAATATCCAGCAAATTGAGGTTGAATGGGCCATGTTGAAGAATGATCTATGCACCATGTGAGTGTTTGCTTTAATAAATAAATACAAGTTTATAAATTATCTTGTAAAAGTTAGTAATGTCAGACTGTAGTGATCAATCATCTGTGTCAATAGTGTAGTACTGATTGAATACTACTATTTATTCTAATCAAGTATATTTATTTTAATCAATTATAATATTATTATAGAGCATTAAATTAATGTTTCTGCTTATTTTTACATATTTCAGAAGACAAGTAGATGTCAACTGCCTCACGTGGCTCCAGCTGAACAGGTGGTATAAAGCAGAGTTTCCAAATGTCATGTCTCTGATGGATCTCCTCCTTACTCTACCTTCCACCAGTGTAGTATGTGAGAGAGGTTTTTCCCACATGAGACACATCAAGAATGACTGGAGAAGCCAATTAGCATCCAACACTTTGTCTGATTTGCTGAGAATACTGCTACATGCGCCTGACATCGATGAGTTCAACCCAACAGAAGCTGTGCATCTGTGGTTTTCAAGGATCTACATCAAAAAGGCGTCACCCATCACACAAGCAGCACTCATTAAAAAATAAACATCTTCCTCCAGTAGTTCACCCCAGAAGTCTGCTGATGATATGTTGCAGGGTGTGATTGACTCCCATCCTGACAGCAGCGATGAACAGTCCGATCAGGAATCGGTCGACACCCAGTTGCAGATAGCTGTTTCTGATGATGTTGCAGAGGACATTGTAGTCTTAGAGTAGACGATTTGCTAAGTTGAACTTCATGAATGCCAAATTAATTCAATTTTGTTGTACACATAATTGGACTACTCACTAGAGACAATTAAACATTAATTTAGAAATTGCAGGGTCCAAGAAGAAGTTAATTCCACTGACAGATACACAGGCACTGAAGCAGAAAAATTAACTTGTAGTATTAATTTAGAGTAGTCTAGACTATTGACTAAGTTGAACTTCATGAATGTCAAATTAATTCAATTTGGTGCACACATATATGTAATTGGACTGGAGACAAACATTAAATTTAATTTAGAAATTTCAGGGTCCAAGTTAATTCCACAGACAGATTAAGATTTGTCAGTGGAATTAACTTGCACTGAAGAACAAATATAAATAATTTGTTCATCACTTTCAGAATTCTCAGTATCTTTAGCTACAAAATACAATTATCCCCCTGTGAACAGAAGGGGACTGCTGTTGATCATGATGTGGTTAGAGAATAAAGAAAAACAAATGTTCAATGCAGTTTTTTTACTTTATTCTCTTGTTTTATTGTATAATAATAAATTGCATAATTGATTGAATTTCAATTTCACAGTAGCAAGTATATTCACTCTTTAATTGAAGAAACTTCGCCTTAAATACTTACCTGATCTTGGGTAACTTAATTTTGGCAGGACCTCCAGAAACTAGGCAGGGCCAGTAAAAATTGGAAGCACTGGCCCTGCAGACCCCTAAAAATTTGACAGGGCCAGTAGAAGTTGGAAAGCACTGGCCCTGCAGACCACCAAAAATTTTAGAACCCTGATGAAACTGAAAATGATAACTCAGTACCTACCCCCCCCCCCCAAAGAAAAAAAGAAAAAAGAAAAAAGGAGATCTTATTTCAAATTCAGGATTCGGCGAAAGCAGCTTCACTGCACCAAGTCCCGATTGACGATTCAGCATTAGTTATCTCACAATAAATATTTTTTTAATAATTATGGTATCTTTCTCATATGAATCTGAAAATGATAACAGTAACCATCTTTCACCTTTCAAAAGAAAAGAAAAATGCAGTCTGTACATTTCAAAATCAGAAGTAGTAGCGGCAAACTGGCCACTGCCCCAAGTTTGGATTCAGCACCCTGAACATTTTTATTTATTATGAGCTACTTAATTTATATTTCTCTTGAAAAAATGTCCAGGTCACCATGATCCCCCCTCCCTCCCCTTCTGTAATAATAAAGTCCCAGCCCACCGCACAACCCCACTATATGGGCATATACAAAGGGAAAAATCAAGAACCTGCATTATATGCCAAGATCAGGAGTTGGGGTAAGTATGTCCATTGCCCCAAGTCTGGATTGGGTGCCTACAGCTTTTTACATCTATTATATCAACATGCATGAAACTAATTATAATGATAATAATAATAAAAAAATTACCCCCCCCCCTTACCAACCCCCACACACCCAAAATATATATATATATATATATATATATATATATATATATATATATATATATATATATATATATATATATATTACTATTAATAATAATATAATATAGCCCCCCCCCAAAAAAAAGAAAATTGAAGATCTTTATGTTTCAAAATCAGGAGTTGGGGCAAGTGGCTCCACTGCCCCAAGTACCGATTCAATATGACAGTTATCGCAAATTAATTATTTTTATTAATTATGGTATCTTTCCTACATCTACAGGGTTTCCGCCAGAGGGTAAAAAGGGTAAAATAGCATATCCTAAAAAATCTCAAGGGTACTTTTGCTTACCCTAAAATTTCAGCAGAAAAGAACAATTTTAGCATATATTACCCAGAAATACCCCCAAAAAGTCTTCATTATTAGAATTTTTACTTGGAAATATGAAAATTTGAGTACCCTAAAATTTCACTCTGGCAGAAACCTTGATCTAACTGGAAATGATAACAAAGAACTAGCCCCCCCACCCCCCCCCCCCAAAAAAAAAAAAGAAAAAGAAAGAAAATTGAAGATCTTTATTGTTCAAAATCAGGAGTTTGGGCAATATCATTTATGAGAAAGATACCATAATTATTAAAAATATATTTATTGTGAGATAACTAATGCTCAATCGGGACTTGGCGCAGTGAAGCTGCTTGCACCGAATACTGAATTTGAAATAAGATCTTCATTTTTCTTTTCTTTTTTTCTTTTTTTTTTTCTTGGGGGAGGGGGGGGGGTAGGTACTGAGTTATCATTTTCAGTTTCATGTAAGAGAGATTTACCTAAATAAGTAAAAATTATTCATTTGAGAAACCTGTCATGCTCAATTGGGACTTGGGGCAGTGGAACTGCTTGCCCCAACTTGATTTTGAAACATACAATGTATATAGGTAATACTGGGAACATTAAGCAAATATGACTCGGTTTCATATTTAAGTACACTTAATTTTCATATTTAGCTGCAATATTAATAGAAAAACACGCAATATGTACAATAATTGCTCCCTTGAGGAGGTCATTAGGCGACCTTTTTTACGTCATGAACCATATCAAGATGGGTTGCCCCAACTTGTTTATCGCAAGTTGGGGCAAATTGCAAGTTGAGGCACAACAACGACACTCTCATTACTGACCTTGACCATGTTGACCCATATCACAACAAAGGGAATGTGAACCTTGGTTCTATGAACAGGTTTGTGGAAACGCTACAAAACTTTGCTACACATTTTGAAAACTTAGGAATGCAGAGTGACCTGAATAGCCGTGTAATGTTGACCCAGTTGCGCAGGAAACTGCCAGACGACCACCACATAGCATTCCTTGAGAGTGTAAAAGATGGGAAATCAGATAATTCAATCACTGGTTTAGTCAACTTTCTTCACTCTTACTTGACATTATTACAAAAAGTTAAAGCCCCACCAGACGTTCAAGCCAGAGGTGAGCGTGATAAATCGACGAACGGAAAACCAGCCCCAAAAAGATCTATGAACAATACTGCGATTCCTACAAATGATCCCCCTGCAAGTGACAATAAGTCTAAGAACAGCCCAGACAAGAAACAGGAAAAACTACCACCTAAGTGCCCACTACATCCTGAAAATAAAAGTCACTACCTCCAGGCCTGTAACAAATTCCGTGCCATGTCACAACATGAAAAATTTGACATTATAAACGAAAATGGAATATGCCACAGATGTGGACACAATAACTGTGCTGCAGGGAAACCACCATTCAACCCTCAGAACTGTGAATTTATTAAGCCATGCCAGGTGCCGACCTGTGGTGCTGACACTCATTTCGCATCCATATGTCCTCGTGTGTACGGCCAAGACGGCTTCAGCCACTTTGAAAAACGATTGAACGTGACAGCTGCAGAATTTGTTGCAGCCACACACCCTGTCTCCATGGGAAATGTTGCAACCTCAGTTTCAGACCACATTTCATGTGTATTGCCAACAGTCATGGCCTATCTAATACATGGCTCAAAGAAAACTTTAGTCCGGATACTCTTGGATACAGGTAGCCAAACATCAATTGTACGAGAGGGCACTGTACCCAAATCAGCTGATAGCCACATGCAGGACTTTAATCTCACCACGGTTGGGGGGTATCACTACAAATTACAAGCTACGCATTATAGAGTGTACCATCGAAAGCTTGGACGGATCATTCAACAGAAACATTAGATTAACAGAAATGAAAAAACCATGTGGAGATGCACCTATAGTAACAAGAGAACAATTGAACGAGTACTCCCATCTTAAAGATGTCGAAGTAAGAGAAGCTTCAAGCACCGTTATCGACGTACTACTTGGTGTGGAAAATGCAGGCATTCTAGTACCGGATAGAAAGATCATTGGTCCTAATGAAGGCGACCCCATTGCCGCACGATGTCCCCTGGGGTGGTTTATACAGGGCGGCAGCGAACAGGAAAATTTCCATGTCAATGCTAGTTTAAACTTCATTCAGGTGGCAACTGCTGGCGAAACTGGAAGACTTCCTAGGTTTAGAGAAAGTAGGCCTAGAACCAAAACACTGCAAATGCTACATTGAGACTGAGAACAAACGAGCAACAGAATCTATGCGCCAGAGCTTGACTAAACTTGATAACGGCGCATATCAAATTGCACTACCATGGATAAAACCACCCACTGACCTGCCAAATAATTACGAATATGCCATGAAACGATTCTTAAACCTCGAGAAACAGTTTCAAAATGGACCATTTGACTGGGAGATTTATTGTAAGCAGATGGATGACCAACTGAAGAGAGGTGTCGCACGTGAAGTATCACAGGCAGAAATGGATCATGACCTGTCCGAGGGAAACAACATGTGGTTTCTTCCCCACTTCGCAGTATTGAAAGACTCAGACACAACACCTGTGCGCGTAGTTTACGACAGTAAAGCTAGGTTTCAGGGACACTCTTTGAATGACTACTTGGCAAAGGGAGAAAATATGAACTTGAACCTATTTGAAATAGCACTGCGCTTCCGAGAAAATGAAGTTGGAGTAATAGCGGATATATCAAAAATGTTTCAAGCAGCCAAGTTGACACAGAATGATGCGAGATATCATAGATACTTATTCAGGCCTACCCCGACTGAACCAGTACACATATATGAACTCACCACCATCACATTTGGTGACAAACCATCGCCAACTGCTGCAGTCATCGCACTCCGTAACGTTGCTCAAGAACATGCGCCGGATGATCAGGATATGCATCGTGTAATTGCAAATCAATTCTATGTGGATGACCTCAGCGAATCTAAGAGAACATTAACGAATGACGCCATTCCGCCGAGAAACACCGATAAAAACACGAATAAAACTGACCCTCTCTCTTTATGGCCTGGATCCATGCTTCCCTCCGGTCCTGTGGCTTGACTGGTATTACAAAAAATCTTAGATCTGTTTTTTTACTGCGATTATTTTGGCAATTTGGCACACAGCAGTGGTCTCGCTTCCCCATGTTGGCGTATGGCACTGACCGTCTGGTGCAGAGGTGTTACACCCCGATTTTCCAAATCCGCGAAGCACTGTTGAAAACGACGCCAGCGCCATCTATCGTACTGAAAAGGTCTATTGAAATCAAATCTAACTTCACTGCTGCGGAAAGGAAATTTCAACATCCGTAAATGGCTATCAAACAAACGTCAGGTCTGCGACCTTGATTACATTCCACCGAACAACAAAACAACCGTGCTAGGTACTGACTGGGATCTTACAAAGGCTGCTCTGAGCGTGAAGGAAGTACAATTTGATAATTATGCCCCAACGAAACGTAATATCCTAAAAAAGGCGGCTTCATACTACGACGTATTTGGGATGCTATCAGGTCTGACTGTTCAGCCAAGAATATTGTTACAGAAACTGTGGCAGTTTGACCTGGATTGGGATACGCCAATTAGCCAAAACAGCGATCTTTATACAACGTGGCAAGCAATCGAATAAGATCTGAAAGAGGTTTCACATGTCAATATCAAATGGTGCCTCATTCCAGAAAAGTATCATGGAAAGGATCAGTTACCCAACCTGTCACTACACGGCGCAAGCGATGCTTCGGAAGATGCCATGGCAATGGGAATCTGGCTAAGGTGGGCAGAGTGAGATGACAGCGATGCCGAATTAACTTTTGTATGTGCCAAGGCTCGTCTCACTCCCCTAAAACAATCTAGTATCCCAAGAAAGGAATTACAAGCTATGCTACTACTCAGCAGGTTAATGCTTACTGTCCGAGATGCACTACGTTTCAATATAGAGTAGGCTACATGAAAATGTGGACAGACAGTATCACCGCAATTGGATGGCTTCGTGGTCAATCAAAGGCATTCAGGTCTTATGTTGCCTGCCGAGTGGGAGAAATTACTACAGACTTCGATCCAAATAAGGACGTTGCGTTTGTTCCAAGTGAATTAAACATCATTGACCTGGTATCACGAGGTACTACTGCAGATGGAATGCGAAGGGTTATCGACGGACCTACTTACTTGTGTCAACCTCCAAATCAATGGCCTCAACCACCTATGAACATTCAAATAGACAAAGAGGATACAGAATTGAAAAAGTTTCATGTCCGTAATGCAAAGGTATTGACAGCAAGTCTTACAGTTACCCAACCCATTGTCGACCCAACAAACTTCTCAAATTGGTCACGCCTTATCATGATCACTGCAAGAATCATGTCATTGAAAGAACTGCCAAAGAATCAGTGGCTCAAACAACTATGCAACAAGATCACTGAATGGCCTTCTCAGCAGAGAATCAAAGAAGCTGAACTTTACTGGATACGTTATGCTCAAAAAGATATTGACATGACAGACTGTAACATCCTGAAATTGAACCCCATTCTAGATGAAGCAGAAAATGTTTACCGTGTCGGCGGCAGAATCGACAAGGCACCATTGTCCTTTGATCTCCGACATCCATATCTTCTACCAAAAAAAGAGTCACATATCACTCCTGATCGCTAGTGAGAGACACCTGCAAGCACTACATGGAGGCCATCTCAGAACTGTCGCAGAAATACGCAAGAAATACTGGATAATCGGCGACATCAATATCTCACGACAAATTGTGAGGGACTGTAAACAATGCATACGTCACCGAGGAAAACCTTTGGATCAAAAGATGGCAGATTTGCCAATGTGCAGAATCACACCATTCACACCTCCCTTTCAAACCACTGCTGTTGACTACCTGGGACCAGTAAATGTTAAGTTGACACGCAACACAGTGTCAAAGGGATATTGCGCTGTATTCACCTGTGCTGTAACCAGAGCAGTACACCTTACCTGCGCGCAAGATTTATCAACTCCAGCGTTCATTCAAGCACTCGAACGTTTCATAAGCATTCGAGGGGCTCCAGCCCAAATGTTTTCTGATAATGCGACGTGCTTCAGAGGAGCTAGTAATGAGATACGCGATCTACCAAATAAAACTGGACAGAACACAAATTCAGTCAAACATTCATAAGTACAACACTGAATGGAAGTTTGGACCACCCGGTGGGCCACACCACCAAGGATTAGTGGAGCGGATGGTTCAAGAAATAAAGAAATCAATGAGGTACATATCAACATATGGTACACGCCGAGAAGTTGACATTCATCGAATGGGAAACCATCTTTTGCCAAATATCAGCACTCATCAACTCGCGTCCTATTACAGCCATGTCATCCTCGCCACTGGACGAGCCTCCAGTCACACCTAACCACTTCCTCATCGGTAAAGGTGACCTTCCATGTCCCCAAGTCCCCTCCGACACGTACATTGGTGATATTCGGAGGCGTCGAGAACTGTGTAACCAGATGGTTGATGGCTTTTGGCGTCGTTGGATGAGTAATATCCACCGTCTCTCTCCTCGTCACAAGTGGTCAAAGGCCAAAGAGAACCTGAACAAACGTGACGTCGTACTGATCATAGACGAGAACAGTAAACGCGGACAATGGAAGTTATGAAAGCGTACCCAGGCTGCCACTGTCTCTCATCGGGTGGCAACAGGTACGAATGTACTCAATGTAAATTATACAATATTATTCAATCAAAATAAAACATTTTTCATGTTATTGTCCAGTTGGATATTCAATTGGAAAATCCCATTGGTCAAGCCAATTGAACTGTACAGTTGGACCAAACAAAAGTACATTTTGATAAACTCCCCACAAAAAAAAGACTCTTAAATGAAGATTTTTATAGGTGCATGAATGTGTTGATACAGAACACATGTTAACTAGAAAAGAAGATTTGCTTCAAAGCACATCTGTCTGTGTGCCTTCAAAAGTTGTAAATATTGAATGTTACAACTTTTATCCTTCCGTACTTCACATTACATTAAGCTTATGGCTGCATGCAAATTTCAAAGTCCAAATGACCTTGACCTTTGACCACAGGTCACATGTAAATTGCGCAGTGTTACAATACCCACAATTTAAGCCCAGCATGAACCAAATTGGGTGAAAATTGAACTTATGGCAAGATGAAACTTTCAAAGGGCCAAATGATCTTGACCTTTGCCCTTTTGAGGTTACATGTTCCTATAAAAATGTGCAGTGTTGCAATACCTACAATTTGAGTCCAACATCATTAGAATTGGATGGAAATTAGCCAAGTTATGACTGGATGAAACTTTAAAAGGTACAAATGACCTTGACCTTTGACCTTTAGAGGTCACATGTAAATTTCAAAAATGTGCAGGGTTACAATAACTACAATTTGAGCCCAACATAATAAAATTTGAATAAAAATTTACCAAGTTATGGCTAGAAGAAATCCACCATTGAAAGTGGCCTTTGACCTTGAAATGACTTTTGACCTTGAGATGGCCTCTACCTGAAGTGCACCTTGACCTCAAAAATGACATTTTGGCCTAAAATTGACCTTTGACCTTGACATGACCTTGACATTTGAGATGACCTTTACTTTGATATCAAACTCTATATACAGTTCCGCCCGCGTTCAAGTTATCAAACGCCAAATGCACCAACGCTTCCCAAACGATCCTCAAACGCAAGCGAGAAAACTCGAACACAAAGCAAACACATTGCAAATGCGTTGCAAACTCTTTCTTACAAACGCGTTTCAAACGCTCTGATAATAAAAACGTTTCAAAGGCTTTACCAAACGCATTTCAAACACTTTCACAATTGCATTTAAAACACATCCAAACAGGTCAATGACTTTTCATCGCATAGTTGTTACAAACTAAAGCATTCCTAAATGTTTGATAGTGGCAAAATGTCCCACTTCAACAAGCTATGCGTTCAGTTACTTAAACCTAACACAGAAATAAAGCTTTAGTTGCAGGTTGAATAAATTTATTTGTACATGTATATGCACTTAAATGCAATGTAAAGAGGGCAGAAGACTTTAGGGGCCACATCGTTTTGATCGCCCCTCCGTACTGAATTGTTTGACCAAGACGACCGACCAGTTTCGGAAGGAACGGCCCACGAGGCACAGGACCATCCGCAGCTACCACAGTTCTCGTAAAAACACTATCAAAGATAATGAACATCGATATTTTTAATTTTAAGCTCAGCTGACTTGTCAGTCAGCTGGCTTATCTTCTGGTCCTCCGTCCGTTGTCCGTCAACAATTTACATTTTCGACTTCTTCTCCAAAACCGTCAGCCAGATCCACTTCAAACTTGATCGGGATGTGCCTTGGGTAGGTGTCTACCAAGTTTGTTCAAATGGTCACGGTCCATTGATTTTTGGATTTTTAATGAATTTTTTTGTACTTTTTTCGGCAAATCTTAAAAAATCTTCTTCTCTGAAACCGCTCACCCAATTACTTTGATATCACACAGAAACACTCCCTGGGACACCTGGTTCTTAATTTGTTCACCAGGTGGCGCTGCAATTTTTTTCTATTTTTTTATGAATTTTTGTGTGTTCTAGCTATTTTCGACTTCTTCTCCAGAACCGTCACTCAGATTAAGCTGAAACATGGTGGATATGTTCCTTGTAGAAGGGTCAAACAAAGTTGGTCACTATGTGGGAATGCTGCAGATTTCTGATTTTTAACGATTTTTTCAATTCGGGTACTTATCGGTCAATGCAGCTTTCCTATTGATTACTATGGAAGTCAATGAGCATTCTAATGCATATTCACATTTTCGACTTCTTCTCCAAAACCGTCCTCCAGATTAACTTCAAACTTGGTGGGGATGTACTTTGGGTGGGTGTCTACCAGGTTTGTTCAAATGGTCATGCTCCAGTGATTTTTGGATTTTAAATGAATTTTTTTGTTCTTTTTTTGGACAAATCTTAAAAAATCTTTTTCTCTGAAAGCGCTTACTCAATCGCTCTGATATCACACGGAAAGACACCTAGGGACTCCGTGTTCTTAATTTGTTGACCAGGTGGCGCTGCAATTTTTTTCTATTTTTTTTATGAATTTTTGTGTGTTCTAGCTATTTTCGACTTCTTCTCCAGAACCGTTATTCAGATTAAGCTGAAACATGGTGGATATGTTCCTTGTAGAAGGGTCAAACAAAGTTGGTCACTATGTGGGAATGCTGCAGATTCCTGATTTTTAACGATTTTTTCAATTCGAGTACTTATCGGTCAATGCAGCTTTCCTATTGATTACTGTGGAAGTCAATGAGCATTTTAATGCTTATTCACATTTTCGACTTCTTCTCCAAAACCGTCTTCCAGATTAACTTCAAACTTGGTGGGGATGTACTTTGGGTGGGTGTCTACCAGGTTTGCTCAAATGGTCATGCTCCAGTGATTTTTGGATTTTAAATGAATTTTTTTGTTCTTTTTTTGGACAAATCTTAAAAAATCTTTTTTTCTGAAAGCGCTTACTCAATCGCTCTGATATCACACGGTAAGACACCTAGGGACTCTGTGTTCTTAATTTGTTGACCAGGTGGCGCTGCAATTTTTTACTATTTTTACCTCAGCTGACTTGTCAGTCAGCTGAGGTTTTTTGAGGGTCCGTCGTCCGTCCGTCGTCCGTCGGTCCGTCGTCCACAATTCACATTTTCGACTTCTTCTCAAAAACCGTCAGCCAGATTCACTTTAAACTTGGTGGAGATATGCCTTGGGTGAGTCTCTACTAAGTTTGTTCAAATGGTCATGGTCCAGTGATTTTTGGATTTTTAATGAATTTTTTTCGTCTTTTTTGGGTAAATCTTAAAAAATCTTCTTCTCCGAAACCACTCACCCAATTGCTTTGATATCACACAGGAACACTCCCTGGGACTCTTAGTTCTTAATTTGTTGACCAGGTGGCACTGCAATTTTTTCCAAATTTTTTATGAATTTTTGTGTGTTATAGCTATTTTCGACTTCTTGTCCAGAGCCATCACTCAGATTAAGCTGAAACGTGGTGGATATGTTCCTTGTAGAAAGGTCAAACAAAGTTGTTCACTATGTGGGAATGCTGCAGATTCCTGATTTTTAACGATTTTTTCCATTCGGGTACTTATCGGTCAATGCAGCTTTCCTATTGATTACTATGGAAGTCAATGGGCATTCTAATGCTAATTCACATTTTCGACTTCTTCTCCAAAACGGTCATCCAGATTAACTTCAAACTTGGCGGCAATGTACCTTGGATGGGTTTCTACCAATTTTGTTCACGTGGTCATGCTCCAGTGATTTTTGGATTTTTAATGAATTTTTGTTGTTGGTTTTTTTGGACAAATCTTAAAAAATCTTCTTCTCCCAAACTGCTTACCCAAATGCTTTGATATCACACAGGAAGACATCTAGGGACTCCTTGTTGTTAATTTGTTCACCAGGTGGCGCTGCAGTTTTTTTCTAATTTTTTTTGTGAATTTTTATGTGTTATAGATATTTTCGACTTCTTCTCCAGAACCGTTACTCAGATTAAGCTGAAACATGGTGGATATGTTCCTTGTAGAAGGGTCAAACAAAGTTGGTCACTATGTGGGAATGCTGCAGATTTCTGATTTTTAACGATTTTTTCAATTCGGGTACTTATCGGTCAATGCAGCTTTCCTATTGATTACTATGGAAGTCAATGAGCATTCTAATGCATATTCACATTTTCGACTTCTTCTCCAAAACCGTCTTCCAGATTAACTTCAAACTTGGTGGGGATGTACTTTGGGTGGGTGTCTACCAGGTTTGTTCAAATGGTCATGCTCCAGTGATTTTTGGATTTTAAATGAATTTTTTTGTTCTTTTTTTGGACAAATCTTAAAAAATCTTTTTCTCTGAAAGCGCTTACTCAATCGCTCTGATATCACAAGGAAAGACACCTAGGGACTCCGTGTTCTTAATTTGTTGACCAGGTGGCGCTGCAATTTTTTACTATTTTTTTTATGAATTTTTGTGTGTTCTAGCTATTTTCGACTTCTTCTCCAGAACCGTTATTCAGATTAAGCTGAAACATGGTGGATATGTTCCTTGTAGAAGGGTCAAACAAAGTTGGTCACTATGTGGGAATGCTGCAGATTCCTGATTTTTAACGATTTTTTTCAATTCGGGTACTTATCGGTCAATGCAGCTTTCCTATTGATTACTGTGGAAGTCAATGAGCATTTTAATGCTTATTCACATTTTCGACTTCTCCAAAACCGTCTTCCAGATTAACTTCAAACTTGGTGGGGATGTACTTTGGGTGGGTGTCTACCAGGTTTGCTCAAATGGTCATGCTCCAGTGATTTTTGGATTTTAAATGAATTTTTTTGTTCTTTTTTTGGACAAATCTTAAAAAATCTTTTTTTCTGAAAGCGCTTACTCAATCGCTCTGATATCACACGGTAAGACACCTAGGGACTCTGTGTTCTTAATTTGTTGACCAGGTGGCGCTGCAATTTTTTACTATTTTTACCTCAGCTGACTTGTCAGTCAGCTGAGGTTTTTTGAGGGTCCGTCGTCCGTCCGTCCGTCGTCCACAATTCACATTTTCGACTTCTTCTCAAAAACCGTCAGCCAGATTCACTTCAAACTTGGTGGAGATATGCCTTGGGTGAGTCTCTACTAAGTTTGTTCAAATGGTCATGGTCCAGTGATTTTTGGATTTTTAATGAATTTTTTTCGTCTTTTTTGGGTAAATCTTAAAAAATCTTCTTCTCAGAAACCGCTCACCCAATTGCTTTGATATCACACAGGAACACTCCCTGGGACTCCTAGTTCTTAATTTGTTCACCAGGTGGCGCTGCAATTTTTTCCTAATTTTTCATGAATTTTTGTGTGTTATAGCTATTTTCGACTTCTTGTCCAGAGCCATCACTCAGATTAAGCTGAAACGTGGTGGATATGTTCCTTGTAGAAAGGTCAAACAAAGTTGTTCACTATGTGGGAATGCTGCAGATTCCTGATTTTTAACGATTTTTTCAATTCTGGTACTTATCAGTCAATGCAGCTTTCCTATTGATTACTATGGAAGTCAATGGGCATTCTAATGCTAATTCACATTTTCGACTTCTTCTCCAAAACGGTCATCCAGATTAACTTCAAACTTGGTGGCAATGTACCTTGGATGGGTTTCTACCAATTTTGTTCACGTGGTCATGCTCCAGTGATTTTTGGATTTTTAATGAATTTTTGTTGTTGGTTTTTTTGGACAAATCTTAAAAAATCTTCTCCCAAACTGCTTACCCAAATGCTTTGATATCACACAGGAAGACATCTAGGGACTCCTTGTTGTTAATTTGTTCACCAGGTGGCGCTGCAGTTTTTTTCTATTTTTTTGTGTGAATTTTTGTGTGTTATAGATATTTTCGACTTCTTCTCCAGAACCGTCACTCAGATTAAGCTTACACATGGTGGATATGTTCCTAATAGAAGGGCCAAACAAAGTTGTTCACTATGTGGGAATGCTGCGGATTCCTGATTTTAGCTCAGCTGACTTGTCAGTTCATAGAGCTGTGGGGTCACAGTGCAACATACATGAATTTATACTCTTCATTATAACTTGAGAACTACTTGAACTTTGATGTTGCACTTGTAAGTGTTCTTCTTTAAAGGTCTGACTTACTCAGAACATGGTGTCCTTGATCCTTTCCCAAGTTCATAGAGCTGCAAGTGTGATGAATGTCCAGATCAGCTGAGGCTCGGGCTGTTCACACAGCCCTCTTGTTATATGAATTTTTGTGTGTTCTAGCTATTTTCGACTTCTTCTCCAGAACCATCACTCAGATTAAGCTGAAACGTGGTGGATATGTTCCTTGTAGAAGGGTCAAAGAAAGTTGGTCACTATGTGGGAATGCTGCAGATTCCTGATTTTTAACGACTTTTTCAATTCGGGTACTTATCGGTCAATGCAGCTTTCCTATTGATTACTATGGAAGTCAATGAGCATTCTAATGCTAATTCACATTTTCGACTTCTTCTCCAAAACCGTCATCCAGATTAACTTCAAACTTGGTGGGGATGTACCTTGGGTGGGTGTCTACCAAGTTTGTTCCCATGGTCATGTTCCAATGAATTTTGTTTTTTTTATGATTTTTTTTTCAAAAATCTTTACAAAAGTTTTAATAGGAAAGTTTTAACATGGGAATTTCTTGTAATGGTTATAACTAAAATACGTTTGGCCAGATTTACGTCAAACTTGGTGGGGATGTGCCTTGGGTGGATCTCTACTAAGTTTGTTCAAATGGTCACGCTCTGTTGATTTTTGGAATTTTTATGAATTTTTTCTTGGGGGGGGGGCAACCTTAAAAACTCTTCACCTCTGAAACTGCTCACCCAGTTGTTTTGATATCGTTTATGGACACTCCCAGGGACGCATAGTTCCCAATTTGTTCACCAGGTGGCACTGCAATTTTTTCTATTTTTTTTTTTTTTATGAATTTTTTATATGGTTTTGTTATTTTGCGCTTGTTCTCAGAACCGTCACTCAGATTAAAGTGAAATGTGATGGATATGTTCTGGTGGAAGGGTCAAACAAAGTGTTTACTAGGTGGCATTGCTTTAGATTCCTGATTTTTAAGTATTTTCCATTCGGGTACTTATCGATCAATGCAGCTTTCCTATTGATTACTATGTAAGTCAATGGGCATTCTAGTGCTTATTCACAGGACAACTGACACAAAATTTACTGTTTACTTGATAACTTGAGATCTGTTTTGAGTTAGTACTGTCATGCTGCACATGTTAATGTTTTTGTATGAAGGTCATGTTCAGACAGTACATGAATGACTTTGACCTCTTTTCTGGGGTCACAGTGCAACATACATGAATTTTACTCTTCATTATAACTTGAGAACTACTTGAACCTTGATGTTGCACATGTTAGTGTTCTTGTATAAAGGTCAGACTTACTCAGACCATGGATGACCTTGATCCTTTCCCAAGTTCCTAGAGCTGCAAGTGTGATGAATGTCAAGATCAGCTGAGCATGGGCTGTTCAGACAGCCCTCTTGTTTATTTTTCGTACTCAGGGAAAAAAATGACCGGCATAACAAGAACACTTTTGAAGTTTGTCTCCGTCCAAACATGATAGTCTATCGCTTGCTGTGTCAGTCTCAACATGAAATGGCCGGTCTCGAACCTGCTTCAGTGCTTGAATCTCCGGCATCCACAACCACTTTGAACAACCATGTCATTTTTCATTTTTAATTGCAATAAGTATTTGCTCTGTTCCTGTCTCCATTTCTTCATTGTCAGTAAACAAACCAATACTGTCATTCAACAAAGTTTAGAGAGTTGTAGTAGGTCTCCATCAATTTCATTTATTTACGTTTTCACAAAAATGAAAGAAAATCGAAACCGCTGTTCCCCACGTGTGCAAAAGTCCAGGCATGGGGGGGGTCATGTGATCCATGCACAGATCATGTGACCTCGCCCACGCTCAAAATGGTGGTCAACATTTGTAACTCTTTCAGTGCATGATATTGAAGGTAATGGTTTTCTGCAATTAGGGCTACCTTTTTACTGACACATTCCACAAATTATGAGCAAGGAACCGCCAATGAAGGAATTGTATACCGATACGTCCCAACAACATTATGACAAATTAAATAGATTCAGTGAATTGTTTTTAATTTGGACCGGTTTGTGAATGCAAGTTTTCAATAATGACGATGTTGACCAGAGCAAAATTTGCAATAGTTGCGGGCTTTGCACTGACAAAATTAATGATCTGGCCATTTGATTACGCTACTTCATGTCAACATTTGAAAAAATTAGTTTAATTTCATTTTGAATACAGGCACACAAGAAAATACAGCGAAGGAAATCACATTTAATAACGGATACGCTTATTATTTTGACATTATATGCACAGGTAGCCTACATACCTAAATTATTTTTCGGTGACCAAATATACAAAAAAAAAAAAAAAAACAAAAACAAAAACAACTCCCAATTTATAGCAGCTATAAATACATGTAGGCCTAGTCATATGTTGAAAACCGTTTTTGAAATTTGAACATGAATCCTCTTTGTACCGGACGTTAATTACCGTTATTTATTAAGATTTTATCACCAAAAAAAAATATGATTCTTGGATATTTTGCAAATCAATCATACAGTTTTTGTTTCTTTGTTTCTTTTTTTTTTGGGGGGGGGTAATCCAAGTAAATGTTCAAAATGCGATGCTCAAAGGAAAAAGTCCTATACAAATAAACGACTTAAACTTCTTTTTTTACGCACTTGTGATCAACGCATTTTAGCCCTTTTCCAAAGTGTGTATTTAATTAGTGAAGATAAACACAAATATAAAAATTAAGAGAGAGGGCGGAGTTGACAACTGCCATCTCAATTGTGTGAAGTCTTTCCCACGTATCCTTCACATGTGGATCATCGGCACTGATCAGTGATCTAAGCTGCAGAAAAACGACACAACAAAACAAGAGAGCTGATGCGATTCCTAATCCACCATCAGATTGGATCCCTTTGCGTGTTGGTCAACAAAAGTACAAACCTACTAGATGCACCAGTAAATTTATCAAGGCCTACTTGAAACACTTGGAAATACATATACGTATCTATTTGGATATATATCGTTGCCGACTGTCACAAGTCTTGCAATCCTCACCGGAGTCAAGGCGACCAGTGTCCATTTTGCTTGCCGTACATGTGTTACTGCTAGGTTTAGCCACAAGGTGTCACCCACAGCAACACCTTGTGACCATAATCATTAGCATACTCATTTGGATCATTAATTAAAAATAAAGGACTAATTTGGGAAATTGTTCCTTTCTGTATTCATGTTTTAATGATGCAAATACACATTCTTATTTGAGTTTTACGTCGAAATCTATTATAGATTTCGTAGCTACAATTTGTGTCCAACATGATCAAAATTGGATGATAATTGACCGAGTTATAGCCACATGAATATATCAAATGTCAAAATGATGTTGACCTTTGACCTCTAGAGGTCACATGTAAATTTTAAACAAGAGGGCTGTGTGAACAGCCCGTGCCTCAGCTGATCTTGACATTCATCACACTTGCAGCTCTACGAACTTGGGAAAGGATCAAGGACATCATGTTCTGAGTAAGTCTGACCTTTATAGAAGAACACTTACATGTACAACATCAAAGTTCAAGTAGTTCTCAAGTTATAATGAAGAGTAAAATTCATGTATGTTGCACTGTGACCCAACAAACGAGGTCAAGGTCATTCATGTACTGTCTCAGCATGACCTTCATACAGAATAATTAACATGTGTAGCTAACTCAAAACATATCTCAAGTTATCAAGTGAACAGTAAATTTTGTGTCAGTTGTCCTGTGAATTAGCATTAGAATGCCCATTGACTTACATAGTAATCAATAGGAAAGCTGCATTGAACGATAAGTACCCCAATTGAAAATCCTTAAAAATCAGGAATCCAAAGCAGTGCCACCTACTAAACAACTGTTTGACCCTTCCACAACAACATATCCATCACATTTCAGCTTAATCTGAGGGACAGTTCTGAAAACAAGTGAAAAATAGCAAAATCATACAAAAAATTCATAAAAAAAATTGCAGCACCACCTGGTGAACAAATTGGGAACTAGGTGTCCCCGGGAGTGTCTATGAACGACATAAAAGCAATTGGGTGAGCGGTTTCAGAGGTGAAGAATTTTGAAGGTTTGCCCCAAAAAAGAGCAAACAAATTCATAAAAAATCCAAAAATCAATAGAGCGTGACCATTTGAACACACTTGATAGGGATCCACCCAAGGCACATCCCCACCAAGTTTGAAGTAAATCTGGTCAATATTATTAAAGTTATGACCATTACAAGAAATTCCCATGTTAAACTTTCCTATTAAAACTTTTGTAGAGGTTTTTGAAAAAAAATCATAAAAAATCCAAATTCATTGGAACATGACCATTGGAACAAACCTGGTAGACACCCACCCAAGGTACATTGCCACCAAGTTTGAAGCAAATCTGGACGATGGTTTTGGAGAAGAAGTCGAAAATGTAAATTAGCATTAGAATGCCCATTGACTTACATGGTAATCAATAGTAAAGGTGCATTAAAAAAAAATATAAAAATCAATGGAGCGTGACCATTTGAACAACTTGGTAGAGATCCACTCAAGGTGTATCAAGTTTGAAGTCAATCTGGATGACGGTTTTGGAGAAGAAGTCGAAAATGTGAATAAGCATTAGAATGCCCATTGACTTCCATAGTAATCAATAGGAAAGCTGCATTGACCGACAAGTACCAGAATTGAAAAAATCGTTAAAAATCAGGAATCCGCAGCATTCCCACATAGTGAACAACTTTGTTTGACCCTTGTACAAGGAACATATCCACCATGTTTCAGCTTAATCTGAGTGATGGTTCTGGAGAAGAAGTCGAAAATAGCTATAACACACAAAAATTCATACAAAATTAGGAAAAAATTGCAGCGCCACCTGGTGAACAAATTAAGAACTAGGAGTCCCAGGGAGTGTTCCTGTGTGATATCAAAGCAATTGGGTGAGCGGTTTCGGAGAAGAAGATTTTTTAAGATTTACCCAAAAAAGAACAAAAAAATTCATTAAAAATCCAAAAATCACTGGACCGTGACCAATTGAACAAACTTGGTAGAGACCCACCCAAGGCACATCTCCACCAAGTTTAAAGTGAATCTGGCTGACGGTTTTTGAGAAGAAGTCGAAAATGTGAATTGTGGACGACGGACGGACGGACGACGGACGACAGACCCTCAAAAAACCTCAGCTGACTGACAAGTCAGCTGAGGTAAAAAATGTGCAGTGTTACAGTGGCTACAATTTGTGATCAACATGATCAAAATTGGATGGAAATTGACTGAGTTATGGCTGGATGAATATTTCAAACGTACAAATGACCTTGACCTTTGACCTTTAGAGGTCACATGTAAATTACAAAAATGTGCAGTGTTACAATATCTACAATTTGGGTCCAACATCATCAAAATGTTATTGTCCAGTTGGATATTCAATTGGAAAACCCCATTGGTCAAGCCAATTGAACTTTACAGTTGGACCAAACAAAAGTACATTTTGATGAACTCTCCACAAAATAGACTCTGAAATGATTTTTATAGGTGATGAATGTGTTGATACAGAACACAACATGTTAATAAATTAAGTGACATGCAGAAACTCTGACAAGATGGTCCAGTTGGATGAAGGTGAATATATATACATGTACAAGAAAAGTTTTAAACTCTGATATTTTCTTCTAAAATAACATGAAAACATTTGGAATCATTCACATTTTCTCACATTGAACAATGTAAATTGATACCTGTGACCTGTGTTAGGTGTTTACAAATTTCAGCCAATGAGATGGCCCTGTTGTATGAAGGCAAATATTTACAAATATAATAAAAGATTTTGGGGAATCCTCTAAAAAAAGACAAACCATGCAAATATTAGGAATTATTTGAATGCAAAGTTGTAGCAGTGAACTGTTTATATTGATGCGTGTAAAAGAAGTAGGCACCTTTCATCCAATGGGATGCTTCTATTGGATGAAGGTCAATATTTACAAATATAATAAAATATCCTGGTGATTCCTTTGAAAATGACAGAACATGCTCACATTTGGAATTGGAATCATTTGAATGCATATTTTTAGCATTGAATTGTTTAGATTGAGACCTGTAATAGAACTAAGTGCCTTTCATCCAATGGGATGGTTCTGCAGGATGGAAATGAAAACTGACTAATGGAAAAATATGGTGTTTTCTTAAAAATAACAAAACAAAACAAAGACTCATTATTATATTCGGAATAGTAGAGAACCACTTGGTTTTATTCCTGTAATCAGTATTTGTGCACTTTCTGCATTGCATCCAATGGGACAGTCCAATGGGATGGTCCTGTAGGATGAAGATAAATATTGACAAATAAACAAATTATGGGTGTTTTAAACACATATTTGAAATAGTTTGATTGTATATTTGTTATTGTACACTATATGATTTGATACTTATACTTAGTTGGCACTTGTGCAATTTCTGCACTCCATCCAATGGGATGGTCCAGTGGGACGATCCAATGGGACAGTCCTATGGAATGAGACTGAATATGTACAAACAAAGAAGGATGGTGTTTTCTTTGACAGTAACAAAATCCATAAAAACATTTGGAAGCATCTGAAGGCAAACTGGTATCACACTGAAACCATACTAGATTTGAATATCAAAACAATCTCTGTAATCAAATCTAGTGTCTGAATTATGGTCATCTAAACTTTTACACAAAATTAGCACCACGGACAATAACCCGTGACCTATGATGTATCAAGGGAATGTGAATGGCTTATGACTTTTAATTGCATTTGTAGGTGTAAAATATAATCCAATGGGATGGACCAGAAGCTGGTGATCCAATTGGATCCCATGGGATCCCATGGAATACAAGGTCATCCTATGGGATATCCTGTAGGATCCCGTGGGATCCAATGGGATGGTTTTTTCGATATCTGAAAAAGTATAGATTACTGGATTTTTTTTCCTATATTTATAAGATGGTAAGGACCAGAGATGTTTACATGATAGATATTAGACAATACTTGTGAATAGTTTTTGAGTTACGTTACTGGACAGATCCGGACTGAGTTCATAGTCCAGATTTGTCCTGCCACATGTAAAATAGCTGTAACACACAAAAATTCATAAAAAATTAGAAAAAAAAATTGCAGCGCCACCTGGTGAACAAACTAAAGACTAAGGGTCCCAGGGAATGTTCCTGTGTGAAATCAAAGCAATTGGGTGAGCGGTTTCATATAAGAAGATTTTTTAAGATTTCCCCAAAAAATGGAAAAAAAATCATGAAAAATCCAAAAATCACTGACCATTTGCACAAACTTGGTAGAGACCCACCCAAGACACATCTCCACCAAGTTTGAAGTGGATCTGGCTCACGGTTTTTGAGAAGTCGAAAATGTGAATTGTGAACGGACGATGACGAGGGACGGACGACGACGGATGACAGACGGACGATGGATGCCTCACCCTTCTAAAAGCTCAGCTGAATTATCAGCTGAGCTAAAAATACTAAAAAGTTACATCAACACCTGTCAAACAAATTCAAGTCCAAGGGACTCCAGACGTGTGCCTATGCAATATCAAAGCAATAGGCCAAATGCTTTTTGATAAGATTTTTTCATGTTTAACAAGAAACTAACAGAAAAGTACAGAAAAATTGTAAAAATCAGTGCAGTGTGGTCAAAATGGTCAACAGAAACCCACCTGAAGTATATCCCTACTCCTAATTCAATTCCTTTTCAACATATGGAATTTCATATCCAAGACTTCTTATTTCCATCGAAGTAAAGGTGGTGTCACTAACATTATATGCAACCAAAATTTTGAGCTCTTCTACAATTCCATTACATTTCATGAAGATCCATAAAGAATTAAATAAGCCAGAGTGGTCACAAATTTGCACATTTTGAGCCACATATTAAATAATACTTCAATTAGTGGCACCAATATCAAAGTCAATAGATTTTCATATACTTTTAAAAGTCCTAAAAGTAACATGGACCTAACTAAAAACTGGGGGCTGCAGATCAACATTCACACAATTTCACTTGGTTACCCCTATATGTCAAGTGGTCATATGACCTTCACCTTCTACTTGGATGAAAAAAATTGTTACCACTCAAACTGTACACCCTGCATCCACTTTCCTTACATCATCTGTTTGTTCAAATCAGGTAATTTATCCATGAGTTACCAAAAAAAAAATTAACTTGGAAAAGTTCCAAACTCCATAATAACTGGGTTATGCAGACCCAAAAAGTAGGTCACCAAGTAGAGTCTTATGTACAATGTACTCAAGTGTAATTTTTATCTGGAGGCTCAATTCTCTTTGCACTTGATGTCCAAGCTACACCCAGCCACTACAAAATCACCTCTTTTAACTTTACAGGACAGGTGATGTAAGAAAAACATCACATTTTGGCTCGTAATTTCCATCAAGTAGAGGTACCACTTCTAGTATCATGTGCAACAGATTTTGACATCCCCCATATTACCACCATGAAGATGTATTGAAAATTAAGGATCTTAGACTGGTCACACGATTTTAACATTTTGACCCATATACCACATTATGCAGCAGATGGCACCACCAATATTTGACTTGACCTTAATTTTCATACACTTTATAAGTCTTAAGGGCTCTATGGGGCTAACTAAAAAACTGTGGACTGTGTTGTGTTAGCAAGCAAAAGTTTACAGATGTACGACTGCTGGAATGATGGATGGCCTGACATAAGTGATCACATGAGCTGTGCAACCTTTTGTCAGCAGAGCTAGAGACCTGTTAAAACTGTGGGTTGCTCAATATGGAAACCGTGATTTGCATAATTGGCAAGTTTGTATTTCTGACATTTTTTGCTTACAACTATGTTGTGAAGCAGAAAATTAAACAGGGTTTTAATACCATCTCCCCTTAACTGAGAAAGATGAGTTCTTTATGGTACATCGCTTTTTTTATGGCTTTCCCTAACACTGGATTATGCATGTATCGCAAATTGTAGAAAGTTGTCGGAACTGTGAATAAAATATAGATACCAAACTAACAAAAACTTTGCACATTTAGCGCATATATATATATATATATATATATATATATATATATATATATATATATATATATATATATATATATATATATATATATATATATATATATATATATATATATATCTGGGTGCCAAAAACACAAAGCTAGGACCAGTTATGGCTGATGACATACAAAACTGAGATCATGAACTTTTATGCTCACTAAAACTTACATCCAAATAAACAAGATGCCCATGGGCCTAATGCTCTGCTGGCACCATGGCTATATTGCACCTGCATCTTCATTTCAAAGTTGCAAGTCCTCAAGTGGCTTCTGAATATATAAAGCTTATGTACATTTGGTGTATAAACTGTCTACCAGATGTCACTTCAATCCACATGTACTCATAGCTTATTTGTGCAATTCCTGTGATAGATACTGTTGCATGTGCAAAGACAACAATCAGCGAGTCCTTCATTTTATGTCCTCTGTGACCTTGGGACAGAAGATCAAGGGCACCCAGATTATGTAACACAAGAGGCCCATGGGCCTGGTGCTGTCCTGACATTGCTATTGATGTCCAAGCTACACCCTGCCATTCCAAAATCACCTCTTTCAACTCTGCAAGGTGACCTCACAAAAATACTTCAAGTTTACTCAAATTATGTAACATTCTAGTATTGGACATGTTCTATATGTCCTATAAATTTGGCAAAGCTAATCCAATCACTTTTCCAAACATGAAACTTTATTTCTCAGATATCTTAAAACACATTTGGCTCATAATTTCTGTCAAATTATAGGTGGCGCCACTAATATCACTAGCAACTTAGATTTTGACCTCCCCCACAATCCCACCAAATTCCGTGAAGTTCCACCGAAAATTAAAGATGCTAGAGTGTTCACAAGTTTTTCACAAATTGACCCCTATATTGCATAATATTGTAGGTGGTGCCTCCAATATCGAAAGGAACCTAGATTTTCATACACCCAATAAGTCCTGAAAGTTACATTGGGCTAATTTGATAACTGTGGACCGTATCGTGGTCACAAGATTTTCACATTTTTACCTATATATTACATAATACTATAGATGGCACCACCAACATTCATGTCAACAAAGATTTTTTACACCTATTAATCTATAAATGTTTTATGGGCCTAACTAAAAAATTGCGGGTTGCAGAGCATTCACGAGATGACCCATATATTTAAACTGGCTATTTGACCTTGATCTTCAACTTGGATTAAAAAATTGTTATGTTCAAAATATGTGACCCACATCCAGCTTTCCATACATGGTCTGTTTGTTCAAATCGGGTAATAACTTTTTGAGTTATTGACGAAAAACAATAAATCTTGACAAGCGCCAAACTCAATAAAAACTGGGTCATGGTGGCCAAAAAAGTAGGTCACCAAGTACAGTTTTATGTACAATGTAACCAAGTGCAATTTTGATCTGGAGGCTAAATTCTCTTTGCCATTGATGTCCAAGCTACACCCTGCCATTACAAAATCACGTCTTTCAACTTTACAGGCATGGTGACCTCACTAAAATTTGTCAAGGTCACTCATATTATATAACATTTTAGCAATGGCCATGGTCTATATATCCTATAAATTTGACAAGTCTAATCCAATTTCTTTTCCAAATATGGCATTTTCTTGAAACACATTTTGGCTCATAATTTTTCAAATTATAGGTGGCGCCACTAGTATCACCAGTAACTTAGACTTTGACCTCCCTCATAATCCCACAACATTTGGTAAAGATTCACCCAAAATTAAAGATGCTAGAGTGTTCACAAGATTTTTACACTTTGACCCCTGAATGTGAAGCGAGTGTTAAGGGTAATTGACTTTAGTGACGACAATACCCCTCCAGTAGGTCAGGTTACTTCTGTGCAACCTAATAACAAAGCTTCGGTACAAATGGGATGAGCAGAGATATCATAGCAAGGCCATTTTTCTTCAATGCAGTACTGTGACCCAGTGACCTAGTTTCAATAGGCACCTGAGGCATCCTTGGGACCAACTGTCATGCACAATTGATGAAGCTGCATTCAATATTTTTTTAGACATTGTGTTAATAGCATTTTTTTCGTCAATGTAGTACTGTGGCCTAAATATGTGCCCTAGTGACCCAATTTTCTATGGGCACTTGAAGCACCTCAATGGCCTTCTGTGATAAAAACTTGGTCTCTGTAAAATGAGTATTCCTGGAGATATGGTGTGGCCATTTTTCTTAAATGCAGCACTGTGACCTAAATATGTGACCCAGTGACTTAGTTTTAACTAGCTGTCTGAGGCATCCTCAGGACCAACTGTCATAAATAATTGGTGCAGCTAAAATGAGTAATTTAATATTTGAAGATATCATGGTATGGCCATTTTTCTTCAATGCATCACTGTGACCTGAATGTTACCCAGTGCCCTAGTTTTTAATAGGAATCTGGGACATCCTTAGGTCCAACTGACATAAATAATTGATACAGCTACATTCAATATTTTTTTAGACATTATGTTAACGCCTTTTTTTTTTTTTTTGCAATGTAGTACTGTGACCCAAAAATGGGACCTAGTGACCTACTTTTCAATAGGCACCTGAAGCACCTCAATAATCCCCTGTGATAAAAAATTTGGTCTCTGTAAAGTGAATATTTTTGGAAATATGGTGTTAAAAAGGCATGGACGGATGGATGTGTAGGTGATGACAATACCCCTCTGGCCTTATGGGCGGAGGGGTAAAAAGAACTAATTTACCTCCACCGATACAAAATCCAGAGCCTCAAGTCCATCTCTCAGCCACTCATCAATAGAGTTGCATCTGTTGTAAAAGACCACCTCTTGTGAAAAAATCTCATCTAATCGAGACCACACTTTACTGGCCATACAGTAGCCCCTTTTTGTAAGGTCACCCCCAACACACCAAAATTGTAGCCTTACAAGAAGTGCAGCTAAAATATGACAAAAATGCCATACTTGTGTCATGGAAAAGTGGTCATGGCCTCTCTGCACGCTATGGGGATAGGTGGGTGGGGGCACTATAGTCAATTTCCCTAAATTTACTTACATAAAGAGACCATCTGCAACATACATGTAACACCACTTTTCGCTGGCAGGAGGGGTGGTCTTATATAACAGGTACCTCTGTTTTGTGATGCACATAAAATAAGTACCGTATTTCTCCTATCAAATGCACATGCCAAAATAAATTGATAAACACACTGATAATTCTTTTTCCTTATATTGCTTTGAACCTTATGTCCTAAATGTGTTTTCCCTCTCTGTGCATTGCATGTTGAGAATGCTTATCTTGGAGACTCAGGTAGAAGACGGTGTCTTTAATGCTAACGCAAAGTAACCAAAGTAAACCAATGTCCCAACAGGAGATAAATGTTAATAGACTGATGATGGCACTGAAATCAAAATTTCACTGATGTTGCTGCTGCCGTGCGACCATGTGATATGTACAAAAATCCTCTATGCAATCATGATTCACTGATATATGAGGGTATACATGTACGTGTAGATATATTGAATGGCAATGATGCCTGTAATCACACACCACGTTATTATGAATGCCCTCTCCCAGTTACAGCTTGTGAATGTAGTATTTCATATCCTAGGGGTTTGTTGTCCATCACTGTGGCATTTGTAGACTCAGGAATTGTTTTTTCTTTGCAAGGTATTCGTTGAAGCGAATGATCCCGTAACTGTAAGTAAATACAAGGATTACTTAGATTCAGTCTGTCATCATGTATTTGCTGATCGATTCACGTATATTCAGTACTAATATCATGAAATCATTCAATTTATTATACAATGAAAACTCGTTGTAATGACACCATCTGTGCCCCTGAAAAGGTGTCAGTTAACAGATCGTGACAGATAAATAAATCAAATAACAAAGAAAATGAGCTGTTTGTCCCCCAAAACTACTGCATTGTTAATGGAGTATGTTGCATATTTGAGTCAATACTAAAAGGCTTCACTGTGTTCAAGCTGAGCAATCACACATAAATAAAACCATTCAGCAAATGGGGTAAATAAACAGAAAATATAACATTTTTAACTTAATGGATGGTTCAACTTTTTCTTCATTTTCGAGAAAATACAGAGAGTGCTCTATTTCATTGGACCCTCCCGCCCCCCAGAAAGGGTACTTTCCAGCACTTGAAAATGATAACTTCTCACTTTAACTGACAATAGGGGTCCAGAATTTTGAAAAACCTGTTCCACTTTTATCTTTTTTTTGAAGTATAAATGAACTGACACAACTTATCGGGCTTACAATGCAAACAGTTCTAGTCTTCTTGTTAAAAGCCTGAGGTAATTGAAACGTTTGTTTGTCATTACTTAATCTTCATCTGCTACCCCTTACAGAGTCTGACACAACTGTACCATTTGAATCACAAGCTCATTGCATCTTTCTTCCTGAAACCAATTAGTTCACGCGATATGATAGCGGGTGTACCAATGAGATGATGTCTAACAAATCCAGTTTGCCAGCATTTGTAGCAACTTGATACCAGATGATGGGCTACAAATTGGTTGATAATATAGTTTTGCTCCCTATCCCTAGATGGCAGATCATCGTTCAATTTGAAAGAAGATTTGTATGAACCAATGCAATCGGAGCACTAAGTTCAAAGGCTGGTACATTTGTGTTGGACTCTGTAAGGGGTAGCAGTCTCTGAGTGTACCATCAGTAACTTAATCATCTTTTTCATTGTTCAGTAAACATTCCGAATACACCATCATAAATGCTGACCCCTTACTGTACAGTCTCTATGCCTGTGAAAATGACAAAAATGAACCATCCCTATTGAGGATATTGTAATTTGCTCTACTTATCGTGCACAGGGTGACACCTTACTAAGTATTTTACTGTCTACAGCCTCTTGCAGTTTCATTTTGATAGTACATCTAGCTCACCAATTATAAATGCATGTAAGTGAAAAATGCAAAACCGTGCAAGCAATGTCATTTACATAATCAGATCATAGGTTTCCTATACTGTAACAAATATGCAATACCACATTATGTTCCTCTTTAATCTTATACACCAACTATATTAAACAATGTTAAAAATTGAACTTTTGTTCTTTTTAATATTTGAACAAAAACAATCCTGACACCATGTTGCAATCTTTAATTTGTAGCAATCATCCCTTCTGCTGCTAGTATACAGACTGGATCATACTTTTATTTTGCAGTGTACCTATTGGCATTCTGTTACATGTACTTGAATAAAACATCTTTTCAGGAGGCATTTGGATTTGAAATTAATTATGATATTTCAGATGTGCACAATTGTGTGTGAGATTGTTACTGTACATTCTAGACCATGATAATTTGTCTATGTACTCCAAACATCATTAACCTTTTAAGCGCTGATTTTAGACTAGGCTTGCTGGTATTTCAATAAAAGGCATCTTCATGAGGTATTTGAATCTTTTAACCATAATATGTTTAACGGTAATGAGAAAACAACTGCAGCAGTGATTAGCACTTTAAGGGTTAAAATAACTGCCTTGTACTTACTCAAGGTAATCAAAATCTATAGATGAGTATCTGGCCTGGATGAGTGCCCACAGACCCCAGAAAAAATTAGCAGCCTGTTGATAAAAATAAGGAAAAAAATACACATTATCAACTTGACTGTGATGACTGGGGAATTTTAGGTACACCTTGTGGAGACTGAGAATGAGACAACAGCTATCTCAGCATCCTGGCAGAGGAATGCTGTCGTCTGATGGCATATTATACCTAATTAGAACACCTGTTGCCGACAGACTGGTACCCAGGCTTGCTTTGCACACACATCGTTCCAGTGACCTTACAGATGAGGTCAAGGTTACAAAAATGTAATCAGATCAAGAAATAGTGTCAAGGTACAATTGAGGTAAATTTAAGTTTGATGTGGACAGTGAATCATGAAACATTTAGCTTGCAAGGATTCTGCTATGAACAGTCGGACAGTCGCACAAGCTGAAAATAGTATACATGTAACCTCCAAACTTTGTTTGCAGGGGCTATAATAAAAAGAAAGAAGCATGTACCACCTTGAACACCCAATGCTTGTTGAGCATTTTAATGGGGAAAAAGTGCTTGCTAATACAATGGCACTGGCTCCCTCATACCCTCAAGGTTCAACATTATAATACAAGACACTCATACAATCAGCTGGCAAAAATACTGGTCACTCAAAACACTACAGCAAGGCAATATGTGTAATCATGCACATAACAAACATTTCGTAATCATACATCCATGATTTGCAATTCAAGATATGCAAGAAATCAGGCTGGTTTCAAACAATCTTTACATGTGTATTTCCAAACTATGGAGTTCCCATAATTAAATGAATTGCTTCAAATTACAACCAAAGGCAGCAATATGATACATGCATATTAATTTCCTGCTACAAAGCACGGGGGTTCACACCTGTTAATCACACAGGACACACAGGCATATCACTGTCACAGACAGGGCTAGATACCCCTTTCTGACAAAATTAATGTCTTTCAGATAAATTCAAGTTTACAAATACCAAATTCATATTCATTTAGTGCTCGCTATAAATTGGTTACAAGTCAGAATAAATTCACATCTGCCTGTACAAACCCTCACCGTAATGTAGCGGTCCATCTGCCTGTACCAACCCTCACCGTAATATCACTTCTCATGAACTGGTCAACTGTATTACCGTTTTATTCCAAGTTACTGAGAAGCAGTTAACACTAGTTCTCTCACAGTGGTCACCAGTTTTAATATAGCAGTCAGCTAACAGAGAACTGGTACTACCAATGTATTTCTAGTTTACATGTATATTAAAACATTGTCACACCAGTTCTCAAGAACTAGTGACTAGTTCCCAAGAACTGGTGGTACCGTTTATAACTAGTTTAAAGACTTAACTGAATTAACTATGTATTCTAACATCAGTTCTGAAGTGACTAGTTCCAGAAAATTGGTGGCACCAGTTTATTGCTAGTTTCAAGACTTGGATGAATTAACTGTGTATTATAGCTCCGCTTCTGAAGGACTAGTGACTAGTTCTACAGAATTGGTGGTACTAGTTTATTACAAGTTTGAAAACTTTTATGGATTTTTTAGCACAGGGATCAAGTTTCAACTGTTAATACCAGTCATTCAGACCTCTCCAGATACTAGTGGTTGATTGGCTGAGGAGGGCCTGAAAGGGAGGCTGCCTGGCTGCGCCCTCAGATTTAAAATAGCTATGGCGGGCTTATGGTCAAGTAATGTACATGTTACAAGGCATCATCGTGTGATGTTTTTGAGGATGATGGCTACAAGGACATTATAGCATACTGGCAGGCATGTGAGTAGCTTAGGCTCAAATCTTAGCTCCATGTGGTATATATGGTTTGGTGTGAAATTTGTCCAGCTAACAAAAGCAACTGAACATGCTAATTATGCAGGAGTACATGTGTTATACTAAGAGACAGACCCACATGGGCAATGTTCTGTGGTGATAACATTATCACGACTACTTTGACATATTATTGGCACAATAGACCAAAGTAAGTATAAATTTAAGCAGACTTTCTATAATGCTCATGAATTTTATTCAGTTTCTTGTCAGTGGATCATAAAGAAATCAACTTTCACAGCACATGGACAGTCTTAATGGTGTATAGTGTATGTAGCTTGATTGAGAACTCAAGAAAAGAATTGCTTATGTATATATCATATAACTTACTTGTGTTTGATATCAGGGAGTGTTTTTTGTCATCTGAATTAAGTGAAAGTGAATTGTAGCTATAATGTTTTGAATGTGGGTCAATCATGTGACCAATATAGATAGCTGGAACATTTATTTTGTTGTAAGGTATGCTTGTTATTGCTCCCACAGCGTGTAATGTTGATCAAAAGTTTGACATGTTTTAAATTATCATTGTGTTTGAACATTTTTTTCTTTTTCAATTCCCTCTTTGCTGTATGCAGTGTGTGGAGACCTAGTATATACTAAAGCTGAAGAATGTTCTCTTTCGATGCTGCACAACGGTCACAGCCAAAGCAAAAGTGGATAAGTAAAAAATAAAAAGGACAATAGAAAACCCTCAACCTTAAGGGACATATTAGTTAAAAAAAAAATAAGAGCGACTTTCACATGTACATTTATGAAAAAGGACTTTTGAAAACCCTGAGGACATATTTACATTGACTGGCCTGCACATGTACCTGGCGTATTAAAAATCCTATCCATAAACAAAGCATAGCTTCAATTGTTTGTTGTCATTTAATAATAAATTGCTCAGCCTCATACATAACTCAGGATCAACTTCTATGAAAGAACATTCAAGTTGCCCTTTTTGAACCTTGTTTCATATAGATGTATTATATGAAGGTCCCCTCTTTTGAGCCAGACCACCCTTATTACCAGTTATGTGAGTATTCTGCTTCTGGCAAGCAATATTTTTACAGCGGGACAACTGCATATGTTTGGGACAGAATGCTATGGCCTAGATTTTAAAAATTGTATTTTCAGCTACTGGGTGTCCTGAGAAAGTTACTGTGGTCCTTCTGTATGTTTCTCCATATGTTTGATTGTTTCATCTCAACTATAACCGATTCACTGTACTGCCAGTTCATCACTGTTCTAATAATATACCAGCTGAACTGTATGTATGACCATTTTATTTCAGCTGCATGACTAATTTACGGCAGCCTTTATGCTGTAATGATAAAGCCATTTTATAACAGGTTTATCAGTAGTTACATCACATGATACTGTATACCTGCAGCTTATTGTGTCATACTAATTTTTTTACCCTTAACAAGTGCCTCCGGCTGTACTCAGGTAACAAATTAAGCTGCCGTCAAATGAAGTAATGTGTAAAAGGGGAAAAAACATCCATTTTAAACAGGTTTCAACAAATGTTCAAGTTACTGAAGGCCTAGCAAAAATATATGTGTGGTTCCGGTAACCTGACCTTCCCCACTGAAAAGGCCCGAGTCCCGACTCTAACTATGAAACATTAAATCAAAAAAAAAATAAAAAAAGTTTCAAGCCACCCTTCCCTGATAAACAAGATATGTTTGTAAAACATAGATGCCTCCCGCCCTCATTACTCTTGCCCTCACTACCCTTTGATAGTGGTAGATGGGGCACTCGTGACCTTACAAAATTAGTGAAGGTTGATCATACATTAATATCAGAAAACTGTATCAAGGTCACCCATCTTCATTCTCAACCTAGTCTTTATAGGGAATCATAAAGCTGTGCAATATAAAAGTCATAGATATAAAGTACAAGTTATCATGCGGAAATCATGAAACCACATTAAGTAAAGTGGCTCTGTGACGTTTAGAATTTGGTCAAGGTCACCCATCTTCGATAAGCCCCGAATATGGACTATAATCTTGTTCAATATAAAAGTCCTAGCTTCAAAACCTCTTCATTATCATGCAGAAACCAAAGTTAAATCAGGTGAATATGTGGCCTTGGAATTTAGATCAAAGTCACCCAACTTTACATTTCTTTTAGCCCTTAACAAGGACTATATAGCAGTATCCAAGTCCTTGCTCAAAAACTTCTTCAGTTATTGTGCAAAAACCACAAGAAGTCTACTGTCTGTGTGTGACCCTCAATACAGGGTCAAGGTCACCCATCTACAAACTCAAACTAGCCCTTATAGGCAACCATAAAGCTGTGCAATATAAAAGTGCTACCTCTAAAATGCAAGTTATCATGCAGAAACAGTATTCAACCAAATGGCTCTGGGCCTTTGAAATTAGGTCAAGGTCACCCATCTTCAAACTTGACCTAGCCCCGAATACAGACAATTATCCAGTGCAATATAAAAGTCCTAGCTTAAAAACCTCATCAGTTATCATGTGGAAACCAAAGTTAAGTCAGGTACCAATGTGACCTTGGAAATTACATCAAGGTCACCAAACTTTAAACTTATTCTAGCCCTTAGCAAGAACTATAGACCCGTAAAGTATCCCAGTCCTAACTTAAAAATCTCTTGAGTTATTGTGCAGAAACCACAGGGATTCTACAATGTCTCTGTGACCCTGAAAACTGGGTCAAGGTCACCCATCTTCAAACTCAGCCTAGCCCTTACAGAGAACCATAAAGCTGTACAATATAAAGGTTCTAGCTCCAAGGTTCAAGTTATCATGCAGAAAGCATGAAACCATATTCAGTAAAGTGGCTCTGTGACCTTTAAAATGAGGTCAAGGTCATCCACCTTCAAACTTCGCCTAGCCCCAAATATGGACTATTATCCTGTGCAATATAAAGGTCCCAGCTTAAGAACCTCTTCAGTTATTGTGTGGAAACCAAAATTAACTCAGGTATCAATGTGACCTTGGAAATTAGGTCAAGGTCACCCATCTTCAAATTTTGCCTAGTTTTGACTAGAATGATACACCTGTATAGTATCAAAGGTTTAGCTCAAAAACTTCTTGAGTTATTGTGCGGAAACCACAGGAATTCTACCATCTCGCTGTGACCCTGAAAACTCGGTCAAGGTCACCCATCTTCAAACTCAACCTAGCCCTTACAGAGAACCATAAAGCTGTGCAATATATAATTTCTAATTCCAAGGTATAAGTTATCATGCAGAAAGCATGAAATCATATTCAGTAAAGTGGCTCTGTGACCTTTAAAATGAGGTCAAGGTCATCCATCTTCGAACTTCGACTAGCCCCAAATATGGACTATAATCCTGTCCAATATAAAAGTCCTAGCTTAAAAACCTCTTCAGTGTGTAGAAACTAAAGTTAACTCAGGCACCACTTTGACCTTGGAAATAAGTCAAGGTCTCCCATCTTCAAAATTTGCCTAGCTTTTGACTAGAATGATACATCTGTACAGTATCAAAGTTCTAGTTCAAAAACTTCTTGAGTTATTGTGCGGAAACCACAGTCTACCGACCGACCGACAGACAGACCGACCGACATGTGCAAAGCTATATGCCCCTCCTTCTCCGAAGGGGGGGCATAAAAATGTTCGACCCTGGCGGAAAGTTATTATGGAGAAAGTAGCCGTTGTGTGCCTTTATTTTGCAATCAAGTCAAATCAAACACGGCATTTTATTTCAACTTGTCTGGAATGGAGGGTTAACTTGGTCCGTGGAAAGAGCATAGGCCGAGTATGGCACAGCTGCATAGCCATGGTTGTTCAGGGAAACAGCATAGCCCCATAGTCAAGGATAGATTGTGGTATGGACCTTTATTTTTGCGATTTATATTATGTTGGACAATCTGCTATCGCACCTTCTGAAAATAAATACAAATAGGTTTGTGGTTGGCAGCAGCTCCAAAGTTGCAAAATTTCTTGTAAACTTGGGAGAGATGTGACACTCTCTCACTGTCCTTTTGTAACGTTGCTACTGTTGCATTTTTTCCTTTTGAGTTTCTTAATTTTTTATTTCATCCATAGTTTGTCCTAGCTTGGATGGATGGTGATGTCACGACATGTAATAATTCCTGAAAAGTAGATTCATACTGTAAGTAAAACCTGAATATGATGTTTTGTCATCAATTTCGTCAAAAGTGCCCAACCCATTATTCCACGGTGCAACTGACAAATAATCATTAAGATCATCATGGTTAACATTTTTTAAATTCCACCCTCCTGCACTTCCCACATCTAAACTGGAAACTTTCCTCCGTCACCTCGTTCAGAGAGCAGGCTAGTCCTGTAGCACTGAACTCGACCCACATACAGCACACCTCACATTGTATGTGGTCGTCCCACTCACCGCCCTCTAGCTCTACCCTGCCCTCATCCTCCCCTCCTGTCCGCTCCCGCCCCAACTCGACCTGTCTCCCTAATACCTGGCTCCCTCCTCTATAAGACCTCCCTCCTGCTGCCTTCCCTTGTCCTGCATCCCTGCTACTCTTTGGCAATCCACATCCCAACATACTATAGACTTGTGTTTGTTTATTTTCAACGATGATAATATAATTCAAAATGATAATATAATTCAAAATGGCGGCCCCCATGCTCACTGACCTATTCTCGCTCGTTCAAACTTTCTGACTGAAACCTCCTAAAAACAGCCCGACTTTGCCACTAACACTTTCCCTGCATTATCACTATATATTCATAAGACAAATCCCTTTCCAATTTGATCAAATTCTGTCTAAAAATGTCAAAGTTCCACTTAATTTACACCAGCTCAGAAAACCAAACCTTCCCTCACTTAATCTCGTCTCGGGGCATGCAGTGTGTGTGCAGCTGTCACACTGTTTAAAAAGCTATCCTGCTAACCGGAAGTTCAATGATTGACAGGCGGCTGGGTTAAAGGAATCTTAAGAAAAGCGATAAAAAACGATATAAATTAGTCTTTAAAGCCAGTTTCACGAATATAGTTGGATAGATTAGCCATTTCACTATTTGGTAAGGTGGTCACTTGGTTGTGGGAAATTTTCATTTACTCCCCTCGACGTCAAATCACTTTGGTATGTGAAGAATGTGTGTCGTTGTCAGACGTGACGCATGCATGTAAAAAATGATCGATTTTGGTAGATTTGCAACCTGAAAATATGAAAAACACACGTAGTCAGTTATATTTGGGGCGTGGCATTGTGGATTTGGTCATATATAGATAGCAAAGATTGTTTGGGGGCCAGAATATGGTTCCAAGTTTGAGGGGGCGTGGCTTCATATTTCCAGGAGATTTTTCAATATGGTGTAATATATTACCAGTTTTTAGTATTGAACACTTGTGAATATAGTGTAAAATGATGTGCATGAAATTCTTAAGCACAACAGGGTATGTATCAGCTACTTATAACCATGCAAATACCTGATTCTTTTAAATCTAGAACTGGCTTCCAATCAACACACATGAAGATGACAGAGTATGAAGATCTGCTTTCAAAGATTTATTAACCCGACCATTTTCGGCTGTGATGGCCTTTATCAAGGGTACACATTGCTGATGTATTGTTGATATATTTTATTTTAATATACATGCCAATCTCCGTATTTCAATCTCTTAAGGAACCTCAATGCTACTTCCCTTATGGATATGTATCTCGTTTGAAAAAGATATTTAGATCACATTAGGTACCCCGATTTTGATATTACCTCTCGAACATTTAGAACTTAGGTACCTCAATATTAACGGAGTGAAGTATTGATGTAAGCAGCAGAAGACAAGTATCAGATACATTGACAGAACAGACGATGAAGAAGAAAAAGAAGAGACTCATGCTTTTGATAACTGTATTATTCAACAATACATCAGCAATGTATATCCTTGTTAAAGGCCATCACAGCCAAAACCGGTCGGGTTAATAAATCTTTGAAAGCAGATCTTCATACTCCGTCATCTTTATGTGTGTTGATTGGAAGCCACTTCTAGATTTACTCTACTTTTCTTTTTCCGATCCCTGCATCCTCATTAGATCGACACATTTCCCCAAGGGTCACCGTTGGTCTTAGCTTCTATTTTTCATGATTTTTTAAAGAATGGGAATTGCTTATTAAAATTCAATACCAAATATTTAGATCAACTTCTCAATTTCCAGCAATGTTACTGTAGTGCATGTACATGCATGTTCACAGTTTAGCTGTAAGACTACTGGTGCTTTATAGTGGTGGTGGGGGGGGGGGGAACTGGATACGAAATATTCAAACTGGGACTGCTTCTGTATGGCGGTGTCAATACCAGTTATATCATGGCAGCAATGAACTAGGAGGAAACTGTATATGAAATATTAAAAAATGGGACCACTTCTATATAGCAGTATCAATACTAGGTCTTCAATAGCAGTGGCAAATAACACCAGTTCTGCCATGGATAGCCTTGTCAGTACCAGTTCTTGGAATAGTGGTGCCCATACCAGTTCTTAAATGCAGTATTGATACTAGTTCTTGAATAGTGGTGTTAACACCAGTTCTTTTATAGCGGCAGTGAACTAGGAATAAACTGTATATGAAATATTTAAATTAGGACCGCTTCTTGCTATAGCAGTGTCAGTACCAGTTCTTGTATAGCATTGTCAATACTAGTTCTTGAATAGCGGTGTCAACACCAGTTCTTTTAAAGTGGTAATGAACTAGAAATAAACTGTATACTAAATATTTAAATTAGCAATGTTTAATTGCAACTGTATTTACCAGTTCTGCAAAAGCGGTGTACTGTTTTATTGTTGCTGTATCACCAGTTCTCTTATAGCAGTATGCCGCTATTGGTATCTAGTTTATTTCTAGTTCATTGCTAATTTAATACCGCTATTTTACGGTGAGGGAAGTATTCTTTATTTCCAAAATATTAGTGATACATGTATCCCGCTTGCCCACACAAGCAGCAGCTTGTAGCTTGCCATGCGAGACTAGGGTTACTAAGGCAAACAGGTAAGCAGTTGTGGCAGGAAGTTAATATCCATGCCTCATATTCTGATGCAGCACAAAACTGACACATAAACCTTATGTACAGACAAATACATTTGTATATTTAACCTTTTGTTGCTCGAACTGCCCCATTGTGCCTGGATGTCAATTGTCTTCTCCCTTTATCTTTTCACATAAAACTCTCGTCAACATAAAGGAAAGTTATGGAAATAACAAATTTTATGCAGGGAAGTCCCTATATTATTGCACTCCCAGGGGACCGCGAGGAGGTTGAAGGGTCACGCTCCACATGCCAGTCACGTGTCTCCGGACACGTGTTCTGCTCAAAGGTCTGTGAGTGGCTGAATGTAGTCACGGGGCATTGCGCGCGCTTAGGCGACACCCTGATTGGTTCAGGCTGGAGCGCGGGTTTTGCAAACCATTCCCAGTTTAGTTCGCAAACAAGTCCGACCTGATTTCAAGTTGGAAAACCCGATCTCCTCTACAAAATTATTTCTAAAATATTTCTGAGAGTTCGGTATCGCCGTTCAAGTCGGACGGTCCATCAAAGATTACCAACTTACTTATTACGGATCCAAGGAGCTTTTCAGTGAGTAAATTATCGTCCATCTCTCAGCCACTGGACCACGAGCCGGTAGGATGGCAGCCGCAAACCATGACCAGGTGGGAAGGCCCCGGGTTCTTGTCCTAGGGCAAAGCTTTGTTCATCGCCTTGAAGCAGCACTGCACAATGGCCAACTCCAGCACAAAATGAACTTATCTCAATGCGACGTACGGTTTAAGGGACGAGGAGGATCATCCTGCTTGGATATTCTCATCAAAGATGTCCTCTCGAGCCACTCCATCGTGCGCTCCTACGAACCACATGTGGTTGTGTTACAGTGTGGGGGGAACGACTTGTGCGTCGAAGAAGGGTCCTGGGCAAAGGACTCTCTCCTCAGAATAGTTACGGCCCTACCACAGTTTGATTTTGTGCAGCAAGTGGTAATACTCCACGTTTTCCCCAGGATAAGGCCCAGGTACATCTCTCCTCAACTCTATGAACAACGCCGTCAGCATGTGAATAAGTTTCTTGATGCTCGCATGACCAGACCAGATCTGCGTCGCAAGGCCTTCACCTGGGACTTCAGGCGATTCGAAAACAGCCCTCTAGCGATATTCGATAAGGATGGGGTACACATGAGCGACGTGGGCATGCCTAAATACTGGCGAGTGGTCCGGGGCGCAATTATCAAAGCAGTAAAGCTGACCAACCCGAGTCAGGGGAGGTAAGACGGTTTCGTCCATATTATTTCATTACAACTGGAAAGGAAGTGATCGATTAGTTCTTATGTGGGGCCTTGGACGGCCGGTGTAACGTCCAGTAATGGGCACGGCCACATTGAGTTTAATGCCACGCCAGCTATACCTGGCTTTTGACTTGTGGCAACTTCACATGTTGCAGTGCTTTGGACGTCCGCTTTTGAAGTATTTGTCTTTCGGTCGTGGTTAATCACGCCCGAGTTTTACCGGAAGTGGGCTTCCATGTTGTGCGACATGTGATACAAAATCCCCCAGTTTACTGGTTTATCGCTCGGGGCAGGCGTGTGTGCGCCGGTACGTTCCCACTGGCGTTGAAAGTCTAACATATGTGAAAGCCTGGTTAGGGTCACGGGATTCCAGTTGGTATGCCCTGCTTAGATAGTATGGGTGTCCCCTCCCATATATTTGCTCCTGTTTTGCGTCAGTTGCGTGCAGGTGTCGTCCAAAGACACTCCTTTCTTTGCTTAGTAGGCATGCATATAAGCAATAAGTTTGTGGCAGTCATGCTTAAGTTACAGCTATCTACACTGTGCATGCAACATCACTGTACAGCCATACGTTTACACCTTGATCAGGGCGTCATAGCAGTCACAGTACAGTGCTGTTTACAGTTTTTCATGTAATGACTTTTCTTAGATTAATGTGGGGATTAGTAGTTTCCATTCAAATATTCCACTAGTTATACAAATATAACTTCTCAATCAAGTCTGTCACCACACACTCAGGTGTGCATTTCTATGTTTACTACTGGTGCAGGTCAGCCATCCCAAGAGTCATGGCAAAGTAATAACAAACCTTGCAGCTATGTCTATAATGGGTGTATCAAAGTTCTGAAATTTTCACATAGTACTGTGTGTAATTGACCCAATTAACAGCTGCATATACAATATATCTATATATACATCTATATGAATTATGGGATGTGCACCCCCTGTGGCAAGTCATAGTTCTGCATTTCAGAACAAGAACACCTTTACAAGGGCATTGTTGCCTTTTATTGCAGGTCAAGTTATGCCACGACTACCTGCAACGCCAGCCAGGCGGCGATCGAGGAGGGCCACAACAAGGCCCGCACGGTATCGAACAGCGCCAAGACCCGAGCAACCCAACACACCGCCGCTTCCCGCCTCTACAGCCAACACTGCCCCAAGTACAGCCAGCATAGCCGAGCAAGTGGCAGAAGGTATAGGCTGGGTGTGCAAAGGGCTTTAGAGGCCATGCAACAACAGCATGCTCAAAATGAGCCAGAGGTTACCAATTAAAGTCAAACAGGTAGAACAGCTTCTTATAGCATAAATGACGCAGAGCCAGACCAGTTGGAAGAGATGGAAGCTGCAACAGCAGCCACATCCCTCAACATCCCAATCCTGGAAAATAAGCCGTCCCACATTAGCGTTTCTGAACCTATATATGCGCAAGTGCCTGCAAAACTTAAACAAAAAATTTGGGCAGGCGAGTTCATAGATTTGGCCCTGCTGTTGAACAAAGATGAACGCAATATGCGATTGGGGACCTTCAACAATGGGGATGATGACACTCCCCAACTGGTGTGGCGCCAACTTAAACAGAGACCCCTCACCCTCAATGAATGAACGGACGCTTTCCATATTTTTATGGCAATCGTCCTAGTTAAAGAGCCTAACCAAGCTCCAGGTATGCTCAAGTATAGCACTTTGGTTAGGAATATCGCAACAGAACAGGGTGATTGGCGTTGGCATGATGAGGTTTTCAGGCGTACAAAGGAGTCAGAAAACCTCACCTGGGATGAAGTGGACAATGTCACCATGGGTTTTGCGCTGTCCTGGGGAAAAGCAAGGAAACAAGAAAATCGGCCCTTTTGGCCCAAAGGACAAAACAAAAAACTCAAAATCCCAAAAGGGTTTTGCTTTAAGTTCCACAAGGGCAATCCTTGCTCCTCCCCCTGCGCCTTCAAACACACATGTTTTAAGTGTACGGGATCCCACCCAATCACCCGTTGCCCCAACAAAGACCAATCACAAGGTCCCACCACACAGTCCAATCGGTCATAGTGTCATGCCAACGCCAATCAGTGTGAATAAACTGAAACAATGGCTCTCTGGGTACCCCTCAGACAAAGTTGAGTATCTGATCCTCGGTTTCACCCATGGGTTTTCACTTGGCCACCAAGGGGGATGTAAAGGTCAGTCCTGCAAAAATTTAAAATCAGCAACAGATAGACCCGACATTGTAAAAGAAAAAATTGAAAAAGAATTGAAAGCAGGTCGAATAAAAGGCCCATTTCAACACCAGCCTTTTGATAACTTACATGAAAACCCCCTGGGGTTGGTCCCCAAAAAGTCTGGTGATTTTCGCTTGATACATCACCTGTCATATGCAAATTCACAATCAACATTGTCTGTTAACGAGGGCATACCCAAAGAGGCATCTTATGTACAATATGGCAGCATTGATGACGCAGTAAGATGTATAAAAAGACTTGGACGGGGTTGCTTCATGGGGAAGACTGACATTTTGAATCCTTTCCGTCTAGTTCCGATCAGACCAGAAGACCACCCTTTATTAGGTTTTAAATGGGAGGGGAAATTCTACTACGATGTCTGTCTTCCCATGGGCGCTTCGTCCAGTTGTCGTATTTTTGAGGAACTAAGTTCTGCACTGGAGTGGATTTTGCTAAATAAGTTGGAAGTCCAGGCAGTGGTACATTGCCTCGACGACTTTCTGATTATAAACAAAACAGAACACGGTTGTGCGATAGCAATGGCAAAATTTCTGAAGTTGTGTGACCTGCTGGGCATTCCAATTGCCCACAACAAAACTGAGGGCCCAGCAACAAGTCTGGTATTTTTAGGCATCGAGCTTGACTCTTTAAAAATAGAACTTCTTCTCCCAGATAATAAGGTCGCGAAGTGTAAAGAAATGCTTCAGAACAACAAAGTCAAGCGGAAATTGTCTTTACGAGAACTACAATCTCTCATTGGGTCCCTCAGTTTTGCTTGCATAGCGATCCAACCAGGTCAGGCATTCCTTAGAAGGTTGATCAATTTGACATTAGGTTGTACTCTTCCAAAACTTTAAAATTACACTGACTGCCGAGTCACGAGCAGACATGCGCTATTGGCTCCAGTTTCTGCAACATTTCAATGGCCGCACAATGTTCATTGAAGAACCGTGGCTGTCTAGCAACACAATCCAGCTATTCACTGACAGTGCAGCATCCTGGAGTTTTGGTGCAGTCTTTCGTTCTCGGTGGTTGTATGACAAATTCCCAGCTGATTGGTCAAACTTCAATATATCTTTCTTAGAGTTAGTTCCCATTGTTGTGGCAATGTACGTCTGGGGGGGGTTAATGAAAAATCATTCTATCTACTTCGAACAGATAACGAGGCTCTCGTCGCAATTATAAATAAACAATCCTCACCAGACAAACTGATCATGCATGGCATCAGGAAATTGGTTTTAGCATGCCTCAAATTTAATATAAGGGTCCGCGCACAGCACATACCAGGCCTTGCAAATGTTCAGGCCGATTTCTTGAGTTGTGGCATGATTCAGAAATTTAAATTGTCTTCCCCACAGAGCTGTCCCCATCCGGAGAAGATTCCCGACGAGCTGAAGCCTCTGAACTTTCTGCTACGGTAAAAGAATTGCTTACCGCCTCTCTCGCCCCCCAGTCGGCCATATTGTACAACAAGATATGGGATACATGTGAAGAATTTTGTTTACGCTTTGGTTTGGGAGGAGCGTGTCCTATGACGCCTGCAAATGTTGCCCTTTTTATAGCATACCTATTCAATGACAACAAGTCCCCAAGTACAATCTCCACTTATTTGTCAGCTTTAAGCTACCTTCACAAAATTCAAAATTACGCAGACCCCACTAAAGCTTTTCTGGTAAAAAAACTAGTGGCTGGCACATATAAACTGAGGCCCCAGAATGATATGCGACTCCCACTTACAAAACCCATTCTGGAAAAAATTTTGCGTGCGGTGCCACACGTACTTACAGGGTACAATACAATGCTCTACCAAGCTCTATTCTCATTTGCTTTTCATACTTACTCAAGGATTGGTGAGTTAGTATACACAGCAAATCACAGTTCACAAAATATTGTTCAACTGAATGACGTACATATTATGACCAGGAATGGTAACCCAGCTGAAGTCAGAGTAGTCTTCCAGAATTTCAAACATAACACTTCTGGCCACCCCCACTGTATTTCGTTTAAGTCCACAAAGGGCCCTACGTGCCCGGTGGCCCTGCTCTTGTCTTACCTGCAAGCACGTGGGCCCAGAGCAGGCAGCTTATTTTGTACTGCAGCAGGTTTACCGATCAGCCGGTCAAATTTTGAATCCCATCTGCGACACTGCCTTGTATTTTGCAATCTGTCTCCCAATTTTTACAAGGGACACAGCTTCCGAATTGGAGCTGCCTCTTGGGACGCAGAGAACGGAGTTCCTGACTGCCAAATTAGACTCAAAGGCCGATGGAAATCTGATGCTTTCAGGAAGTACATCAGAGTGGCAACAAATTGAACAGGCATCATGGGGCACACCAGACCCTGGGGTACGGTATGGTCTGAACCTCGCAAGGTCTATCTCTATCCCACATAAATAAGTAACCCCTTAAAAAATCCGGGAAGGGGCCGACATGGGTTGGCCCTCTCACTCCCCTTATCCATTTTGGAAGTTTCACGGTGGCTATACTTAAATAATTTTATAGTTAGGTCCCGACATGGGTTGGGTCCTCACTTGGAACAGCTTCTCTCAAATTGTTATGAGGACACAGCAATTACAATGAACAGTATGGATACCAGGTTGGCCTGATATGGTTTGGGTGCTTCCTTGGTAAGCTATTGGCCCGGAAAAACTGGACTCTTTAATTCCCTCACCGCACGAGCCGTGCGGCCACATTGCAGGTTCACACAGGATCCTATTACTTCTGCACCAAGAAGTTGGCGGGGTTGCTCGGGCATCTTCTCTCTTAAAGGTCACAGTATCTCGAACAGTATGTACCTTGCGGTTACAGTTGAACAATCATTATAGAAGGCATGCCACATGGAAAACTTAGACAGTGGAAGGCGACATGGGTTGCCCTCCTCCTCAGTGGCAACAACTTTAAAATTACAAAGGCAATCTACATAGCCTACAATCAATAAGATTGCCCATAAGTACATTTACATATTTATATACAGTACTCAGTGAACATTTTTATATCTCAGGACAGTGGAAGCGGGGCGACATGGGTTGCCCCTCTTTCATGAGACTCGTTAATGGAAGACAACACCGTTTGCCATTTACTTAGTCACAACGGTGCTACAGCATTCCGCCAAACACTGCCACATGGGCATATGTTGCAATATTTATGTCAACAGGATACGCTTGAACTTACATATATTTTATTGTATTTAAAGGCATTATTATCATTCCCATATGTGATCATTTGGAAATCTGTTTATTTATTTCCTTTGAGCAAAACTTGTGGCTGGGTGGGGCCGGCCAGGTCTGCCATGGGGTAGACCTGTCTCGTTTGGCGTTAATTGCCCTCACCTTGTCAGTTATATCAGTTGTCATATGAACAAATCGGTTCTGGGCAGCGGCCACCCATCAGAAGAGGTCACTTCTGAGAATTAGGTTTGGTGCCCGCTGCCCATGACAGCTAACAATCTCCACTTCGTGGACTTTGAAGAAAGCTGGCCATGAGGGCCTTTCAACACACTTGCTGTCTCCGTTATGTCTCTGCCAACAAGCAGCCACAGGTTTTGCCAAAGAAATGACTTGCATGTATTATTCTTCAAGGTATGACTGAAATCCGCATAAAGGAAAGTTATGGAAATAACAAATTTTATGCGGGGAAGTCCCTATATTATTGCACTCCCAGGGGACCGCGAGGAGGTTGAAGGGTCACGCTCCACATGCCAGTCACGTGTCTCCAGACACGTGTTCTGCTCAAAGGTCTGTGAGTGGCTGAATGTAGTCACGGGGCATTGCGCGCGCTTAGGCGACACCCTGATGGGTTCAGGCTGGAGCGCGGGTTTTGCAAACCATTCCCAGTTTAGTTCGCAAACAAGTCCGACCTGATTTCAAGTTGGAAAACCCGATCTCCTCTACAAAATTATTTCTCCTGACTGCATTAAGTCAAATTACTGATTTTGCTACCAATGTCACTTTTTTCTTTGCCTGCTAATAAAATTCAAAATAGTATTGGATAGACTGGTGTCATGGCCAATCATGCAGATCTACTTCATGAATACTCAGGTAAATCTTTCGCCTAACATGTAACTACAACTACAACCATCCCTGTCTTGAGAGACTACACAAATGGGAGACTACCTGTCATGAAAGACCACCTTTTCAGGATACCTTGCTTATTACTTTTGACATTATATATACATGACAGTAGTCCCTCTTTTGAAAGCCCATTCCATTGACGGAACACCTACCTTTTAAGGCCATATTCACCAGGTCCCCTGATATACCTTTTGTTTCTTACCTCTAATGAAAGACCACCCGCTTTGTGTGACCACTTTTAGACCTGCCTCAGGATGGTCCCTTAGAAGAGGGACCACTGTACATCCTATGCAACAAAATGTCTTGACAGACCACAATTTGATCATTCCTAGCTAGGGGTGGTCTTTCAAGACCAGTTTCACCGTATATCGTACCAGTGCAAATTTATTGGCCTGTACGTAGAGTATTTCAACATCACGGTCCGTCACATCTGATGGTTTACGTCCAAGCAATTCAAAGGAAAATTCCAGGTAGAGTCTAAGCCACTTGAGTTGAAACCTGCGCTCAGGGTACAGCGAGTAGTCAACAGTGTCCATACCTACAAGGGAAATTCACACATGTATACCACTATAGTTAAACTTTGTACACATGTGCACACACACATATATCAACCCTGTCAGTGCTAAGCCGCTAACTGCTTGCCTTGGTCCACTCTAGGCACAATGCACCCAGACCATGCTGAGGAACAGGGACCATTCTTATCTCTGGAAATATACGCACTTCAAGGGAATGTCTTTTTATGAACAATTTTGTGACTACAATATAAACGTTCAGATCAGGACAACTTCATGAGCAATGTGCGAGTTGATACAGGGTCACTCTTTTAGCTCACTTTTGATTCATACACACATTCATTATCTGATCCAAGTTCGCGCACCTGGGGCCTAGAGGAATATGGCCATCAGTTAGAGCTGTCTGTATCTATGGTGTGACAGAACAATGGAACCTGTCCTAGTGACAGGTCTATAATCATTAAAATGCAATCCCGTCTACTGCGTCCACACAGTGACCCAACAAACCAACTTCTTTTGTTTTTCACCTGTCTAAAGTGCCCCATGACCATCAAATTTACTTTTTCAGTTCAAACTGCAACTGAAATGGGACTACTAACAAGAGAAATGTGACACTCCTGTGCTCAGCTGACATGTACATACAGTGGTGTATACCGTTTCGATTTTTTCTGATTTGCCCCAAAAAGAGCAATGAAATTCATTAAAACTAAAAAAATCAGTGCGGCGTGTCCATTTGATCAAATCTGCTAGAGACCTGCCCAAAGTACATTGCCATCAAGTTTTAAGTCAATCTGACTGAAGGTTTTGGAGAAGAAGTCAAAACTGTGAATTAGCATTAGACTGCCCATTGACTAACATTATGATAGTAATCAATAGGAAAGGTGCATTTACAATGTACCTATAAGTACTAGAATTGAAATGATCTTGAAAAATCAGGAATCCACAGCATCACTACCCATTGACTCATTTTGTTTGACGCTTCCACAATGGACATATCCACGAAGTTTCAGCTTAATCTAAGTGATGGTTCTGGAGAAGTCAAAAACAGCAATACCACACAAAAAAATCATAACAAAAGGACTGTGACAGTCCTGTGCTCAGCTAAGTTGCTCTATGACCTTGGAAATGAGGTCAAGGTCACTGAACTATTCTAAATCTAACTTTCATAGAGGGCCATCCCCACGTGCAAGATCGAAGTCACAGTACGAACAGTTCCCACATTATCACACGACCAGTAAAATTCATGTTAGTGGCCCTGTGACTTTAAGAATGAGGTCAAGGTCACTAATATACGGTCTCAATCTTTCCTTTATAGAGGACAACCAAAAAAGGTCAACATCAAAGTCCTACCTGCCACAGTTCTCAAGTTACAATATGAAAAGTAAAATTCACAAAAGTGTCTGGGTCCAAGTGAACTGGGGAAAGAGGTTAAGGTCAACCATGTACTGTCTAAGTCGGGCCTTTGCTCAGGACAACTATCATGTTCAACATCAAGGTCCACGTTCAAATAGCTCTTAAGCTGTCAGGTAAACAGTAAAAATTCAGCAAGTGGCCCTATAACCTTGGGAATGAGGTCAGGTCACTCATCTACTGTGTAAGTCTGGCCCTCATTAAAGGCAACTAGCATGTGCAATACAAATGTCCTAGCCTTAATAGTTCTCAAGTTACCATATAAACAGCGAATTTCATGCACCCTCACACTGTTACCTTGGAAGTAAGGTCAAGTTCACTCACCTACTGTACATGTATCACCCTCATACCCAGAAGTGTCCCTATCCAATTTCAAAGCAATTGGCTGAGCATATACAAGTATCAAGACTTTTGAAGATTTTGCCAAAAATTAACAAAAAAATAGTAAAAAATCCAAAAATTATTGCACGGTGACCATTTGAACAAACTTGGTAGATACCCACCCAAGGAACACCCCCACCAAGTTTGAAGTGAATCTAGCTGATAGTTTCACAGAGGAAGTCAAAAATTGTCAGTTAGCATTGCAAACCCTAATGACTTTGCAATCCCCATTGACTTGCATGATAATCAATAGGCATGTAAAATATACAAGAAAAATTCCTAAAACACCCAAAAATCCCTAGACCATGACCACTTGAATAAACTTGGTAGAGACCCACCCAAGACACATCCCCACTAAGTGTGAAGTGAATCTGGCTAACGGTTTTTAGTTGAGGTCAAAAATGTGAATTACCATTGCAATTCCCATTGACTTACATAGTAAACAGTAGGAATGTATGCACTGACCAACAAGTACCCAAATTGAAAAATTCGTTAAGGCCAGGTAAGACACCAAAAACCTTTGCATGGCGATTTAGAGATTTTAACAGTTTTTACAAGTTGAATGTCCTTTCTATTAGTTGTCAAAATTTCAAGCTATTAACTAAAGTAGAAATATGAGAAAAACACCAAAAACCACACAGGCATGTGGACACCCGAACGTCCATGTGTCACCCTTTTGGTTTTCAGCCGCCAAATGGAACAATGCCACCCGTCAATCATACTTAACAGCCTGTCATGTGGCTGCAGGTCGCAACGGCACATGGCAAAAGGAGAAAGGTATCAGGGCAGCAATGCGAAATAAGACGGCATACTGAACGTATGTTTGTGGGCAGGGAAAAGATGCAAACATGCTCACATAGCATAGCCTGTGTAGTTTACTTTATAGTTATCTTGCTTGTTTTGCGTTCTAATGAAGAGAGACTTTAAATGTTCAAGAGGAGAGGGAATCGTCAGATGATGTCCCTTCAAAGGCCTGAGGCGATGGATTACCCATGAGGTCCAGCACACCAGAGACAGGTGGGGAAAAAAACTGGCACTTTAATCAACAGTACCCACGTACATAATAACATTTTATCAAAACCCAGGGATGAGGAAATAAAACTACAAATAAACACATCACAATAAGCATAAACATGAAGAGCAGAGAAAACACACACAATAGCGTTACAAAACTCAGGTTGGAAAGAGAAATGAAACTCATTGAGAAAATAACTACAGAATAATGACAAGCTAACTAAGTAAAGTGTACAGACAAGTCTAGCAAGCTAACTAGAAAAGAATATTTACTTCACAGCAAATCTGTCTGAGTGCCTTCAAAATGAGAACATTTTGAAATGCTATACTTTGCCATTGTTCAACATAATCTAAATTTCGTGTATAAGCCTAATTTTTATAAATTAAAATGCTCAGGTTTGGTTCTTGGTTCAAGGGATGAGGCCATATCCCAAACTTATAAAGTGAAGTTAGAATGAAACTACTATCTATAATAGTTTTGAAGCTATTCAACATTTTAATTTTGTGTATTTGTCTAATTTGCATGAATTATAAGCCCAGAAGAACTTTGGTTTATTGTTCATTGGGTGGGGTTATGCCACAAACCCATAAATTGAAGTAGAAATAGCACCTCTATAAATCATTTGAAGCTATTACAGATTTATATTTTGCATATTCACCTAATTTGCATAAATCAAAATCCTACAACTTTGGTTCATGGTTCATCAGATGCGGCTTTGTCACAAACCTACAAATTGAAGTTGGAATGGCATCTATGTACAATAGTTTTAGAGATACTCAACTTTTAAACTTTTCAATGCCCCTTATTAGCATAATTTGAAATTCTACAACTATACTGTCCATTATAGTGGCAAGTGTCACAAAGGTATATATGCACATTGAAATTTTGATTCCATCTGCAATAGTTTGGAAGATATATCACTTTTAAAATTTTTGTTGCCTCTAAAATTTGCATAATTTTAAATATCATGACTATTCCATATGAGATGCACAATTTTGCTGGTTATGTCAGTCACCATGGCAAGTTTGGTGATTTTTTTCCAGTAGTGTCTGAAAAAAACACTGGACCAAGAAAGAAGGAAAGAAAGAAAGAAAGAAAAAGAAAGAAAGAAAGAAAGACATTGGCCTTTTATTTCTTTGTTAATTTATCTGAGATGAAAGACCACCTGTCCTATGTGACTACTATTGTCTGGCATTAGGGGTGGTCTTAAATTGCAGGCACCACTGTACAGTGAAACCTCTCTACAGTGGGCACCCTCGCGGCCAGAGAAAAGTGCCAACTCCTGAGAGGGTCAGCCCTTCTGGGCAGTATTGATGAGTATATATGTATGTGCAGTGTACACATATTATAATTCAGAGGGATGTGTATACATGCAATACAAAACCGTCTTTGTTCATTTATTACATAAACAAATTTTAACAGATGCTGCCACAAAACTACTTGTACATGTACCTGTGAACTGAGACATGCACTATACTGACTCAGTATTGGCTATGAAGAACAGGCCTCATCTCACTGGTTACAAGAAAACAAAGACATGAAAGTGTCCATTGAGATGACACAAATCCACACACTTTTCCAAAATTCACCAAGTTGTGAAAACAGTTACTGAGGACTGTAAGTGGAGACTTTGATGGGTCCAGCAAACTTAGCTCTGCATGTAGTCTATTTTTAACAGAGGGTACACTCTGGCTTGTTCTGCTTAGAAGTCCAGTTCCTCTGATCCCTTGGGACTGATGAGCCCAACAGACTCCTAGCCTCAGGCAAAAACAGACCAGCTAGGACACTCTCACTGGTCAGTCTCAGCCATGGTGCACTTACAGCTCTGTCCAGCATCAGTGTGAACATGGATCAGATATGTTTCTTGCATGAACAGAAAGAGATTCTCTGTATTTTATAGAGAACCTCATTACACAGTTGTTGGGAGTCCCCTCCCCCCCCCCCCCATCCACCTCCCATTTGCCATAAGACCCAAACGTTTCAAACCATAAACCCAGCAGGCATGAATAGAAGGCTGCCTATGAGACAGGTTCAAGTAGCATGAATGCAAAGCGGTTGCCTAGCACCATGAGGCTAAGCAGAAGCCCTAGTCAAAATGTGGATTGTTGGGAAATTCACTGAATTTAGCATACATTAAATTCCCCAACTTTTGTTTGCATGTTATTGGATTTCCCAGATGTCTCAAACCTATATGTGTAAGTTAGAACTTTGTATCTATCTAATTAGTTAATTAGGCATGTCACTCAGAAATTTCAAAATAAGTGAATTTGCACAAGGTCTGACCCCCAACAACTAAAATTTTTCCAGATAATAGCAAATTCTGAATTCTTGGATTGAGATCACAACTCTTTGTTTTCATACATTTTCAGAAAAAAAAGTGAATTATTGCTGATAAGTGAATGAATGACATGCCTGGTTAATTATCCTTTCCCAGACAGCAATATTCCGGATACTATTGGATATAATATGTTTTTTGCACAGATTTTGAGATTTGGTTGTATTTGTTCTAAATTTCCGGACTTTGCATCTAGAACCAAATTTTATTTACAATAAACTTGAGTCAGGAGGATTCAAAGATGTACTTTTGATCAAATATTTCTACAAATTTTGCTGTAAATATCTGAAGATGGTGAGAAAGTTTGGCTTCAATAATTTTAGAGATTTTAGACTTGCCTGTTTTGCTACTTAATTTTAGCTTTTGGCTTTTAATGTTCACCTTTCAGGCATTTTAGGCTAGCTTGTTTTCTGGTAGGTTAAACCCCCAGGGGCTATCGGTAGCAAGTAGCGGCCTACGACAGTTACAAGCTTGACTGATGGTACTTGATATCCATTTAAAATTTTCATTGCATTCTCTTGACTGAAATACAAATGACTTTCATTCTTTTCTGATTGGCCCTGTAATTTTACTGTTAATATTCAAAGATTATTAAAAAGTTTGGCCACAATAATTTACAGTTTTTAGACTTGTCTGTTTTGCTGTTTAACTTTATCTTTTGGCATCTTTCTGCTTTAATATTCACTTTCAGACATTTTAGGCTTACATGTTTTCTGTCAGGTTAAACCCCCCCTGGGGCTATCGATAGCAAGCAGTGGCCTATGACAGTTACATGTTTGCCTAATTGTACTTAAAATCCTGTCAAGAAAAATTGTTTTGATAACATGTTTTTGGCATAAATGCTAATGAATTTCATTCTTTTCTGACATACCTAAATGCATATTTACTCATATTAAAAAATTACTCAAAATTGACAGTATTTTCTCAAATGTCACAAACCTGACACATTACGTTGCTACATTGACTCAGGGTTGGCAATGAAATAGAGCTTAATTGTTTGAGGAGTAGGTGTCATCATGGAGTTTGTTTTACATTTCTGGTGTAGGATGTACATTGTTGCAGTCCTTGTTAGGATTTCCTTTGGTTTATACAGGTGGTGTAGCTGCAACTGTTTATTTTACAATCACTGGGACTGAATATAATGCCCCAGCTTGTTTCCACTGATCAGTTAAACACTGGCGGATGGTTTAACTAGTATAAGCTGTCCAGCTAGAAAGGGTACATATTGGTTCAGGGGTAAGTCAAATTGTTCTTATCTGAACCTGTACTATACAAATTTGGTAATTATAGTTTGTTTGGCAGGTATTCTTCTTTCATAATGAAGGTCTGCATTTATAAGCAAAACTTCACGTATTTAGCTAATTCATCATTTGCCATGTTCATATTTGTTCATTATTCTGTGGGTTATCTTTGCTGAATATTTAGCTTAGACAAGGAGCCGCTACTCAGAGAGACATGTACGGGTGAAAGGCTCCGAAACATGTTGAGTAGTTACCTGCCGAAGACCCTTTAATTTATTTAGGCTAATACAGCCGATGTCAAAATTTTATATGTATATAGGTTAGACAGGGACAGGTTAGCTTATGGAGAGTAAAGAGTTCGGACTGAGGAATAGGGTGATGACTACTAGGAGGTGGTTTTGGACACAAAAACACTAATACAACAATCACATTCCTAACCCTAAAGTGTGGGATCCCAATTGTCATGGCTGGGAAATGTCTAATGATGGCTACCTCAAGCCTTTGATATATACCAAGGAGCTAGCCCCACTGGAAGTCCGCAACCTGACTCATTTGTATTGCACCGATATTGAATGTACTGTCGCAAGAAAGTGCCATTGCTTCCAGACAGGACTTAAATGTACAGAATTATGTGCATGCTTTGGACATGAGTGTGCAAATGACACTTTTAACACTGAAACAGACAGTGATGAGGAGGAGGATGATGATGATTGAATCTTGGCGTAGAATCTCCAAACTGTGACCATCATTGATCAGCTTTCTGTATTTAGTGTGGTTGCCTGCTCAGCTGTATGTCAGGCCATTTTTGTGGCTGGTGGCCTGTCAGTGGGCGCCAGTCATGCAATCAGTCAAAAGCCCTAGGTCTGCTAAACAGGCAATTTATATGGCATTAATATGCACTGTGAAACACTCCCTCCTGATGGAAAAGAGGACCCTGGCAACAATGACCATGGATTTAACAACTGGTGTCCACCCACTCACTCTGGTATGATGTAATCACTGAAATAATAAGTTTGCTCTTTGCAGGGAACTGCTCTGAAGTGTCACCCATTGGTGCATGTATGCCCACTCCCCAGACTGCCAAATTAAAAGCTCTGATCAGTTTGAAAAATAAGTTCACTGGAAAAGGAGATAATCAGATATGCTGATAAACAGGTGAATGGAAAAAAAAAGGCATTGTTGATGGCCCCTGGATAAGTGGGATGAGGGGAGGGGTAGCATATTGACCAGTGAGGATAGATGGGTGAATGTAAATGTGGATCCACTAACAAGAGTAGGTCCATGGTGTAAAATATGGTTAATTACAGTGGTACCTGTCTTGAGAGACCCCTCCAATGAGAGACCGCATATCTTTTTAAGACCGCTCTCTCAGAACACTGTGCTATCTTTTCCATGCTATTATACCACCTGCTTTGAGAGACCACATTTTGACCTGCCCTAGGGGCGGTCTCTCAAGACAGGGACCACTGTATTATGTCTGGGGTGTCAACCCAGACAATTTTTTACTCTCTCTCTCTCTCTCTCTCTCTCCTCATCTCCTCTCTCTCTCTCTCTCTCTCTCTCTCTCTCTCTCTCTCTCTCTCTCTCTCTCTCTCTCTCTCTCTCTCTCTCTCTCTCTCTCTCTCTCTCTCTCTCTCTCATCTCTCTCTCTCTCTCTCCTCTCTCTCTCTCTCTCTCTCTCTCTCTCTCTCTCTCTCTCACCAAGTTGGTCTAGAGTTTTTTTCTGACACCATTTTTCCGAAAACCACCTTACTTGCCATGGTGACTGGCATAGCCAGCACAATTGGGCATCTAATTTGGAATAGTCATGATGTTTACAATTATGCAAATATTAAGGCAACAAAAATTTTCAAATCTATATCTTCCAAACTATTGCAGATGGACTCAAAAATTCAATGTGCATATATGCCTTTGTGACACTTGCCACTATAATGGAGAGTAAAGTTGTAGAATTTCAAATTATGCCAATAAAAATTTGGTTGAAAAATTTAAAAGTTGAATATCTCCAAAAACTATTGTACATAGAGATGCAATTCCAACTTCAATTTATAGGTTTGTGGCAGAGCAGCATCCAATGAACCATGAACCAAAGTTGTAGGATTTTAATGTATGCAAATTAGGTGAATATGCAAAATGTAAATCTTTAATAGCTTCAAAACTATTATCAAAGTGCCATTCCTACTTCAATTTATGGGTCTGTGGCATAGCCCCATCCAATAAACAAAAAAACCAGAGTTCTTCTAGACTTATAATTCATGCAAATTAGCCAAATACACAAAATTAAAATGTTGAATAGCTTCAAAACTATTATAGATAGTAGTTTCATTCAAACTTCACTTTATAAGTTTGGGACATGGCCACATCCCTTAAACCAAGAACCAAAGCTGAGCATTTTAATTTATAAAAATTAGGCTAATACACAAAATTTAGATTATGATGAACAATGACAAAGTGTAGCATTTCAAACTGTCCTCATTTTGAAGGCACTCAGACAGATTTGCTGTGAAGCAACTCTCTCTCTCTCTCTCTCTCTCCTCTCTCTCTCCTCTCTCTCTCTCTCTCTCTCTCTCTCTCTCTCTCTCTCTCTCTCTCTCTCTCTCTCTCTCTCTCTCTCTCTCTCTCTCTCTCTCTCTCTCTCTCTCTCTCTCTCTCTCTCTCTCTCTCTCTCTCTCTCTCTCTCCCCCCCCCCCCATACAAGCAGATTTGTCCGGATTTTTTTTCTCAGACCCTTAACCACCAAACTTGCCATGGTAAATGACCTGCCAGTGAAATTAGGCACCTGACTTGGAATATTCATGATGATTAAAATTATGCAAATGAGGGGCAATTACATTTTAAAAGCTCCCTATCTTCTAAACTATTGGAGATAGACACAAAGTTCTAACTTACACATATAGGCTTGAGACAACCAGCAAATCCTATTCACTGTTCACTTGCTAACTTTAAAAGTTGATCTAGGACTTTCATGCTGCACATGGTGATGGTCCTCTGTGAATGATAGTACATGTACAGTGCAGCTATTACCTGGTACAGTTGCCCCAAGATACTGTATACCTCCTTCCCTTAAGCATTTAGGACTATCCTACCCAGTACAGCCCCTCACCCCCACCCCCAGCCTATATCCTAAAAGAAAAAAAAAGAATAAAAACCACCTGACTGTGTATTGTATAATATTTAAACATTTTTTCCTTTTGTACAAAAAGGGAGTATTTCATGGCTTTGAAACTCCTTGTGCAGTGATACATGTCATTTAAGACACCATCCCTACTGCCACAATAAGTGTCACATGCGACAGGTGGTCTGAAATAGCAGGTAATGTAACAGAGATATATGGAGCCAGTGTGTTGAAAGGGTATATGTAGATTAATGCAGTCTATCACACAAAGTGAGCTTATATTATGTTAGAACAAACAGGGCAGTCTACATTTTAGGGAATATGTGGTTAGTCTGTCATATGACATTATGTATTGATAATTGCATGGGAATTAAAAATATTAAAATGGTTAAGTTTGCTGTGTATAGATGACTTGGAACTCTCCAATAAAAGATTTGAGAGAAAATTAAATTAATTCTGTTGACTCTCTAATTTCAAAGTTCACTCCATTTAATTGTTGTCTTCTTTTTTTTTCTAGTCTAATACAGAATGTGCAATATTCCAGTGATGGTATGAGCAAGGTCACGCAACTTCAATATAGGATCTCCCACGATGAGTGGGTTCACTCCTTGCATCGCTACATTCCAGTGATGGGATGAGTGAGCTCACTCAACTTGACTTCAGTATGGGCACATTAGATGCTGAAAAGAGCTTCAACTGTATTTGGCAAGACAGCCTTTTCTATAAATTATGGGGTGTCACTCCGTCTAATAATTGGCTACTTTTATATAAATGGCCTGCCTGCTAAACAGACTATTGTTCCGTGTCTCTGACTGGGCGCCAAGGAGCGCCCACACAGTAACAATAGCGAAACTTACCAGTATGTCTTAGCAGGCAAATAAATGGTATAAATCTTTTATTGCTGTTTTCAGATGGGAGGGCAGACTTGGCTCGTCTTTTCCATGAAAATAGCATTGTCGACTCGCTCTGTTACCAAGGTTGAATCATAAGAATTTTGTCAAACCATGGTCCAGCGAACATATGATCACAGAACTGCTCATGTGGGGATTTCAGTTGATAATTAATAATCAGTATGTAACACTTTCATGGTGAGACTGTGGACCAGGATTTTTTTGGGCTCTGGTGGGCAGACTTGTCATATATTACATGTACATATAGTGTGACCGAGCTGGGCAGCGCTGCTGTTCAGTGGGTCATGGGCTGGCCAGTGTGTTACGCGATGGCTGGGGAAGCGCTGCGAGCTTGGCCCAGTCTGCATCTCCTGTATAAGAGGAGAGGACAGCGTGGACATTTTTAATTATTTCTATATGGTGTAATTTGTAATTATATTTATGTCGGTCTATATGTCTAAATTTTCTGTATTATATGTACATACTGAGTCATTATGATATGTCATATATTATTTTGATGTACCATTGATTCCTATTTTACTTTCTCCTTTCACGGAGGTTAAATAAACTATTATTATAGGATCTCCCAGTACCAGCCAAGATGAGTGGGTTCACTCGTTCCTTCTTCATTGCTACATTCCAGTTATGTGATCTCCCAGTGCCAGCCAAGATGAGTGGGTTCACTCATTCCTTCTTAATTCCTACATTCCAGTAATGGGATGAGTGAGTTCACTCAACTTGACTTCAATAGATGGGATCTCCCAGTGCCAGCCAAAATGAGTCTGTTCACTCATCCCTTCTTCATTGCTACATTCCAGTGATGGGATGAGTGAGTTCACTCAAGTTTACTTCAATATAGGATCTCCCAATGCCGGCCAAGATGAGTGAGTTCACTCAAGTTGACTTTAACATTGGATCTCCCAATGCCTGCCAAGATGAGTGGGTTCACTCGTTCTTTCTGCATTGCTACATTGCAGTGATGGCGTGAGTGAGTTCACTCAAGTTGACTTCAATATAGCATCTTCCATGCCTGCCAAGATGAGTGAGTTCACTCAACTTGACTTCAATATGTGATCTCCCAGTGCAACCCAAGATGAGTGGGTTCACTCGTTCTTTCTTCATTGCTATATTCTAGTTATGGGATGAGTGAGTTCACTCAGTTTGACTTCAATATAGGATCCCCCAGTGCAGATGAGTGAGCCCACTCATTCTAACATAGATATTCATATTCTTGTCCAATATTTCTCCCAACGTCTCCATATCCTAGTTAAAATATCTGCAAAAATGATAATTCTAGCTAAAAAGTGGAAAGTGACAAAGTTCCTTTTTAAAATAAAGTGTGTTACTAACATGTGCAACATCAAGGTTCAAGTAGTTCTCAAGTTATAATGAAGAGTAAAATTCATGTATGTTGCACTGTGATACCAGAAATGAGGTCAAGGTCATTCATGTACTGTCTAAGCATGACCTTCATACAGAAACATTAACATGTGCAGCATCACGGTACAGTAAAAATTAAACTCAAAACAGATCTCAAGTTATCCAGTAAACAGTAAATATGGTGTCAATTGTCCTGTGAATTAGCATTAGAATGCCCATTGACTTACTGTAACATGGTAATCAATAGGAAAGCTGCATTGACCGATAAGTACCCGAATTGAAAATCCTTAAAAATCAGGAATCCAAAGCAGTGCCACCTACAGGGTTTCTGCCAGAGTAAAATTTTAGGGTACTCAAATACATCATATTCTAAAGTAAAAAATCTAAAAATACAGACTTTATGGGGAATTTTGGGTTATATATACCAAATTTTATTTTTTTGCCAAAATTAAGGGTAAGCAAAAGTACCCTTGAAGTTTTTTAGGGTATGCTGTTTTACCCTTTTTACCCTCTGGCGGAAACCCTGACCTAGTAAACAACTTTGTTTGACCCTTCCACAAGAATATATCCATCAAATTTCAGCTTCATCTGAGTGATGGTTCTGAGAACAAGTGAAATATAGCAAAACCTTACCAAAAGTTCATAAAAAAATCAGAAAAAAGTTGCAGCACCACCTGGTGAACAAATTGGGAACTAGGTGTCCCTAGGAGTGTCCATGTATGATATCAAAGCAATTGGCTGAGCGGTTTCAGAGGAGAAGAACTTTTAAGGTTTGCCCCAAAAAAGAACAAAAAAAAAATCATAAAAAATCCAAAAATCAATAGAGCATGACCATTTGAACAAACTTGGTAGAGATCCACTCAAGGCACATCCCCACCAAGTTTGATGTAAATCTGGCCAAATTATTTAAGTTATAACCATTACAAGAAATTCCCATGTTTAACTTTCCCATCGAAACTTTTGTACAGATTTTTGAAAAAACAAGTAGCCGCTGACGCTAGCCATATCCCCCGCCCACAGTAATCATGGACACATGGACGGACGGACACACGGATGGACAGACGGACGGACGGACACACTGACGGTGCCCATTACCATATCCCCTCTAAGGTCTACCCACCATAAAAAAAATCAAAGGGCTGGCATCAATAATTTAGAAGATATGGCCCGGACAAAATTTGTATTGTATCTTGAGCTTGCTTAATGAACTTTGTTAATTAATGGAAGTAATTAGCCACAGAAAACAATGCGTATGCACACCTACTACCTAAGGTCTACACACCATAAAAAATTCAAAGGGCTAGCATTAATAGTTTAGAAGATATGGCCCGGACCAAATTTGTCTTGCTTAACGAACTTTGTTAAATAATTAATTAATGCAAGTAATTAGCCACACAAAACAATGCCTATGCACACCTACTACCTATGGTCTATCCACCACAAAAAATTCAAAGGGCTAGCATTAATAGTTTAGAAGATATGGCCCGGACCAAATTTGTCTTGCTTAACGAACTTTGTTAAATAATTAATTAATGCAAGTAATTAGCCACACAAAACAATGCCTATGCACAGCTACTACCTAAGGTCTACCCACCATAAAAAAAGTAGCATTAATATAGAGAAGATATGTGTCGGACAAAATTTGTTCCTGTATATTTACATATCGATCGGTGACCCAAATATTTGACCTAGTGACCTAGTTTTGCTTTATGACACTTTCCTAGACTAAGCTTCACATTTGTGTAACATTTCATGACTCTAAGTAAAAAGACAAAAAAGTTATGGCCCGGACAAGATTTTTCATACATATGTATTCTGTGACCCAGATATTTGACCTAGTGACCTACTTTTGCCACACCATACACCTCTATCCTAGGAAGTAAAAACACATTAAATTTGGTAGCTGTGGGTGTTATGGTGTTGGAAATATGGCCCGGAGAAGCTTCTGATGGACCGACGGAAGGACGGACGGAAGGACGGAAGGACTGACGGACGGACGAGGTGCAAACCTATAGTCCCCCACCAAGTGGGCGGGGGGCTAAAAATCATAAAAAATCCAAAATTCATTGGAACATGACCATTGCAACAAACCTGGTAGACACCCACCCAAGGTACATCCCCACCAAGGTTGAAGTAAATCTGCATGATGGTTTTGGAGAAGAAGTCGAAAATGTAAATTAGCATTAGAATGCCCATTGACTTACATGGTAATCAATAGGAAAGGTACATTTACCAAAAAGTTGCTGAAATGAAAAAATCATTAAACATCAGGAATCCACAGCATACCCACATAGTGAACGATATTGTTTGACCCTTCCACAAGGAACATATCCACCACGTTTAAGCTTAATCTGAGTGACATTTCTGGCGAAGAAGTCAAGAATAGCTATAACACCAAAAAAAAATCATAAAAAATTAGAAAAACTTTGCAGCGCCAACTGGTGAACAAATTAAGAACAAGGAGTCCCTAGGTGTCATCCTGTGTGATATCAAAGCAATTGGGTGAGCAGTTCCGGAGAAGAAAATTTTTTAAGATTTGTCCTCAAAAACGAACAAAAAAATTCATTTAAAATCCAAAAATCGCTGGAGGATGACCATTTGAACAAACTTGTTAGACACCCACCCAAGGCACATCCCCACCAAGATTGAAGTGGATCTGGCTGATGGTTTCAGAGAAGAAGTCGAAAATGTGAATTGTTGATGGACGACGGACGGACGTCTACTTTGAAACTTGAAAGCTTCATACACTATTCCACCATACCGACACTGGTATAAACCGGTAAGTAGTAATACAATTTTTAGCACCCTAAAATTGACCCTAAAATTGACTAGAAGTGTTATAAGATAAAGTGTACTAAGGTATTAGCTGAAAGCCACCTCTTCCACTGTACTGGATGAAGATTAAAAAGAAAGAAATCCTGCAAAATGTGAGTATGATCATGGTTTTTCGACTTAAGATTGACTAGAGAAAACTCTCTAGGTGGGTAAAGTATACTTTACCCCAGGTACTTTTCCTTTTACCACTCTTAACACTTTGAGGACTATATTCATACTATACGGATGGACAGAGGACAATCAGATAAGCTCAGCTGACTGACAAGTCAGCTCAGCTAAAAATCGTTAAAAAATCAGGAATCCGCAGCATTCCCACATAGTGAACAACTTTCCTTGACCCTTCCACAAGGAACATATCCACCACGTTTAAGCTTAATCTGAGTGACAGTTCTAGAGAAGAAGTCAAAAATAGATACAACACACAAAAATTTATAAAAAATTAGAAAAAAATTGCAGTGCCACCTGGTGAACAAATTAACAACAAGGAGACCCTAGGTGTCTTCCTGTGTGATATCAAAGAAATTGGGTAAGCGGTTTTGCAGAAAAAGATTTTTTAAAGTTTGTCCAAAAAAGAACAAAAAAATTCATTAAAAATCCAAAAATCATTGGAGCATGACCATTTGAACAAACTTGGTAGAAATCTACCCAAGGTACATTGCCACCAAGTTTGAAGTCAATCTGGATGACAGTTTTGAAGAAGAAGTCGAAAATGTGAAATAGCATTAGAATGCCCATTGACTTCCATAGTAAAGCTGCGTTGACCGATAAGTACCCAAATTGAAACAAGGCTTAAAGCCTGGAGGTGGGGCTTTTTGCTGTTTTTCCTTTGTTTTCATTAGGGCATGAACATATGTTTACATGTATAATATACATATATATGTATATGAAATTTGGGTACATTTGCGAGTAAATATTCATGACTATTATAGTAATATCTACAAGACCTTAATTTACCGGGCTTAATATGAATATTTTGTTAACATTTCAATACATGTAGGTTTGTGTATGATCAAACAAAAACTAGAACAGACTGATTTTCCAACAGAAAATCAAATGTCTCCCGGTGGAACACTTGCGTCTCAGAATAAGCTACAGGTGATAACAAATTACAAATTACCAAGTTTGCTAGAAAATTACAATCCTATTTTAGCTCTCACCTAGATACATTACTCTAGCAATTTTCATCAAGTTCTTCAACACTTATCGCAGAGAAACCAATTTCACATAAATAACACTGTGACCTTGAAAATTAGGTCAAAGTCATCCAAATACAATCCCAACCTAGGTCCTGCCAAGACACATAATCCTACCAAGTTTCATCAAATTCCATGTAGTTCTTCATGACTTATTGAACTGAAACCAATTTCACATCAGTGACCCTGTGACCTTGAAAATTCGCTCAAGGTCATCCAAATACAATCCCAACCTAGGTCGTGCAAAGATACATAATCCCACCAAGTTTCATCAAATTCCATGAAGTTCTTCAAGAATTATAGCACAGAAACCAATTTCACATAAGTGACCCTGTGACCTTGAGAATTTGCTCAAGGTCATCCAAATACAATCCCAACTTAGGCCTTGCCAAGATACATAATCCTACCAAGTTTCATCAAATTCCATCAAGTTCTTCATGACTTATTCAACAGAAACCAATTTCACATAAGTGACCCTGTGACCTTGAGAATTCGCTCAAGGTCTTCCAAATACACTCAGATCCTAGCTCTTGCCTTGATACATAATCCCACTAAGTTTCATCAAATTCCATGAAGTTGTTCAAGACTAATCGCACAGAAACCAATTTCACATAAGTGACCCTGTGATCTTGAGCATTCTCTCAAGGTCATCCAAATACAATCCCAACCTAGCTCTTGCCAAGATACATAATCCTACCAAGTTTCATCAAATTCCATGAAGTTCTTCATGACTTATCAAACGGAAACCAATTTCACATAAGTGACCCTGTGACCTTGAGAATTCGCTGAAGGTCATCCAAATACAATCCCAACCCAGGTCTTGCCTAGATACATAATCCTACCATTTTTCATTAAATTCCATCAAGTTCTTCAAGACTTATCACACAGAAACCAATTTCACATAAGTGACCCTGTGACCTTGAGAATTCACTCAAGGTCATCCAAATACAATCCCAACCTAGGTCTTGCCAAGATACATAATCCTACCAAGTTTCATCAAATTCCATCCTGTTTTTCATGACTTATTGAACGGAAACCAATTTCACATAAGTGACCATGTGACCTTGAGTATTAGGTCAAGGGGACCCAAATACAATCCCAACCTAGGTCTTGCCTAGATACATAATCCAACCAAGTTTCATCAAATTCTGTCAAGTCCTTCAAGACTTATCGCACGGAAACCAAGTGTTGAAGAACCTGAACAACAACAACAACAACAAGAAGCGGAAGAAACGGGCACTAAAACAATATGTCCCCAGGCTTCCACCGGGAGACATAATTTATTTCTAGGGTGCAAGTGAGCGTATTTTGGAGATCGTTTATGCGCACGCGTAATGTGTTATGACATATGTAAAGCAGCCACAGTGACGTATGAAAAGACCTGTTGCTGAAGCCACTGCAAACAGGTGGAACTAGAAGAATACATGAGAATTACTCAGTAGTTTCACAAGTAAGTGTGTGTTTTTCATATTTCGTTGTTTTACACTGTATATATTACACGAGCGAAGATGTGTTTGTATAAAATTTGACAGGTTCTCTGCCACTTGCGGTGTCATTGCATCAATGTGGTATGTACGCAGTCATTGCCATGTTGACCATCACATGAACATTATGGCGATGTCACTCACCATCAGCACAAGCTTTTGAATATCGGCGCATTGCTCACAAATTAAACTTGATGTGTGTTTTGAAGTCTTATACTGAGTTGTTATTGTATGTCACTAAGTCTGCTTTATTGATTGCTACATTTTTAATGTTTGTAAGGGTCAACACATAGCAGGCAGAATGAAAACTTGTAAGAATGACACTATTTTTTTCCAAGAAAATGAGTCAGATATCTGAATATTTCAGATTAATGAGTCAAAAAACAAAGGAACAACAATTTCAGTCCCTTCAAATTTGTGTCATTATAATGAATATGTCAGATAACTGAGTGTCACTTTGAGTTTTAACTGTATTATTTCATTTGAGCTCCAGTACACTTTAATCAAGTGGTGCAAAATAGAAACAGAATTGTTAGCCCCCTCATCACTGGAAGTGCTTCTCCTCTGGTTTAGTTTCTACCCTTGATCTGTAAAAGGCCACCCTGTACATTTGATACATACAGGTTGTCATTTTCCATTCCAAGGGTATGCACGAAGATGGACCTTACAAATCACACCAAAATCCCAGCAGAAGATGGGGTTTTAATCACACTTAAAATATGCATATATATATATATATATATATATATATATATATATATATATTTATACATACATACATACATACATACATACATACATACATACATACATACATACATACATTTCAACCTCTATTCAGATCGTTCAAAAAAGGCAAGTTATGAATGATTACGATGTGACAAATCAAAAGCTCAACATGTAAATGAATCAAACCAACTTTTAAATTATATAAGTTTTGCTTTGCTTTAATAATAGTTTTTACTGACGCCATTTTCCCTCCCATTAAAACACAACTTTTCCCATTTCTCCGTGACCGTTCTGGCGCACAGTTTCCCTATATAGTATATCAATCGAAGAAAAAATAGTTTTAGCATCAAACAAAGTGGCCTTATCGAGCGCAAGGTTGAGTGAGTACAGCACTGAGTGATAGGTCATTCAAAACGTGAACTGAAAATATCGACAGTATCAGCATGGCAATGTTTACAAACATCCACTTCTTGCTCGGATCCATGACCTAGATCTTGATTCATCTCAGAATCCCACAATCAATTGAACGCAATCAATAAAGCAGACCAAGTGACATACAATAACAACTCAGTATAAGACTTCAAAACACACATCAAGTTTAATTTCTGAGCAATGCATTGATATTCAAAAGCATGTGCTCGTGATGAGCGACATTGCCATAATGTTCATGTGATGGTCAACATGGCAATGACCACGTGGATACCACATTGATGCGATGACACCGCAAGTGGCAGGGAACCTGTCAAATTTTATACAAACACATCTTCGCTCGTATAAAAAACACAATTTAAAACAACGAAATATGAAATACACACACTTACCTGTGAAACTACCGAGTAATCCTCACGTCTTCTTCTGGTTCCACCTGTTCGCAGTGGCTCCGGCAACAGGTCTTTTCATACGTCACTGTGGCTGCTTTACATATGTCATGACACATTACGCGTGCGCATAAACGATCTACAAAATATGCTCCCTCCCACGCTAGTTTGATTATGTCGAAAGTAGACGACAAAAGATGCAAAAAATCCATCTATTTTCTATTCTGTCCTTTCTTCAAACAATATACATCAAAGTGAAAGATTCGTGTTATTCACAAACAGTAAAATCAGTGCATCGCACTTCTTTCCTGGCATGGCACATTCTTACAGTTAGGCATTTTCAGCTAACAGTTAGGCATTTCCAGCAATTGTGACCAGTGGTGACAGAGTATTTTCTCGAAACAACCCTTCAGGTATCAGTCTTGTTTATTTTGCCGATATCAAATGTTAAGAATAAAGTCTTGTCACAAATCAGGACTATTAACACGACAGGAATAGTTCCTGGTTTTCAAATATTGAACTTTTAAGGTCTACTATGTACTATGTACATGAAAGGGGGTCTCCTTACAGAGCCCCACCTAAACATCGTGAAAAATCAGGAATCCGCAGCATTCCCACATAGTGCACAACTTTGTTTGACCCTTCTACAAAGAACATATTCACCATGTTTTCTTCTTAATCTGAGTGACGGTTCTGGAGGAGTCAGAGCGTGGGAGGGAGCATATTTTGTAGATCGTTTATGCGCACGCGTAATGTGTCATGACATATGTAAAGCAGCCACAGTGACGTATGAAAAGACCTGTTGCCGGAGCCACTGCGAACAGGTGGAACCAGAAGAAGACGTGAGGATTACTCGGTAGTTTCACAGGTAAGTGTGTGTTTTTCATATTTCGTTGTTTTATATTGTGTTTTTTATACGAGCGAAGATGTGTTTGTATAAAATTTGAGGAGAAGTCAAAAATAGCTATAACAAACAAAAATTCATAAAAAAATAGTAAAAAAATTGCAGCGCCACCTGGTGAACAAATTAAGAACTAGGAGTCCCAAGGAGTGTTCCTGTGTGATATCAAAGCAATTGGGTGAGCAGTTTCGGAGATTTTTTAAGCTTTGCTCACAAAAGAACAAAAAAATTCATTAAAAATCCCAAAATCACTAGACCTTAACCATTTGAACAAACTTGGTAGAAACCCACCCAAGGCACATCTCCACCAAGTTTGAGGTAGATCTGGCCGACGGTTTTTGAGAAGAAGTCGAAAATGTGAATTGTGGACAGACGGACGACGGACCCTCAAAAAGCCTCAGCTGACTGACAAGTCAGCTGAGGTAAAAATCCAAAAATCAATGGATCTTTACCATTGAACATACTTGGTAGAGACCCACCCAAGGTACATTTCTACCAAGTTGGAAGCAGATCTAGCCTGCGGTTTTGGAAAAGAAGTCGAAAATGTAAATTGTTTATGACAGACGATGGACGGATGACGGATTTTGAGACTATAGTATCATCTCAGGTGATATCATCACCTGAGCTAAAAAATCCAAAAAATCACTGCAGCATGACTAATTGAACAAACTTGGTAGAGACACATCCAAGGTAAATTGCCACCAAGTTTGAAGTGAATCTGGTTGACGGTTTTGCAGAAATCAATTGTTGATGATGAATGACAGATGAAGGACCACAAGATAAACTCAGCTACTGACAAGTCAGCTGAGCTAAAAATGAACATCTGTCAATTATCACAAGCACACCAGGCTCATGCTCCTTGTTAAAACACCTTCCGTTCAACCACCAACATGCCTGTAGTTACATAGAATATGACAGTTCATGTCAATAGCTTTGCTCATTGTACTTTGGTTTCAATGGCCCTAGAGCATGCCAAGGAAAGCTGTTGATTCAGTGCAAAATGTGGCACTGAAAGAGTTAAGCTGAGCTGTACAGTGTAACAATGCAAGCTTTTGGCAAAGGTTTTTTCGAAGAGGGAGGGCAGTGCTGCCACTGCCTAATTACAAATAAAAGTATTCAACTCAACTTTAAAAAAGTATAAATTTTCAGAAAAAAAAGTATAAAAAAGTAAAAATCAGTATTGCAGCAAAATTAAACTCTAACAAGAGAACTGTGTGAACAGCCATGCTCAACTGACCTAGAGATTCATCACACTGTGGCTCTGTGCACTCAGAATAGGCTCCAGGTCACCCATGTACTGAGTAAGTGTGACCTTCATGGAAGAATACTAACATTTGCCTCAAAAGCAGGTTCACGCTGCATAATTTGTCTACTCCGCTGGGGTCTGCCTTTCTTTGACAATGTCATTGTTTTAGCATTGGAAAAGTAACTCAGTTTCTAATTGAATGAGTAATGCTACTATGGTAACAGGCTCCAGTGCTCTAGAGACCAGAGGCTGCTATTGGTCAAGGCGATAATGATGAACTTCCTGACTGGTGTCATGTACATGTGAGTTGCAATGTGACCTCAGAAATGAGGTTAAGGTCACTCATGTACTGTGTACACATGACCTTCACAGAGAAAACTTTACATGTGCAACATCAAGGTCCTAACTCAAAATAGATCTTAAGTTACTAAGTGAACAGGAAATTTCATGTCAGTTGTCCAGTGACCTTAGGATTTGGCCAAAAAGCACAAAAAATATCATAAACAAGACGATTGTGACAGTCCTGTGCTCAGCTGACTCACTTACCCTATGACTCTGGAAATGAGGTCAAGGTCACTGACCTATTCTGAATCTAACTGTCATAGAGGGTCATCCCCATGTGCAAGATCAAAGTCACACTACAAATACTTCTCAGGTTATCATGCGACCAGTAAAATCCATGTTAGTGGCCAAGTGAACTTGGGAATGAGGCTAAGGTCACCCATGTACTGTCTAAGTCTGGCCTTTGCTCAGGACATCCGTCATGTTGAACATCAAGGTCCAAGTTCAAATAGCTCTCAACTTGTCAGGTGAACAGTAAAATTTGAGTAAGTGGCCCTATGACCTTGGGAATGAGGTCAAGGTCTCTTGTCTACTGTCTAAGTCTGGCCCTTATTAAGGACAACTAGCATGTGCAATATGGATGTCCTACCCTTAATAATTCTCAAGTTACCCTATAAACAGTGAATTTCATGCACCTCGCTTTGTGACCTTGGAAATGAGGTAAAGGTCACTAACCTACTGTACATGTATCACCCTCATATCAAGAAGTTTCCCTATGCAATTTCAAAGCAATTGGCTGAGTATATACGAGGATAAAGACTTTTGAAGATTTGGCCAAAAAATGAACAAACAAGAGGGCTGTGTGAACAGCCCATGCTCAGCTGATAATGAAGAGTAAAATTCATGTATGTTGCACTGTGATCCCAGAAAAGAGGTCAAAGTCATTCATGTACTGTCTGAGCATGACCTTCATACAAAAACATTAACATGTGCAGCATCACAGGACTAACTCAAAACAGATCTCAAGTTATCAAGTAAACAGTAAATTTTGTGTCAGTTGTCCTGTGAATTAGCACTAGAATGCCCATTGAATTACATAGTAATCAATAGGAAAGCTGCATTGATCAATAAGTCCCGGATGGAAAATACTTAAAAATCAAGAATCCAAAGCAATGTCACCTAGTAAACACTTTGTTTGACCCTTCCACAAGAACATATCCATCACATTTCACTTTAATCTGAGTGACGGTTCTGAGAACAAGTGAAAAATAACAAAACCATATAAAAAATTTATGAAAAAAAAAAAAAATAGAAAAAATTCCAGTGCCACCTGGTGAACAAATTGGGAACTATGTGTCCCTGGGAGTGTCTATGAATGATATCAAAACAATTGGGTGAGCAGTTTCAGAGGTGAAGAGTTTTTAAGGTTTGCCCCCCCCCCAAAAAAAAATCATAAAAATTCCAAAAATCAATAGAGCGTGACCATTTGAACAAACTTGGTAGACACCCACCCAAGGTACATCCACACCAAGTTTGAAGTTAATCTGATTGACAGTTTTGGAGAAGAAGTCCAAAATGTGAATTAGCATTAGAATGCTCATTGACTTCCATAGTAATCAATAGGAAAGCTGCATTGACCGACAAGTACCCGAATTGAAAAAATCGTTAAAAATCAGGAATCTGCAGCATTCCCACATAGTGAACAACTTTGTCTGACCCTTCTACAAGGAACATATCCACCATGTTTCAGCTTAATCTGAGGGACAGTTCTGGAGAAGATGTCGAAAATAGCTAATCCACACAATAATTCCTAAAAAAAATAGAAAAAATTGGAGCGCCACCTGGTGAACAAATTAAGAACTAGGTGTCCCAGGAAGTGTTTCTGTGTGATATCAAAGTAATTGGGTGAGTGCTTTCAGAGAAGAAGATTTTTAAAGATTTGCCCAAAAAAGAACCAAAAAATTCATTAAAAATCCAAAAATCAATGGACCGTGACCATTTGAACAAACTTGGTAGACACCTACCCAAGGCACATCCCCACCAAGTTTGAAGTGGATCTGGGTGACGGTTTCAGAGAAGTCGAAAATGTAAATTGTTGACGGACGACGGACGGACGGACGGACGGAGGACCATCAGATAAGCTCAGCTGACTGACAAGTCAGCTGAGCTAAAAATCATAAAAAAATTAAAAATCATTGGACTGTGACCATTTGAACAAACTTGGTAGATACCCATTCTAGGAACACCCCCAAGTTTGAAATGACTCTAGCTCATGGTTTCACAAAAGTCAACAAGAGGGCTGTGTGAACAGCCCATGCCTCAGCTGATCTTGACATTCATCACACTTGCAGCTCTATGAACTTGGGAAAGGATCAAGGACACCATGCTCTGAGTAAGTCTGACCTTTATAGAAGAACACTTGCATGTGCAACATCATAGTTCAAATAGTTCTCAAGTTATAATGAAAAGTAAAATTCATGTATGTTGCACTGTGACCCCACAAACAAGGTCAAGGTCATTCATGTACTGTCTCAGCATGACCTTCATACAGAATAATTAACATGTGCAGCTAACTCAAAACATATCTCAAGTTATCAAGTAAACAGTAAATTCTCGTGTCAGTTGTCCTGTGAATTAGCATTAGAATGCCCATTGACTTACATAGTAATCAATAGGAAAGCTGCATTGAACGATAAGTACCCCAATTGAAAATCCTTAAAAATAAGGAATCCAAAGAAGTGCCACATAGTAAACAACTGCTTGACCCTTCCACAACAACATATCCATCACATTTCAGCTTAATTCGAGGGACAGTTTCGAGAACAAGTGAAAAATAGCAAAACCATACAAAAAATTCATAAAAAAATTGCTGCGCCACATGGTGAACAAAAAGGGAACTAGGTGTCCCCAGGAGTGTCTATGTACGATATCAAAGCAATTGGGTGAGCTGTTTCAGAGGAGAAGAATTTTTAAGGTTTGCCCAAAAAAGAACAAAAAAAAAATCATAAAAAAATCCTAAAATCAACAGAGCGTGACCATTTGACCAAACGTACAGAGCCACCCAAGGCACATCCCCACCAAGTTTGAAGTAAATCTGGCCACTATTTTTTAAGTTATGACCATTACAAGAAATTCCCATGTTTAACTTTCCTACTAAAACTTTTGTACAGATTTTTGAAAAAAAATCATAAAAAAATCCAAAATTCATTGGAACATGACCATTGCAACAAACCTGGTAGACACCCACCCAAGGTACATCCCCACCAAGGTTGAAGTAAATTTGGATGACGGTTTTGGAGAAGGAGTCGAAAATGTAAATTAGCATTAGAATGCCCATTGACTTACATGGTAATCAATAGGCAAGGTGCATTTACCACAAAGGAGCCGAATTGAAAAAAATCAGGAAACCACAGCATTCCCAAGTAGTGAACCACTTTGTTTGGCCCTTCCATAAGGAACACATCCACCACGTGTAAGCTTTATCTGAGTGACGGTTCTGGAGGAGAAGTCAAAAATAGCAATAATACATAAAAAAATCATAAAAAATTTGCAGCACCACCTGGTGAACAAATTAAGAACTAAGACTCCCCAGGAGTATTCCTGTGTGATATCAAAGCAATTGGGTGAGCGGTTTCAGAGAAGAAGTTTTTTTAAGATTTGTCCCAAAACGCACCCCAAAAATCATAAAAAATCCAAAAATCAATGGAGCGTGACCAATTGAACAAATTTGGTAGAGACCCACCCACGGTACATTGCTACCAAGTTTGAAGTCAATCTGGGTGATGGTTTCGGAGAAGTCAAAAATGTGAATTAGCATTAGAACACCCATTGACTTACATAGTAATCAATAGGAAAGGTGCATTTACCAACAAGTACCCGAATTGAAAAAAATCATTAAAAATTAGCATTCCGCAGCATTACCACCCAGTGAACAACTTTGTTTGACCCTTCTACAAGGTACATATCCACGAAGTTTCAGCTTAATCTGAGTGAAAGTTCTGGAGAAGAAATCGAAAATAGCAGTAGCACACAAAAAGTCATAAAAAATTAGAAAAAAAATCGCAGCACCGCCTGGTGAACAATTCAGAACTAGGACTCCCCAGGAGTATTCCTGTGTGATATTAAAGCAATTGGGTGAGCGGTTTCAGAGAAGATGATTTTTTAAGATTTGCCCCCACAATGAACAAAAAAATTCATAAAAAATCCAAAAATCACTGGACCGTGACCATTTGAACAAACTTGGTAGAAACCAACCCAAAGTACATCCCCACCAAGTTTGAAGTCAATCTGACTAAGGGTTTTGGAGAAGAAGTCGAAAACATGAATTACCACAGCAGTCCACATACACTCACATAGTAATCAATAGGAATGTATGCATTGGCCAATAAGTACCCAAATTGAAAAAATCGTTAAAAATCAGGGATCCACAGCAACGCCACCTAAGGACCAAACTTGTGTGACCCTTCGACCAGGAACATTTACACCAAGTTTCAGAATAATATGAGTGATGCTTTTGGAGAAGAAGTCAAAAATGGCAAAAACACACAAAAATTCATGAAAAATAAGAAAAAAATCGCAGCGCCACCTGTGGAACAATTTAAGGTCTAGGGGTCCCCAGAAGTGTCCCTATGCAATTTCAAAGCAATTGGCCCAGTGGTTTCGGAGAAGAAGATTTTTTTAAGATTTCCCCAAAAAATGAACAAAAAAATTCAGAAAAAATCCAAAAATCACTATACAGTGACCATTTGAACAAACTTGGTAGAGACCCACCCAAGGCACATCCCCACCAAGTTTGAAGTCAATCTGGCTTGTGGTTTTAGAGAAGAAGTCGAAACTGTGAATTGTGGACGACGGACGACAGACAACGGATGCCTAACCATCACATAGCCTCAGCTGACTTGTCAGTCAGCTGAGGTAAAAATGCAGCGCCCTTTGGTGAACAAATTAAGAACTTGGAGTCCCGGGAAGTGTCCCTGTGGGATATCAAAGCAATTGGGTGAGTGGTTTTAGAGAAGACGATATATTAAGATTTGCCCAAAAATGAACAAAAAATTCATAAAAAATCCAAAAATCACTGGACCATGACCATTTGAACAAACTTATTAGAGACCCACCCAAGCCATATCCCCACCAAGTTTGAAGTGGATCTGGCTGACAGTTTCGAAGAAGTTGAAAATGTGAATTGTTGACGCCGGGTGGACGACGACTACGACAAAAGACGGAGGACCCTATGATAAGCTCAGCTGACTGACAAGTCAGCTAAGCTAAAAAACCCAAAATCACTGGAGCATAATCATTTAAACAAATGTACCAGAGACCCACCCAAGGTACATCCCCTCCAAGTTTGAAGTGAATCTGGTGAGTGGTTTTGGATAAAATGTCGAAAATGTGAATTACCATGGCAATCACCCTTCACTTACATAGTAATCAATAGGACTGTATGCATTAAGCGATAAGCACCAGGATTGAAAAAATCATTAAAAATGAGGGATTCATAGCATCACCACCTTGCAAACAACTTTGTTTGGCCCTTCTAAAAGGAACATTTCCACTAAGTTCCAGCATAATCTGAGTGACGGTTTCGGAGAAGTCAAAAATAGTGAAAACCACACTTTGCTACACAAAAAATATTTGAAATAATACAGCACCACCTGTTGAACAAATTTAGTTTTAAGAGTCCCCAGAAGTCTCCCTAGGCAATTTTGAAGTGATTGGCCAAGTGGTATTGGAGATTTTGAAAAATTTGCCTCCAAAAAGAAAGAAAATCATGAAAAATAAACAAGAGGGCTTTGTGAACAGCCCATGCTCAGCTGATCTTGACATTCATCACACTTGCGGCTCTATGAACTTGGGAAAGGATCAAGGTCACCCATGTTCTGAGCAAGTCTGACCTTTATAGAAGAACACTAACATGTGCAACATCAAGGTTCAAGTAGTTCTCAAGTTATAATGAAGAGTAAAATTCATGTATGTTGCACTGTGATCCCAGAAACAACGTCAAGGCCATTCATGTACTGTCTAAGCATGACCTTCATACAGAAACATTAACATGTGCAGCATCACAGTATGAACTCAAAACAGATCTCAAGTCATCAAGTGAACAGTAAATCTCGGGTCACTTATCCTGTGAATCAGCATTAGAATGCCCACTCACTTACATATAGTAATCAATAGGAAAGCTGCATTGACCAATAAGTACCCTAATTGAAAATCCTTAAAAATAAGGAATCCAAAGCAGTGCCACCTAGTAAACTACTAATGTTTGACCCTTCCACAAGAACATATCCATCACATTTCAGCTTAATCTGAGTGACAGTTCTGAGAACAAGTGAAAAATAGCAAAACCATACAAATAAATTCTTTTAAAAACAAGAAAAGTTTGAAGTTGTTCTGGATGAGTGTTTTGGAGAAGAAGTCGAAAATGTGAATTAGCATTAGAATGCCCATTGAATTCCATAGTAATCAATAAGAAAGCTGCATTGACCGATAAGTACCTGAATTGAAAATATCGTTAAAAATCAGGTATCCCCAGCATTCCCACATGGTGAACAAGTTTGTTTCACCCTTCTACAAGGATTAATAAAATAATCATAAAAAAGTATGAAAAAATTGCAGCTGGTGAACAAATTAAGAACTAAGAGTCCCAGGGAGTGTTCCTGTGTGATATCAAAGCAATTGTGTGAGCGGTGTCGGAGAAGATTTTGTAAGATTTACCGAAAAAGAACAAAATTATTCACTTAACAAGAGGACTGTGACGTCCTGTGCTCAGCTGACATGCACACATACCCTTGCGATTTTTTAAGATTTGCCCCCCAAAAAGAACAAAGAAATTCATAAAAAGTCCAAAAATCAATGGGGCGTGACCATTTGAACAAATCTGGTAGAGACCCACCTAATGAACATTGCCACAAAGTTTGAAGTTAATCTGGACGACAGTTTCAAAGAAGAAGTAAAAAATCTGAATAAGCATCAGAATCTCCATTGACTTACACAGTAATCAAAAGGAAAGGTGCATTGACCAACAAGTACCCAAATTGAAAAAATCGTTAAAAATCAGGAATCCGCAGCATTACCACCTGGTGAATAAGTTTCTTTGACCCTTCTACAAGGAACATATCTAACAAGTTTCATCATCATCTGAGGGAAAGTTCTGGAGAAGAAGTCGAAAATAGCAATAGCACATAAAAAATCATTAAAAATTAGAAAAAAATCGCAGCGCCCCCTGGTGAACAAATTAAAAACTAGGACTCCTCAGGAGTGTTCCTGTGTGATATCAAAGTAATTGGGTGAGCGGTTTCACAGGAGAAGGTTTTTTAAGACTTGCCCCAAAAAAGAACCAAAAAAATTCATAAAAAATCCAAAAAGTCAATGGAGCGTGACCAGTTGAACAAACTTGGTACAGACCCACCCCAAGGTATATTGCTACCAAGTTTGAAGTCAATCTGGCTGATGGTTTCGCAGAAGAAGTCAAAAGAATGTGAATTAGCATTAGAACATCCACTGATTTGAAGGATGGTTATCACACTTGAAACGAGTCTTTAGAAATAAAATTTATCGCTACAAATCCCACATTAAGAATTTCAATACGGTAAATCTAAAACAACCTGAAGTTTCAAAAGCAGTCAAAGAACTACAAGAAAGATTTGTAGTCACTAACATAGATAAGGCAGGGAACAATTTTGGGATCATCTCCAAAAAATATTATCTGGATGTTTTGAAAAAAGAACTTGGTATAAACAATATTTCAGACATAAGAGGAAATGACGTTTATAAATTACACAAACAATCCATTGATAATTTGATAGATACACATAAAGATGAGATGAAAAGGAATTTTAATATCAAAATTTCTGAAGAGGACTCCTCTATTCCACTTTTGTTCTGGATACCCAAATTACATAAAAACCCTTTTAAATCTAGATTCATAACCGGTGCTGCAAAATGTACAAGAAAACAATTATCAAAAGCACCCTGGCCAGTTTGAGTGCTCGCACTGTAAGCCTGGAGTGCCAGCTAAAGCACCGGTGCCTTTGCAAACTTCCAGAGCTCCAGGGTCCAAGAGCTCAGATTGTAAGCACAGGCATAGGGAAGGTAGGAGGAAGACACCTAGACCAGTGAGGGAGCCTTCTGCCACTATTGGGTCTTTGGCCCTGGCGGTGTTGGCACCTTCGGTCCAGGCAGAACCTCCTGTTCCCCCAACAGCAGTGCCAGCAGTCCCTTCTGCACCTCCAGCGGCTTTGCCCAAGAGTGAGCAGTTGCCATTCCCGCATTTGAGCAAGGTACCCTGCCTCACTCTGTCGAGTGGCAGACAGAACTAGAGCTCTGTGAGGACCAGTGGTTGTGTGAACAGGCTCAGTCTTCTTCTGCATTGCTTCCTCCTTGAGCCAGCTTGCTTGGACCTCAGGCCGAGGAGTTCTCTGAACTCCCTCCATACCCCTCCTGCCTGCAGATTTCTCAGTCGATGGCGGCTGAGGTTCAGGAAAGTGGTCTCGTGGAGAATCAGCCAGATCCCTCCATCCAGCAGTCTTCTCAGTCGGCGGCCCCCGAGGTCTCGAAGTATGAGCCTCACTTACCTTCCCTGTCTTTCCCCACATGTGAAGGCAACCACTTATGTGGAAGTGCTCAATACCCTTATGCCTGGCGTGGTGACAGATCCCCTGCTGTCACAGGTGGCTGCTCCATCGGCCTCGGACAATGCGTTGTTCGACAAGGTTTTGGGCATTACTGCCCCCCCCCTCGCAAGTCCAGTGTCTTCTGACCTGGACACCGAATCGGAGGATGAGCTTTTGTTGTCAGATTCATTGGTCACCAGATCTCAACCTAGGTCGAGGGCCCCCTGTTCAAGTTCTGACAGGCGCAGAGAGCCAGTGACCATGGGCTATGTGAACGGTTTGGCTTCTGCTCCAATGGGTTGGCACCTGCCCCTGCCAAGGGCTTTGACCATGTCACAGCTCTTATTCAGAGCCTGGTTGTGACTAAGCTGTGGTCCAACCATCGGAGGAGAAGCTGGGTGCTCTTGTGCTGTCCTGCCTGGGCTTATCTTTAGAGGACATACATCAACATATGGCCATACCTTTTTCCCTCTTTGTAGCTGAGTTTTTTTCGACCAGCTCAGGCCCAAGACTCACGGCACACAGGTTTCCATGGAGCTGCCAAAGTCTGGCTACTTGAGGCAAGGGCGACTCCTGCCTAAGCCAGATGTCTGGGGGAGGTGGTGCTCAGTGCCTGAGCAGATCTTCCCATCAGGTTCACTGGCGGTGGACTTAGACTGGGAGGAGTTTGATACTTGGCAGCTGAGAACCATTTTGTTGTCCACAGAGGCCTTCAAAAGATTGGACGAAGATACCCGAGAATCCCTCTTTGTGGTGTCCTACTCTTACCTGGCATTGGCCACTTTGGGGCCTCTCCTGGATGATCTCAAGGGCTCCCTACAGATCACAGTGGCAGTTCGAGACTGGCTAGACCAGGCGACACTTCTTGTGACTTCCTTGTGGCGAGCTGTGGATCACCAGGTGCAGAATGCTTGCATGCTGGAGGCTAACCTTTGCTTGTTACAGAGGGACGCCTACCTCCAGGGTTAGAAGCTGCCCAACCCGATCTTTCGTACAGCCCACATGGGGCCCCTCTTCTCAGAAACTCAGGAGAGACAGCGGAAGTGGTCTGCCATGCACAGGACCTTCCAGACTGCTTGGCCGACCAGGCACGCTCAAAGGCGCTGACCAACTCTGTTCATTCGTTGTAGTCCTTGGCTGCTTCGGCCCTGAAGCACAGTACTTCTCAGACCGCATCTACCCCTCCCTCGACTCATGTCCCCTCTGGGACGTGATGACCTGGGAAGGGCAGACAGCGATCTGTGAAGGACAACCCTTTCAGTAAATTGCAGGATTGCCAACAGACACCTCGCTAGACTCTGCACAGCATCTGGTCGGCGGCTGCTTCATGCATATCGCGCGCAATGGAAGTCTATCACGGAATTCATTTGTCCTCAATATCCTGAGACATGGCTACATGCTGCCCTTCGGCGAAGACAGGCCTCCATTAAGCCATGAACCACAGTGGTTTGCACTACCCACCTGGGAACCCAAGCATCAGCATTCCTGGAGGCAGTTCAGATGCTTTGGAGCAAGCGTGCCATAGAGCCAGTAGAGGATTAAGGTTCTCCTGGCTCCTACTCTTCATAGTCCCCAACAGAGACAGAGGATGGCGCCCCATCATAGACCTGTCAATGTTGAACACCTACCTGGCAGTCCCATCCTTTTGGATGGAGACACCCCAGTCGCTGGTAGCAGCCTTATGGCCCATGGAGTGGACAAATTGTCTTTGGATCTCAAGGACACGTTCTTCCACGGAGAATTCACTGAAGTATCTGCAGTTCACATTTGCGGGCCAAATATATCAGTTCAGGGCACTTCAGTTTGGTCTCACCATGGCACCACTGGTGTTTACCAGGTTCCCACAGACAGCTGTTTACTTTCACCACTCATTCACATCCATGTGTACCTGGACAATTGGCTTATCCAGGCGCTGCAGCACCAGGATTCGCAGCATCACACACAGACTGTTCTGAAACTGTGCCAACACTTGGGCCTGATAGTGAACCTGCCCAAGTCTAGTCTTCAGCCAGAGCAGATTTTTGTCTTCCTCGGCATCCAGTTAGACCTGGTAACCTGCATCTGTCGTCTTTCAGAAGACAGGTGGGACAAACTTCAGCCATTGCTCAGGCCCTTTCTGACTGGCAAGAAAACTTACTGTTATTCAGATAAAAAAAGGGCCCAAACTTTAAAACTTCAAAACATGACATTTCATGCTGGAGATTGTTTTATGTAGATTAGTATAGATTTGATGGGCAATAAAACGATGTTATATCAGTCTGTAACATCCTATATGTTTGCGCTTCTGGTGTGAATTACATAAAAATGGGCAAATATAAAATAATTCGCAGGCAAATGTTTTCTTTGTTACTCATTCCCCAACAAAAGTCTGTGAGAAATAAGTGGTCCAAATATTGTGCGGACATGAGCTACTTCAGTAAACCTGTCATCATATAAAACTTTATTTTGCTCCAACTTTCTCCAGATCTGGGGTACACAGAAAATTTATATATCATTAGAAAGATAATCTTGTGGTGAAAAACCTTTCTTGTTGACACTAGGTATCAAAACTTTCATTTTCTGTGAGAAAAAGTGTCTTGAAGATAGTACGGTTCATTGAAATTTACAAGAACATTGTGGACTGGAACTTTGTCAATGAACATGGTCATCATGTAAAATTTTAAGTTTCTCTTGATTTAGGGCACACAGAAAACCTGGTTGTTATATAAAACTTCATTTTGTTATAAGTCTCTCTAGATTTGGGGTACACGGAAAATACAGACATCACTAGAAAGACAATTTTATGTTGAAGAACTTTGCTAATGATTAACAGGTGTGTAAAGTGCAGTTAGTCACGAATGTCATAAAATTGCTTTGGAAAAAAAAAACACCTACAAGACCTACAGAAATCCTACAAGAATAATATCGTAAGGGTATTACTGACATGGTTTTGGATACTTGTATACAGCAATAACAAGAAACACTCACCTGCAAATTCACAGAAGTGATTTCCAATGTCATATGCTGCAAAATTATATCCTCCATACTCGTAATCTATGAAAGTTGCTTTATCTGCAAGAAATGATAATTCAAGCATTATTGTATATCAGTTATACACATGCATGTATCTGCATATCTGGCTTTTTCAACACGAGCCCTACAAAAAAAGAAAAACTGAACAGTTAGCATTCCATTTTCTTAGACTCAAGATGAGTATTATTACATTGCAATCATATCAGTGACAACACGATGTACATTTGTACAGTTCCCTCGTGTAGAAGTTAACAGGGGTTCAAACACGGCTGCGTTGGCCCAATGCACTGTATATGCATTCATTCATTTGTCTACGCAGTGCCAGCGAGGCAGCTGCGTGGTGTCTACGCAGTGTCCACGCAGGGGCTTTTGCCGCTAACTTTACGCATTGGCTACATATACACACACATATCCATATTTTGGATTCCACTAGTTGGCTTGACACAAGAGAAAATAACTCTCTGTGTTGGGCCCAAATGTTCACCTGGTCTGTCTTGAAAAGATTTCTGAAGTGGATCATACAGGGTATAATACTGACAGATTGGTCATTATGGCTGAAAACATTTAAATCCACAAATTGCAGTTGTAATCTTTAATATATAATTATTGTTTTGTATCATGCTGTCAGTGACAACTCGTTCAAGACTGAAGTCAGATTATATCCCCAATTTAAAAGACTTTCATATATTTGTCATTTGCTGCCAGCTGCATAGCCTGTTAAAACGTCTAGCATCCAACATTAAGTACAGTATCTTTCATTTAATATATGCCTAAACTTGAACTGCATGTTTTTAAATGTAGTTTGGAGAATGGGCACCAGTCGCATAAGGGAGTCTTCTAATCCAAAATTCATAAATGTGTAATTTTGATCTCTTCATTTACCAGGTGTAGCAAAGGAAACTAGTTTCATATTCAGTTTTGAGAAAATTGAAGGTGGTTATTTCCAGATTACCATAATTTTGAAATGATACCTGTATTCACCACACCTGAGCCAGGACTCCTCAGTTTTCATGCTGTATCTAGATGAAACAAATGTGTGAATGAGTGAGATAAACTTCAAAGCCTAAAATTCAGTTTGTAAATATGGACCGAGATTAAACATCATGATGTTTCCAACTTCTGCAAGTTGCAAGAAATAATCAGCTTACTCTTAAAAAAGGTCAATACATTGGGTTTCATCACATTACCACTCAGTAATAAATTATCTTTGAGCCAGAAATATTCAAACATATTATAAACATTCCTGAATTAATATGCTCCACACTGAGTTGTTGAAATACTGCTAATGAATTATTTTTGGATGGAATAGGGACATTGCCGTATAGCAAATCATATGCGTGTACTCTGTATACACCGAGTGTTGATTTTTGAAAAACAAATATAGTGAGCACATAATAGGTAATAAGTTTTGCGATCTTGGTGCCACATGTTCATTGTCTTCATTGTTAATTTTCTAACAGAAACAGAGAGAAGAAAGCATTCGTTGACATCACTGGTCACTACACAAGTGTATGAACTAAACAAAATTGGCGGTTCCAGAGAAGATTTTGTCAAATCATAACGAATTTCCATGAAATATATGATGCTTTATTAATCAGAAATATCAATTTAAAATTTAGGCCTATGTGAAGCAGACGTGAGAACTACCTCAGCAAAAAAATAAGGAGGCCTATATTGTGTATCTAATTTGGCAAGCAAAGCCATGCATGCGCAACATCTTCATCATGATTAGCCTTCAAACCTTTAATGGGGTGTCGTGGTGTAGGCCTATATTTTTTTGTCCTATCCCTTTCTTGTGTTGGATGCAATGATTAACATATCACCTGCAAACTGTGCAGTGTGTGTTAATATTTTTACCACCATTTTTCGGCTAAATACAGAAAAAAAATCAAAACCAATTTGCCAAAATACGAAAAGATATATATAGGCCTGTATTTTTTAAATTTTTTTTAATGTACATTTATAAAGTTCAACTCGACAGCATACAAGCATTAGCTGTTAGCATTTCATTCATAGTTGTGTGGTTTTAAATATTTAATTTCTGGTAAAATTATTATTGATCCAAATGGACGAAGACAAGGGTTTGTGTCTGCCATAGAACAAGCATAACGTAATGGTTCCATGAGCCATCCAATGGCAAACGTGGATGTTGCCTGTGGATGTTTTGTCCTCGTTCCGGGTCAACATGCCCGGGCACCAGGCCAGAATTTTGGCGAGAATCCATTCTGATAAAGATTCACCTCAACTTGTCTTTCTTTAAAAAAAAAACTAATTGACAAAAATCCAAATAGATTCTCGCAAAATTGTGCAAAATTCTGGCCCTGGGGCAGTGTGACCAATTCTCTGGACATGAAACTTGCTGACATGGAATAGCTCTGGAGATTTCGTCATAAATTATCAAATTAATATTTATATAAATTAAAATGACTTGCAAACTGTTTGAAATTAATTTCCCAAATGGGAAGAGTACCACGCGGGGTTTACAAATTTTAATTCAGGGTGGTCAAGCCAAGATTGCAGCATGTGATAAGTCCTATGATGAAAGTCTGTCAAGCAAAGGAGTTGCTACATGTGGATTTCAGATTTGACAATAAAGTACTCGGACACCATGATAAGCACACAGCAGGGGAGCAATTAATCCATGCATGTATATATTATGCAGTCTGGCCGATCTGATTTGCATGAATGTTTTTGAGAGACCCAAACAAAAGCTGCTTCTCTAATGAATTTGGTTTCATTTTTTAAATTACATTGGGCCTAAATCAATGAAAGACACTGTTTTTATATTCATTTAAGTTTCCCTGAGAACTTTCTTATAATCTGGTTTCTAAAGGGAGACAGACAGACAGAGAGATAGGGGAGGTCTAATTGAATTCACTTTAGGGGACATTGTTTTTTTCCCTCATCAATTTCTTTCTCTTTCTTTAAAAATACCGTTCAAAGAATGCAGTACCCTTCGGCCGCCTTCAATCTCTTTTGCTGTAAGTAAATAGGAATACTGTCCCATAGTATCAAGTATAGTGACTGTATGATCAGAAAGCTGCTGGTAGCCTGTAGTGTAAGAGATCATGGCCATTTTGTTACTCATCAAATAATTTCACAAATGGAGATCTTGTTATAAATTCAACAAATACTACTATTGTACACTTGACCTTTGACCTCAAAAATATCAGGTCAAATATAGAGGTATAACCTTGACTTTCAATAGCCTTCTAGATCACCCTATATTGCTTCTTTTGTTTTAAGATTTAGATTTCTAGATGCACAGTGTCACTCAGCACACTTGTGACCCATGTGTGACCTTGAAAATTACATCACGGTCAATTATGCTTGCACACAAAGCAAGCCTTATGGTGGTGTACTATCATATGCAATTTGAGAGTCCTGTCTCAAAACCTTCTGAAGTTATAGTGGTAAACAGGATTTCAATGAATAGGTCACTGTGATCCAGATACTTGACTTAGTGACCTACTTTTGGTTCATGACACATTTTTTTGGTTATGATACATGTGTGTATAAAATTTCATGTAACTGACTTAAATACTTCCTTACTTGTACCAATATACCACCATTGTGCACTTGACCTTTGACCTCAAAAAGTAGGTCAAATATAAAGCTATGACCTTGATTTTCAATAAGCTTCTAGATCACTCTATGAAGCTTCTTGTGTGTAAGCTTTGGATTGCTAGATGCAAGCTTTCAATAATTAGAGTGGTAACATCTCTCAGCACATGTGACCATTGTGTGACCTATAGAATTAGGTTAAGGTCACCTATGTTTGCCCACAAAGTAGGCCATACACGAGTTTATTATCATGTGCAATTTGAAAGTCCTGTCTAAAAAATTTCTGATATAATAGTGGTAAACAAAATGTCAATGAATAGGTCACTGTGACCCAGATACTTGACCCAGTGACCTACTTTTGATTCATGACACATTTTTTGGTTGTGATACATGTGTGTATTAAATTTCATGTAGCTGACTTAAATACTTCCTTACTTATACCAATACCACCATTGTACAGTTGACCTTTGACCTCAAAAAGTAGGTCAAATATGTAAGATTTAGATTGCTAGATGCAGGCTTTCAATAGTTAGAGTGGTAACGTTGCTCAGCAAATGTGACCTCTGTGTGTGACCTTGAGAATTACGTCAAGGTCAACTATGCTTGCACACAAAGTAGGCCATATAGGAGTGTAATATCATGTGCAATTTGAAAGTCCTGTCTCAAAAATTTCTGAAGTTATGGTGGAGAAAAAACCATGAGACGGACGGACAGATGGACGGATGGCGCCGGGTATGACAATACCTGTCGGCCTCATAAGGCCGAAGGGTAAAAATTGATTGCTGAAATACATTAATTTCTTTTGTTTGGCTTTAGCTGAGAATTCTTTTTGTGTGTGTACAGAGAGAGCACGACAGTGATTCAAAATTATATTTTATAGAAGTGGGAATTCGAACTAAGCAAATAGAGCGGAAAGAGGAGTGGGAGAATACAGCTCAAATACGGTGGGGTGGGGTGGGTTTTTTTTTTTTTTTTTATCATCATTTTTTTGTTTGCTTTTATTTGTTTTGTTTGTTTGTTTGTGTGTTTTTTTTGTATACTTTATTGACAGCAAATTGACTAATGGCGTCAAACCAATTTTTTCGTGAGGAACTGGTGGATCTTAAAAGGTCCATGGGGTTATCATTTGAGGTTAAATAAATGCTGCTGAGCTGTGCTCTGACATGGCTGAAGTGGCAAGAATCACCATTCTCACCTTCCACCTGCCCTGTGTGTGATGGGGTCACAGCCGACGACCCAAGGGGCCAAGGGGCCACCAATTTTTTTTTTTTTTTTGGGGGGGGGGGGGGGGGGCTGGCAAAGGAGGATTTCCTTGGTGGTGGGTGAAGCACATGCTAATGTCTATAAATTCATATGAGAAACTTGAAAGAAGATTTGTTTCAAAGCAAATCTGTCTGTGTGCCTTCAAAACTTGTAAATATTAAATGGTACAATTTTTGTCCTTTGGTACCTCACATTCCATTAAGCTCATGGATGGATGAAACTTTCAGTCCAAATTACCTTGATCTTTGACGTTTACAGGTCATATGTAAATTGCAAAAATGTACAGTGTTACAATACCCACAATTTAAGTTCAACATGACTAGAATTGGATGGAAATTGGCAGAGTTATGGCTGGGTGAAACTTTCAAGGTCCCAATAACATTGACCTTTGACCTTTAAGGGTCACATGTAAGTATCAAAATGTGCAGTGTGACAATAGCTACAATTTGAGCCCATCATGATCAAAATTTGATAAAAATTGACCACATTATGGCTAGGATAAAGCCACCATCGAAAGTAGCCTTTGACCTTGAAATGACCTTTGACCGTGAGATGACTTCTACCTGAAGTGGACCTTGACATTTAAAATAACATTTTTGACCAAAATTGGCCTTTGACCTTGACATGACTTATGACCTTGACATTTAAGATGACCTTTGCCTTGCTATGATCGAACTACTATACACTCAGAACCACATCTACTACAGTATATAAGATATTGAAGATTTAAAACTTTAATTAGCCCTCATTTGCATAATTTTAAAAAGCATGACCTCTCATTATAAAAAGGCAAGACTTCATATATAGAAGTATAATTGTGCCAAGATTGGAGTTTCTACGTGTAATACTTTTCAAATAAAATATCAGACAAATCTGCCTGTAAAGAGAGAAAGAAAGAAAGAAAGAAAGAAAGAAAGAAAGAAAGAAAGAAAGAAGGAAAGAAAGGAAAGAAAGAATTCTTAGAAAAACAGTATGTCTGTGTGCTTGGGAAAGGATCAAGGACACCATGTTCTGAGTAAGTCTGACCTTTATAGAAGAACACTTACATATGCAACATCAAAGTTCAAGTAGTTCTCAAGTTATAATGAAGAGTAAAATACATGTATGTTGCATTGTGACCCCACAAACAAGGTCAAGGTCATTCATGTACTGTCTAAGCATGACCTTCATACATGTGCAGCTAACTCAAAACATATCTCAAGTTATCAAGTGAACAGTAAATTTTGTGTCAGTTGTCCTGTGAATTAGCATTAGAATGCCCATTGACTTGCATAGTAATCAATAGGAAAGCTGCATTGAACGATAAGTACCCCAATTGAAAATCCTTAAAAATCAGGAATCCAAAGCAGTGCCACCTAGTAAACAACTGCTTGACCCTTCCACAACAACATATCCATCACATTTCAGCTTAATCTGAGGGACGGTTCTCAGAACAAGTGAAAAATGGCAAAACCATACAAAAATTCATAAAAAAAATGCAGCGCCACCTGGTGAACAAATAGGGAACTAGGTGTCCTCTGGAGTGTCTATGTCCAATATCAAAGCAATTGGGTGTGCGGTTTCAGAGGAGAAGAATTTTTAAGGTTTGCCCCAAAAAAGAACAAAAAATTCATAAAAAATCCAAAAATCAACGTAGCGTGACCATTTGAACAAACGTGGTACAGATCCACCCAAGGCACATCCCTACCAAGTTTGAAGTAAATCTGGCAAATATTATTTAAGTTATGGGCATTACAAGCAATCCCCATGTTAAAACTTTCCTATTTAAAACTTTTGTAGAGATTTTTGAAAAAAAAAACATTAAAAAATCCAAAATTCAATGGAACATGACCATTGAAACAAACCTGGTGAACACCCACCCAAGGTACATCCCCACCAAGTTTGAAGTAAATCTGGATGACGATTTGGGAGAAGAAGTCGAAAATGTAAATTAGCATTAGAATGCCCATTGACTTACATGGTAATCAATAGGAAAGGTGCATTTAACCCAAAGGAGCCGAATTGCAAAAAAATCATTAAAAATCAGGAGTCCGCAGCATTCCCACATAGTGAACAACTTTGTTTGGCCCTTCCATAAGGAACATATCCACCATGTGTAAGCTTTATCTGAGTGACGGTTCTGGAGAAGAAGTCCAAAAAAATTGCTATAACACACAAAAATTCATAAAAAATTAGAAAAAAACTCCAGCGCCACCTGGTGAACAAATTAACAACAAGGAGTCCCTAGGTGTCTTCCTGTGTGAGATCAAAGCAATTGGATGAGCGGTTTTGGAGAAGAAGATTTTTTAAGATTTGTCCAGCAAAAAGAACAAAAAAATCATTAAAAATCCAAAAATCACTGGAGCATGACCATTTGAACAACCTGGTAGAAACCCACCCAAGGTACATTGCCACCAAGTTTGAAGTTGTTCTTGACGGTTTTGGAGAAGAAGTCGAAAATGTGAATGAGCATTAGAATGCCCATTGACTTCCATAGTAATCAATAAGAAAAAGCTGCATTGACCGATAAGTGCCCGAATTGAAAAAATCATTAAAAATCAGGAATCCGCAGCATTGCCACATAGTGACCAACTTTGTTTGACCCTTCTACAAGGAACATATCCACCATGTTTCAGCTTAATCTGAGTGAACGTTCTGGAGAAGAAGTCGAAAATAGCTATGACACACAGAAATTCATAAAAAATTAGGAAAAAAATTGCAGCTCCACCTGGTGAACAAATTAAGAACTAGGAGTCCCAGGGAGTGTTCCTGTGTGATATCAAAACAATTGGGTGAGCGGTTTCTTCGGAGAAGAATTTTTAAGATTTACCCAAAAAAGAACCAAAAAAATCATTAAAAATCCAAAAATCACTGGACCGTGACCATTTGAACAAACTTGGTAGAGACCTACCCAAGGCACATATCCACCAAGTTTGAAGTGGATCTGGCCGACGGTTTTTGAGAAGAAGTCGAAAATGTGTATTGTGGACAGACGGACGACGGACGGACGACGGACGGACGACAGACGGACGACGGATGGACTGGACGACAGACCCTCACAAAAGCTCAGCTGACTGACAAGTCAGGTGAGCTATAAACCTTTATTTTAACCCTTTCCCCCTTAAACTGGCCAAAACCGACTGGTGGTCAAATGTTGTCTGCTTCAGTCTTCAACTGATTTCAACAGCAATGGAAAAACAATTTGACTGAGAATAGAAGATGAGACCTGTCCGGCAGCATGACCCATGTCAACAGCTTTCCTCGGCATGGGTTGGGCACTAAGTGCCCAACCCATGCCAAGGAAAGCTGCTGACTCAGCTTAAATTTAAGGGGGAAAGGGTTAAAACAGGGCCTATATTTTGTCCTGGATGCCCATAAAACATATAAAAAACCTACATTTAATAATTTTTGTAAAATTATTTTGTTTCAAACTAAGACAATGAGAAAAAGGACAGAAAAAAGCAAAAGCAAAAATAACTAGAACAGGCTGATTTTTCAACAGAAAATCAAATGTCTCCCTGTGCGCCATTACTATTGTCACCCTTATTTTTATAAATAGGCATACCAATTCCAATGATCTACAGATATTGTGGAGGTACACTCTTTATTGACATTTCAAAACGTTGATTTTTGACGAAACGCCCATGTGACCTTGAAAAATAGGTCAAGGTCATACATTTGCAGTCACAAGCAAGTCTAACAAAAGTCGTACATAGAAACAAAATCACACAAAATGTCAACCTCTTTAAGACATATCTTTCTCGAGTGCATCTGCAATGATTTTAAAAAAGTGGCCATGTGACCTTGAAAATAGGTCAAGATGACCCATCTACAATCCGAACTTAGTTGGTATTGTGGTGCATAAACATGCAAAATTCCAGCCACCTAAGTCAAATCCTTGCAGAGTTGTTGCATGTGTGTCAATTTTAGATGACATGCCCACGTGACCTTGAAAAATATGTCATGGCCACCCATCTGCAATCCCAAGTAAGATCATATATAGGAACATCTTCACATAAAATTTCAACTTCCTAAGTCAAATCTTCCTTGAGTTATCACATCCACATTGATTTTAGACTAAATGCCCTTGAAAAATAGGTCAAGGTCATACATCTGCAGTTATACAAGCAAGGTCTTACAAAAGTCTTACATAGAAACATAAACACAAAAAATGTCAACCTCTTTAAGTAAAATCTTTCACGAGTGCATCTGCAATGATTTTTAAAAAGTGGCCAAGTGACCTTGAAAATAGGTCAAGGTCACCCTTCTACAATCCCAACCTAGTTCATATTATGGTACATAATCATGCAAAATTTCAACCTCTTAAGTCAAATCCTAGCAGAGTTATTGCGTCCGCGTCAATTTTACACGACATGCCCATGTGACCTTGAAAAATAGGTCAAGGTCATACATCTGCAATCCCAACCTACTTCATATTATGGTACATAATCATAAAAAATTTCAACCTCTTAAGTCAAATCCTTGTGGAGTTATTGCGTCCACGTCAATTTTACATGACATGCTCATGTGACCTTGAAAAATAGGTCAAGCTCAAACATCTGCACTTACAAGCAAAGTCTTTAAAAAATCTTACATAGAAACATAATCACACAAAATATCAACCTCTTTTTTAGTCAAATCTTTCTCGAGTGCATCTGCAATGATTTTTAAAAGTGGCCATGTGACCTTGAAAATAGGTCAAAGTCACCCATCTACAATCATAACCTAGTTCATATTATGGTACATAATCATGCAAAATTTCAAAGTCTTAAATCAAATCCTTGTGGAGTTATTGTGTTCGCATGAATTTTAGATGACATGCCCATGTGGCCTTGAAAAATAGTTCAAGGACACCCATCTGCAATCCCAAGCAAAGTTTTATATAGGAACATCTTCACAAAAAATTTCAACTTGCCACGTCAATCTTTCTCAAGTTATTGCATCCGCAACGCACACAACGTGTTGAAGAAGAACAAGAAGAAGAAGAAAATGAAGAACAAGAACAAGAAGAAGCGGAAGAAACGGACGCTAAAACAATGTCCCCCCGTTGCACGGGGAGACATAATAAACACATAAGCTTCATGTTTTCACAGTTGTCATGAAGTGTTTCAGAGTGCATGCAGCATACCATGGGTACCATTATTTGAGAGATGAGATGAGACTCACTGGGGAAGTGTTCAGATGCACAAGGATCACACTTTGCCAGGACATGTCTGACTCTGCACGTTGCTGTCCATCTTCATTCATCATCTTTGGCAGGCAAGTATTTTACTGAATATATGTACATCTTAGTTATATATGGCAGTATCCCAGTGATGATGCTTTGAATCTGAGGGATTTTGAGGACTCTTTCTATATGTCAAAAGAAATTATAAAATTTGCTTTAAAACAAAGGCCACTCAAAACAATGTAGGCCTATATGTAAACATTGTGACAAATAATGTGTCTAATTTTCATTTTGGTACTTTTGTTTGACATCAAATTTCAACTTCTGATACAGTCCTCAGCATGAAAATGTTGCTGCAGGAATTTCTGAAGAAATTTGGATTGTAGCAACTGTTTATGCTTTAAGCAAGCTTCACGTCTGCTTGTAAGCTATAGAGCTCTCTGTTGCAGGATGATCACTCACTGTAAAGCCAGGTTGGAATTGTTCAATCTCCGTAATACCTGAGTGGTAGCTCATAAATAGCTCTGTAGCTTCTAATGGCAAGCCTGAGCAAGCATGTTGTCCAATTGAAAATTTTCTTTCTAGGTAGATGTTATACAAGAAAGCTGAAATAGAATGGCACACAGCAACACTAAATTTCAAGACTCTTGGCTTCATAAAACAGACTGTAACAATCAGCTTGTTGCACTATGGTGTAAACCAACAAAAAAATCCATACAAAGTGTTGTGCATTAGATGCATGTCTGAAATTGGTTGTGACAATGGTGGTAGAAAACAAGTCCTGCAGCATGCTACTGGAAAAAAATATAAGGAGAAGTGTGGTATGTCTGAAAAATCTGATAAAGTGCAGACAAAATTATCATGGAAACCATTCACAGCTGCTATTGCCAAACCAAGTACATCAACGGCCAGTGACCAACCAATTGCAAGTACATCCTCCTGTACAACAACTGCCAGTGATCAACCAACATTAATACATCCAATTACACATAGTGACCGTGTAGTGAGTGCAGAGGCCCTTTAAATTTGGAGCATGAAAGTGGCCCAGAGCAACTATTCCTTTGCGTCATGTGACCTTGATAAATTAGACTGCCAGATATATTAAGATGGATCCATTATAAGTTTGTTCACTGATAAAGCTGAAAATGAATTTCATGTGCTTTGGAATAAAAAGATGGAAAGCAATAGTAAGTTAGAAGTACTACGTGCACTTGGAAAAAAGTATGGTTATGAAGAATACGTTATCAGTGTAAGCAACAATACCGGGAGAAGTGAACTCACTAAATTAGGAATTTCAACACATAAGCTACAAATTGAGACAGGCAGATATAACAATACTAACAGGAATCAAAGAATATGCAAACACTGTGATAACAAGGTTATAGAGAATGAAAGGGATTTTATTCTAGATTGCAAATTATACAATACGATAAGAGGACAGTTACTTGGCGACATGATTGTGGAACCCAAAAGTAACATGAAAACAGATAATAAAGAAAAGATATTTGTATATTTATTGACAAAAGGTGACATGAATTGGTTGGCGCAGTATTGTCTGTAGGCAAAACAGCTCAGGAAACCAGCTAATACTAACAAAACAGTACAGATGCTGTACCCATATGTAAAAAGTAACAGGTCATGAATAGATGTTTCTTTCTTTTATCAATCTTTATTTGGTGCTAGATCAGTATTATGGTATTGTAAAGTATGAAGTAATGGTGCATGCATTTGACTGATATTGAAATGTAGGTTTAGTTTCCAGTCAGCCCGCATGAGGGTGCGTCTAACTAGTATTATTCATTTTAACCCTTAAAGGGTCAGGTTATTTTTTGTCCCTGTGAAAATGGAAGTGACACTTTTCATTTAACACAGTACAAGGGGTACAGTTTTCTTTGAAACATACCAAAAGTATATATCATTGTGATGGCTGCAGTGTGTAGTTTCTTCATGTGCTTAAAAACTATCAGTCACGTGACTGGTTGTGATGGCAACCAGTATAAACACTCATAAATGGCAAAAACTCATTAGAAATGTTGCTGAATTAGACAACAAAGTATCCCCTCATTTTATGTGAAGCACATTTTCCTGCAAATATGCATGGTACTTGGACAACTGGAGATATAAACTTGCAGTAAATGTTGAAAGGAAAACATAGGTCACATGACCTGTTTCCATAGCAACTGTCTAAATATTGCTTGTAGTTGGCTAAAAAATAGGAAAAACTGGATTTTTACATTTCCAGAAGCTGTAAGAGACAGCTACTCTGTATAACATGTACAGCCATCATAATTATTCATACATTATGTAATAAGGCAGCAGTATCTTTATCAAAAATGCATGTTTTTGGACATTTTTAATCTGTTGCCATGGAAACAAATCTTGATTGAATCCAAAATCTTAAATGCAAGGCCTTCTACTGATATGTAAGTTGTAAATGTGGATGACATGTGCACATACAATGTACATGCAATTATGGAATCATTTGTTTCAGTGAAAAGCAATTTTGGAGTTATAAATTACAATGAAGCCAAATAAGACATAACTGTGCTTAAGAATCCATCCTCATCACTTACTCTTGCAGCACCACTATTAAAACTGTGTTGCCATGGCAACTGTAGGTAACGGTTCAGATGCCAAACAGCTGGATGACAAACTGGGCACTGCCTGTGCAGCAGAATTCTAGCGGACATACTCCTAATGCAAAACATTTTGTTGGACTAATTTCCCTTCAATATACCATAACTATATATCATAAGATTCAGTATTACATCTGGCTCATAATGTGTCAATAATAACTTACTGGTCATGTGACTGGTTACCATGGCAACCAAAATAAACACTTATAAATGACCAAAAGGTCCCTTGAATTGTGATCGACAACAGGATAAATCCCCCCACTTTACCTGAAACCCCTTATTCCCCAGCATGTATCATACTTTTATAACTGGAATAGAAGCTTTCACTGTACATTTAACAGAAAATATGGGTCACGATTTGTTCAACAGGAACAATTTAAATGTTAACCCTTTAAGTGTCAATTTTTGAATGAGTGAACAGCTTTACTCAGTGCAGTTTGCAGGGAAAGTGCACTGAGGAAAGCTATTGACCTAGTCCATACTATTTACTGACTCCATTAACGTTAGGCTAGACATGCTGGTACATGTACTTGAATGAAAGGTTTTACACAACAGAATGTGAATACAATATCATAACATTGACAAATATGAACACACATATAGCCATGACTGACACTGATGGAGTTAAGGTATTTAAATATACAACAATTACTGCTAAATTTTAGTAGTAATTGTACTATTATGGCTATATAACTATTTAATAAATATATATTTCAGAGCAATTGCCAGCTCTTCAGGTCCAGAATCAACTGTACAAAGTCTAACATGAGTAGATGTAAATTTGCATGTAACTTGTCCATTCTTTTTGAGTACTGAGACATCCCAGAGACCTTCACAATGGAAAATTCACAGTCAGCTGAAGTACGGAAGAAAAAAAAGTAGTGTTATGCCATTCATTTGCTTCTTTATTGATCTTTTCATCCATTTATTTAAAAATCTCGACACTGAACTTACCTGCTAAACAGACCAAACTCCATGAAGGAGACAAAACATGAAATATGATTACTACATACACCCAAACTATGTAAGTGAGAAGGAGTATGTAAACATTATTTCCTTATATGTTCTACGACGAACTGAAGGCATCCTAAAACATATTGGGTTCCATCTGTTGTCTGTAGAAGATATTACAAACCATATTTGCATTAACGTTCGCAATGATATGCAGGATCAACAGTTCCTTTTTATATGAAAGTGAAGGTAAAATCCAAATAGCAGTATGGCTCTATCTGCTATATACAATCAGAGGTTCTTCAAGACCCTAAAGCCAACTTCCAACGTGTCCATTGACAAAATGCTTTGCCATAAGAACACAAATATTTTTGTCATATATATAATTGATAATCATTTTTTTCCATTAGAATGAGCAGGTTATCATTTCCAAGACTGTGAGTGGAAGGTGTTCCAGCACAAACCATCATGGACATAAACCTGGCAAGTGAGGCAAAAATGATTGGTTTTTCTCTTTGTTTGTTTTCCATCTGCATTTTTGAGATAGCCACAAATTTTGCACTGCCTCCTGATCCCATTGTCCTTCTCTCTGCTAGATGGGTGTGTACCAGAGATGCGTGCTACAACACTTTGGGGGAGTGGCTGGAGCCTGGGTCTTCAACCAGCTGTATGACCAGCCATTGCTAGCATATAGGGCTCTGTAAGAGAGGACACAAGGGCTTCCCTATAAGCTTTATGGGACACCTGTTTTGCAGAAAGGCAATTAAAAAGGATATACCCATTGCAAATGGCAATTTCAAGAAGGAGGAAGAATACCTTTTTCCACCACTTCAATGTTTTACGCCCAAGAGAGTAATATGTGAGAAGTTGATCAATTTTGTCTACACCTCCCATATGGGCATTGTAGTCCACTATAACTGTTGGCTTCATGACATCATCTGTTGTGTTTTCATTTCGGCGTGGTGAAATAATGTCAACACCATTACCATGAATGGTGGAAATGGCACAAACATCTCTCTTGTGTTTCCACCGTACTGCTGTGATATTTTCTGCCGAAAACCGAAAGGCTTGAAGCCATCTTTTGCCTTTGGTTTCAGCTCCTCTGGGAAGCCATATCGGTTGCTACGAACCATGCCACATGACAGAATGCCATTACGCAGTAGCTCCAAACTGAGGCAAGGCGACGTAAAATAATTGTCAGTGTACAATCTGTACCCCTTGCCATGGAAATCTGCAGTGAGATCATGGACAACACGTGATGCTAAACCAACCTCAGCCGTGTTTTCCTCTTTTCCAGTGTATATTTGAAATCGACTACAGTATCTGTTTACACTGTCAGCCAAGACCCATATCTTGATCCCAAATTTCTTTGTTTTTTTGGGCATGTACTGCATGAAAGACACCCTACATTTGGTCCCCAACATTTGTTCATCTATGGATATGTGCATGCCTGGTACATATGCTAATTTGAAGTTTTCTGCAAGTTTGTTATGAATTTACCTAATTTTCCACAGACGATCATTACCGCTTGGGGCAGAGTTATCGCATACATGTAAATATCTAAGGATTTGTTTGTACCTTTTCTGTGCGAACACCTGGCCAAACCATGGTGTGTGCATCCAGGGCTTTGTTGACCAGTAATCATCCAAGGCTGGTCTATGGTTGAGGCCTTGTGCAATACACACTCCAATAAAGGCATCAATACACAAATCAGTGACACTACTCCATGGCAAGGGAGAAGGATTTGCAGCTCTTTGTTCTTGTGCATACTTGTTTGTTTGTGTTGTTATGTGATGGACAATATCCTTGTCCCACAGGAGCCTGAATGTACCAACTTCAGTTACTGGGTCAACAGATTTTGCCCACTCTGTGGGCCCACAAGATGCACTAAACTTATGTGTCTCTACATTGACATTTTGGACAGATCTACAGTGGAATTTTTTCCAGTGAAACTGAGGCCGAGGCCTATATTTTGCGGCTCTCAGAATGCCTGTACCAGTTTCCTCCTCACTGGACTCATCATCAGAGCTGCTGTTGTCTGACAGCTACAATAACAAGATAATGCAATATAAACTTTTCTTCATTGAGCTTGTTGAACTTTGAAATGTTGAACAAAAAATCAACAGAGTTTCGAATGTTGAACAAAAAAAAAATTTTTTTAAATGAAGGTTCTTTTAAAATTAATACCAAAGTTCAACACATAAACCAGAACAAAAGTTCATGAAAACTTTATCTTGGATTTTTAAAAAAAATAAAATACTGCCAACTTTAGGTTACAATTAGGATATACTTACTTTTCTTCAACAGGGTGGGGGTGGGGGGCTCGGGGATGAAAACATTTATTTCAATGTGCATGTGAAACATTTGATATATTGTCTAAATCTCTTTATGAAAAGAGTAACCATTGACCATACTGTCCTTAATAGTGGGTGATCATTCATCACATAATTTATTCATGCTGCAAAATTGTGATAATGTAACACAACACACAAAAACTAAAACCAACAATTGACAAATTGAACAAACAAGAGATATGCACCCTGCCTGTTTTATGTGTGTGTGTGTGTGTGTGTTTTTTTTTTTTTCTTTTTCTTTTATTACTATTCCACCCACATTTGTAGAATTTGCCACAAAAAAATCTAATGATTCTATTGTCCCAGTTTAATATACCTACCATGAAGTGCATTTGTGATTACAAAACTAAGTGTTTTCAAAATCATGCTCATTTATCTTGTCCCACTATCATAAATACATGCTTGGGTTCTTGAAGCTCCAAAACAGGTTCTGCTGCAGACCACTGATTATCATTTTGGCTGATATAGTGTGTGTTCAAAAATTACCAGTGAACGTGTTATGGGACAAATAACAATACAAATTGACTTAGACGTGAGAGGAATGGATAAGGAAGGTATAGAGTTGTCTATTGGATTTTGCTTACTTATGATTCAGAGGTGTATGGAACAGCTGACTTTGTATGTAGAATAATTATGTCAACATGTTGATGAACTTATTCACCTACATTGACTTACATACAGCTTTTGGAAGTAGCAGGGCTGTGGCATTTCCCTGTGAGTAGAAAGGAGGAAACTGGCAGCCATTTGTGTGCATTGTACTGTGTAACTTTTCTTATTCCTCACATTAGGATTCATTTGTCATGATAATGTTACATCACTCACTGATAGTTTTGAGTAGTGGTGGATATTCTAAAAAACTATTTATACTGACTGGATCGAAATAAAAAAAAATAAACACTACTGACACACATGTAATCATCGCTTCTGAATCTGTTCTATGATTCAGCACCATATAATCATTGTTTTGTGCTGTCTACAGACACACACACATGTATGTATGTATGTATGTATGTATATATATATGTGTATGTATATATATATATATATATATATATATATATATATATATATATACATATATATATATATATATATATATATATATATACTAATCATAGAAAATTATATTGTGCAATAGTGAAGGTGTGATGAGGTGAATAGGTCAATATGGGCATGAATAGTGTCATTCTGATCAAAAGACCTTGCCACTTCATTCATGCAGAACTAACCTTACAGTTACACTGTAGCTATAAACATGACATATCAGTCAGTGGTTTTGGCAGCACCTAAGGATTTGATTTTTCTTTGGAGGGGGAAGGGGGGAAAGTTAATAAGAGCACACTGAAATCAAGGCCTATCCAGCTATCTGGATATTTATAAGAATACAAGGCATATTCCCCTGGTTTACAGACTGACATTGTTACATTGTTTAAATTGAGCACTACTGATGCCTGTATGCTTGTGGCATAATCATGGTATTTTGCTGAACTAAAGTAAATGAGTTGGAAATCAAACCTGTAATAATGACACAAAAATATGGTATAGCTTTGTTTCATGTTTCATTGCCGCTTGTCCTTGTGCAAAGTACACCCCCCCCCCCCAAGGAAAAAAAAAAATGCCATATTCAACATGTCGGGAATGGAAGTGCCACAGAAGTCATTTTTACCATGGGGCCTTACATCATATAACACACATTCACCAAATGCAGCTGGTCATTTTATGACACAGAATGCTGCTTTGTCATCTGAGAGAAACACAAATATTATGTTATGTATCAGGATTCACAGCTTGAAATCATACTGCTTGGGCTTTTGTGCAAAATCTCTACAATGATCATAATCATTCTTGTGTGCAGTTTACATAATACATAGACATACTGTTGGCGGATGCAATCATTTTACTAAAGTTGCCATAGTAAAGCGGTGATAAGGTAAATGGATCAATGAGGGCATTATAAATTTTATGATTCTGTTCCAAAAACCTTTGGACCTCATCCATGCAGATAAACTTTAGTTAGATACAAGAGGGCTGTGTGAACAGCCCGTGCCTCAGCTGATCTTGACATTCATCACACTTGCAGCTCTATGAACTTGGGAAAGGATCAAGGACACCATGTTCTGAGTAAGTCTGACCTTTAGAGAAGAACACTTACATGTGCAACATAAAAGTTCAAGTAGTTCTCAAGTTATAATGAAGAGTAAAATTCATGTATGTTGCACTGTGACCCCACAAACGAGGTCAAGGTCATTCATGTACTGTCTCAGCATGACCTTCATACACAATAATTAACATGTGTAGCTAACTCAAAACAGATCTCAAGTTATCAAGTAAACAGTAAATTTCGTGTCAGTTGTCCTGTGAATTAGCATTAGAATGCCCATTGACTTACATAGTAATCAATAGGAAAGCTGCATCAAGCGATAAGTACCTGAATTGAAAATCCTTAAAAATCAGGAATCCAAAGCAGTGCCACCTAGTAAACAACTGTTTGACCCTTCCACAACAACATATCCATTACATTTCAGCTTAATCTGAGGGACGGTTCTGTAAACAAGGGAAAAATAGCAAAACCATACAAAAAATTCATAAAAAAATTGCAGCGCCACCTGGTGAACAAATTGGGAACTAGGTGTCCCCGGGAGTGTCTATGTACGATATCAAAGCAATTGGGTGAGCGGTTTCAGAGGAGAAGAATTTTTAAGGTTTCCCCAAAAAAAAGAACAAAAAATTCATAAAAAATCCAAAAATCAATAGAGCGTGACCACTTGAACACACTTGGTAGAGATCCATCCAAGGCCCATCCCCACCAAGTTTGAAGTGAATCTGGTCAATATTATTAAAGTTATGACCATTACAAGAAATTCCCATGTAAAACTTTCCTATTAAAACTTCTGTAGAGATTTTTGGAAAAAAAATCATAAAAAAATCCAAATTCATTGGAACATGACCATTGCAACAAACCTGGTAGAAACCCACCCAAGGTACATTGCCACCAAGTTTGAAGTTAATCTGGATGACTGTTTTGGAGAAGAAGTCGAAAATGTGAATTAGCATTAGAATGCCCATTGACTTCCACAGTAATCAATAGGAAAGCTGCATTGACCGACAAGTACCAGAATTGAAAAAATCGTTAAAAATCAGGAATCCGCAGCATTCCCACATAGTGAACAACTTTGTTTGACCCTTCTACAAGGAACATATCCACCATGTTTCAGCTTAATCTGAGTGACGGTTCTGGAAAAGAAGTCGAAAATAGCCATAACACACAAAAATTCATAAAAAATTAGAAAAAAATTGCAGCGCCACCTGGTGAACAATTAAGAACTAGGAGTCCCAGGGAGTGTTCCTGTGTGATATCAAAGCAATTCAGTGAGGGGTTTTGGAGAAGAAGATTTTTTAAGATTTACCCAAAAAAGAACAAAAAAATTCATTAAAAATCCAAAAATCACTGGACCATGACCATTTGAACAAACTTGGTAGAGACCCACCCAAGGCACATCTCCACCAAGTTTGAAGCAAATCTGGCTGACGGTTTTTTAGAAGAAGTCGAAAATGTGAATTGTGGACGACGGACGGACGACGGACCCTCAAAAAACCTCAGCTGACTGACAAGTCAGCTGAGGTAATAACAAAAGGTTAGTGGTTTAGGCAGCACCTTAAGATAGGATTCTGATTTTATGTGTTTATTTATTTATTCATTCATTATTAATTTTAGCACAATGAAATAAAGGCCTATTCAGCTGTCTGGACATTTATGTGAATACTGGACAAATTACCCTTGTTTACACATTTACATTGTTTGTTTATATTGCTACAGATTCATGTATGTATTTGGCATATTTTTTTGATACAAAGTCAATAATTCACTTGAAAAATTAAACCTAAACTAGAACAGACTGATTTTCCAACAGAAAATCAAATGTCTCCCGGTGGAACACTTACATCTCTGAATAAGCTACAGGTTATAATAAATTACAAATGACCAAGTTTGCTTGAAAATTACAATCCTATTTTAGCTCTCATCTAGATACATTACTCTAGCAATTTTCCTCAAGTTCTTCAAGACTTATTGCAGAGAAACCAATTTCACATAAATAAACCTATGACCTTGAAAATTACGTCAAGGTCATCCAAATACAATCCCAACCTAGGTCTTGCCAAGATACATAATCCTACCAAGTTTCATCAAATTCAATAAAGTTCTTCAGGACTTATCGAACGGAAACCAATTTCACATAAGTGACCCTGTGACCTTGAAAATTAGGTCAAGGTCACCCAAATACAATCCCAACCTAAGTCTTGCCTAGATACATAATCCTATCAAGTTTCATCAAATTCCATCAAGTTCTTCAAGACTTATCGCAGGGAAACCAATTTCACATAAATGACCCTGTGACCTTGAAAATCCGCTCAAGGTCATCCAAATACAATCCCAACCTAGGTCTTGCCAAGATACATAATCCTACCAAGTTTCATCAAATTCCATCCTGTTCTTCATGACTTATCGAACAGAAACCAATTTCACATAAGTGACCCTGTGACCTTGAAAATTAGGTCAAGGTCACCCAAATACAATCCCAACCTAAGTCTTGCCTAGATACATAATCCTACCACGTTTCATCAAATTCCATCATGTTCTTCAAGACTTATCGCACGGAAACCAATTTCACATAAGTGACCCTGTGACCTTGAGAATTCGCTCAAGGTCATCCAAATACAATCCCAACTTAGGTCTTGCCAAGATACATAATCCTACCAAGTTTCATCAAATTCCATTAAGTCCTACAAGACTTATCGCACGGAAACCAAGAACCTGAACAACAACAACAACAACAACAAGAAGCGGAAGAAACGGGCACTAAAACAATATGTCCCCCGGCTTCCACCGGGAGACATAAATATTGACACAAAATTACACTCTACCCTCAGTTCTTTGCCAGTTATACTTGTGCAAGGTACAAGCCAAACAAACCCAACAACATTGTTTTCAACTTTTGGGGAATGTCAAGGAGACAGAAGTAATTTTATCATGGGGCCTTTCATGTGAATTGACTAGATGCAGTGTTTTTTCATTTATTGGGAAAATATAACCTTGTGTTGTGTCAGCATTCAGTTTCAAATCACACTGTATGGGCTTTTGTAAAATAACTAAACAAGAGTGCTGTGTGAACAGCCCGTGCCTCAGCTGATCTTGACATTCATCACACTTGCAGCTCTATGAACTTGGGAAAGGATCAAGGACACCATGTTCTGATTAAGTCTGAACTTTATAGAAGAACACTTACATGTGCAACATAAAAGTTCAAAGGAGTTCTCAAGTTATAATGAAGAGTAAAATTCATGTATGTTGCACTGTAACCCCACAAACGAGATCCAGGTCATTCATGTACTATCTCAGCATGACCTTCATACACAATAATTAACATGTGTAGCTAACTCAAAACAGATCTCAAGTTATCAAGTAAACAGTAAATTTCGTGTCAGTTGTCCTGTGAATTAGCATTAGAATGCCCATTGACTTACATAGTAATCAATAGGAAAGCTGCATTGAACGATAAGTACCTGAAATGAAAATCCTTAAAAATCCGGAATCCAAAGCAGTGCCACCTAGTAAACAACTGTTTGACCCATCCACAACAATATTTCCATCACATTTCAGCTTAATCTGAGGGACGGTTCTGAGAACAAGTGAAAAATAGCAAAACCATACAAAAAATTCATTAAAAAAATTGCAGCACCACCTGGTGAACAAATTGGGAACTGGGTGTCCCCAGGAGTGTCAATGTACGATATCAAAGCAATTGGGTGAGCGGTTTCAGAGAAGAATTTTGAAAGTTTGCCCCAAAAAAGAACAAAAAATTCATAAAAAATCCAAAAATCAATAGAGCGTGACCATTTGAACATACTTGGTAGAAATCCACCCAAGGCACATCCCCACCAAGTTTGAAGTAAATCTGGTCAAAATTATTAAAGTTATGACCATTACAAGAAATTCCCATGTTAAACTTTCCTATTTAAAACTTTTGTAGAGATTTTTGAAAAAAAAAATCATAAAAAAATCCAAATTCATTGGAACATGACCATTGGAACAAACCTGATAGACACCCACCCAAAGTACATTGCCACCAAGTTTGAAGTAAATCTGGATGATGGTTTTGGAGAAGAAGTCGAAAATGTAAATTAGCATTAAAATGCCCATTGACTTACATGGTAATCAATAGGAAAGTTGCATTTACCGCAAAGGAGCCGAATTGAAAAAATCCTTAAAAATCAGGAATCCGCAGCATTCCCACATAGTGAACAACTTTGTTTGGCCCTTCCATTAGGAACATATCCACCACATGTAAGCTTAATCTGAGTGACTGTCCCGGAGAAGAAGTCGAAAATAGCTATAACACACAAAAATTAAGACAAAAACTGCAGCGCCACCTGATGAACAAATTAACAACAAGGAGTCCCTAGATGTGATCCTGTGTGATATCAAAGCATTTGGGTAAGGAGTTTCGGAGAAGGTTTTTTAAGATTTGTAGGAAAAAAAAAAAAAAAAAAATTCATTAAAATTCCAAAAATCACTGGAGCATGACCATGTGAACAATATTGGTAGAAACCCACCCAAGGTACATTGCCACCAAGTTTGAAGTTAATCTGGAAGACAATTTTGGAGAAGAAGTCCAAAATGTGAATTAGCATTAGAATGCCCATTGACTTCCATAGTAATCAATAGGAAAGCTGCATTGACCGACAAGTACCAGAATTGAAAAAATCGTTAAAAATCAGGAATCCGCAGCATTCCCACATAGTGAACAACTTTGTTTGACCCTTCTACAAGGAACATATCCACCATGTTTCAGCTTAATCTGAGAGATGGTTCTGGAGAAGAAGTCGAAAATAGCTATAACACACAAAAATTCATAAAAAATTAGGAAAAAATTGGAGCGCCACCTGGTGAACAAATTAAGAACTAGGAGTCCCAGGGAGTGTTCCTGTGTGATATCAAAGCAATTCAGTGAGGGGTTTTGGAGAAGAAGATTTTTTAAGATTTACCCAAAAAAGAACCAAAAAAATTCGTTTAAAATCCAAAAATCACGGGACCGTGACCATTTGAACAAACTTGGTAGAGACCCACCCAAGGCACATCTCAACCAAGTTTGAAGTGAATGTGGCTGATGGTTTTTGAGAAGAAGTCGAAAATGTGAATTGTGGACGACGGACGGACGGACGACGGACGGACGGACGACGGACGACAGACCCTCAAAAAACCTCAGCTGACTGACAAGTCAGCTGAGGTAAAAATAAATGAAAAGAAAAAAAACCTTAAAAATGTACATGGCTGATTTCAACTGTACTTGTATGCTACAGTTTTCTGTGTACATCTCATCTGTACAGCGTGCATCTGTAGGCCTACCTTGAATAAAGTCACTGTTTTGAAGAGTATTTGCCAACCTTGCTTTGGTAGCCCTACACTGTATTTCATAAATTTTGTATGTGATAAAAATGGTAAAATACAGTGTACTGGCTTAATTAGCACAGCAAGGCTGAAAAAAAAAATCTTCACCATCGTGCGCCCCATCAAGGCAAAACAGGCCTTTGCCATTGTGATAGGCAATCTGTGAGTGTGACACAGACAACAATAGATATAATTCTGAACTGGTAACCATGCTCCACTACTTCACGTTTCCACCCTTCCCATCCCTCTCGTGTAAATTAGGTGCACAGAAAAAGTTTTAGGTTTGATCACATGGTTTTATTACTGGGCCAATACAAAAGGTCATGTTCATAAAGTTTATTGATAAACACAGGGTTGACATGGAAACACACTGGGGGATCCAGGCTTGGGAACTGCAGGCATTGACTCAATGATCAGCCACACGGACCATGTATGGTCTGGTGACAGGCTTGAACTCTGTGGGCTCCAGCCTTATTGTAAACAAAATACTTACATCCTCACACCCAAAATCCACTTCACTCTCCCCCTCCTCGACATAATCCCTCCCTGCCCACTCCTGAATAAGGCTAATGGCCTGGGCACTCGTAAATTTACGATGGTCACCTGCACCTGAACTGGTGCAGGCCGCTGCCATTTTTGTGACGTCATGCACCTCAGGGGAATCTCCTGGTAATCCCCTGACAAGCAGAGACGCTGGAGCAGGCGGTGTACACATATAGATCGATGCACTTCATGGGGGAAACACAACACCTGTCTCTGTCAAGTTTGGTGTTGATTTCTGAGTTGTTTACACATGTAAGGCTAAGCTACAGTTTGCCTAGGATCAAGACACGTGATTACCGGTCGTTAACGACCGGTCTGACCGTTTAAGGGTTAATGTATATTTTGTGTGTGTGGACTCCACATGATGGCGTCCCAATCGGCTGTGTACTTGGCCCCGTGGGGGCGAAAATGTATCAATAAAGCTATTGGTGTCCTTACCCTGTGATGGTGTCCCAAAATTGTTTCAAGCAATGTTTGAGGACTCACTTATTGCAAAAGACTTTTCAATGGGCCACACCGAAGCATACTATATCATATCACATGCACTTGGGCCGTATTTTTTACAACAAACACTGAAAGATTTACAAGGAGTGTATTATACAATTCAGTTTGATGAGACTACCACAAGCCAGGTGAGAAGCAGTTGGATGTTTTGGTCTGCTTTTTTCATCATCAACAGGAAGTGTCCAAGTCCAATTTCTACATGCTTTGACGTTTGGACATGCATATGCTGAAAAAGTGACAGATGATTTGTTGGATCTTTTACAAAACCTCAAACTTCCTCTGACTTACCTGTTGAGTCAGACTTGTGATGGGCCCAATGTAAACAAGTCCATCAAAAGAAGGAAGCAAGCAGCTGTCACAGCAGACGGTTCCAAGGCACTTGTAGATGTAGGTTTTTGCAACAATCATGTGGTACACAACTCATTCAGGAAAGGACTTAATAAGTTTGGGAGTAAAGCAGAGGAGTTTTGTATTGACCTCACCTATTTTTTTAATCTGACAGCCTGCAGGAGGGAAGATATTGGCAGCGTGCAAGAAACACTTGGCCTCGATGAAACACATTTTCTGAGGCATGTCGACAGTAGGTGGCTCAGCTTGTTGCCATCTGTTGATAGACTAGTGTTGTCACAGTTGCCGGTCATCAAAAAGTATTTTTTGGAAGACTTAGCTAAAGAAAAACTTGACAAAAATGCATGCCACATCAGAATTTGTCGACTACGGAAGGATGAGAGGCTGGAAATCCAACTTACATTTTTGCAAGAAGTGAAACCTCTGTTTGATTCATTTCTTACTTCCTTTCAGTCAGAAAGGCCTTTGATACACACCCTTTGGTCCCCACTCATGGACAGGACTAAGAAATTCATGAAGAGATTTCTAAAACTTGACCTAGTAGATGGGAAGAAGGCAAAAGACCTGAGGGCAACTGATCTAAAAAAGTTGGACAATCACCTAAGTGAAGATAAAATAGAAATAGGTAATGCAGTGAGAGTGAAGCTCAGCAATGTCAAGCTGGCTGGCATAAAGAAAGGTTGTTTGCTGGATATGAAGAATTTCTATATTGCTGTGACTGCGTACATGGTAACAAGGCTGCCTTTAGATAACTGCTTGTTGGAGTCTCTTTCTTGTCTTCATCCTGATGCTACTATAGAGCACTATGCAAGTGCCACGACGGCGAGACTGCCCGTCTGTGATGCCTTTGTATAGTCAGAATAAAGTCTTACTATATTGCCTGACCGGTTTCGCCACAACCTGGGCTCATCAGAGGCTAATCCAAGACTGCCGCGTTTATTTTGCCTTGGGGAAGTAACGGATCCTGGTGACGTTTTATTACGTAATTGGACCAACGTGACAGGGCTTTTGTTACGTAAGATGGACCAACTGCTATATTGACGTCGGTCTAGTTTGGTCCAAGTATATCATACACATGGTTGTGTTTATGAACACCCTGTAACCAAGGAGATGGTAGGTCCCCCTGGTGGTAATTCCTGTAGGTTTCTGTTAATTCTACATGGAACTATGTTAATATTTAACATAGAGAAGGATGTCACTTGCCAAGGCTACTTTAATTTATTTTATGGTTCTTGATAAATTTTATTAAGCCATTAAGTGGAATGATCTGTTCCACTGTATTTTATTTACTGGGCAATCCATGGGGACAGAATGTGTCTTTTTCTGTATTGGAAGCATGTCACAAACAGTGTCAGTGGGGAGTAGGCACAGAACTGTGAAATTTAGTATAATACGACGCAAGCATGCCTATTTCCCCATGACATTTAAACCGAAGGGTTCCATTGTGCACAACTTATGGATCCAAGAGTGTTCTTTTTTCAGTCGAAGTGTTTCTGTTTTTTTCAACTGTGGTGGCGTGGGAATGTGACACAGGATTTGGACCGTGAGATTCAGTCCATTATGATCCTGTTGGGTGAAATGTCTGCCCAGGGGTTGATTGGTGTCCCGTTTCTTAATGTAGTAAAAATGTTCTCTTAATCCATCTCTCAGTTGACGGTACGTCTGACCGACATACTGTTTGTGGCAAATGTCACAAGTCAGTAGATAGACAAGGTTGTTGTGTCTGCACGTGCCTCCTGGGGGGATGTGGTAGGTACGGCCTGTTTGTGTGCTGACTGCTACACCACTAGTGTTCATCCTTACACAATATCTGCAGTTGTTGGTATCACACCGATTGAGTTCAACTGTGCCAGATATTGAGGGATGTGGTTGTGGTGTTGGTGGGTATTTTGTTCTGGAATGAACTAAAATATCCTTGAGGTTCCACAGCTATAAAAAACTTTTTGAGATATATGTGCGACAGCAATCTGACAAGCCCAACCTCGAATCAACATTTTTATTAAATAATGATTAATGTGGGATAATGAATCCAAGAGGCAAACAAAACCCCCGGTGCTCATCTTTATATGTTGATTTGTGTTCTCATCAAGTTTCAAAGGTGTACCTCAAATACTTTTTGAGATACATGCAACACAAATCTGACAAGCCTAACATCGAGTCAACATTTTCCCAAAGTTAATTTATGATTAACTTACACTGTACAATTAGTCCAAGAGACAAACAAAACCACAGGTGCACTCTTTCATATATTTATAGATGTTTCTACAAAGTTTCATGGTTGAATCTCAAATACTGTTTGAGATACATGCGACACAAATGTGACAAGTTTAATGTTGAATCAACATTTTCTCCAAGTTAATTAATGATTAATCCACACAATATAATTAATCCCAGAGAAAAACAAAACCCCAGGTGCACACCTTCATATACTGATACCTTTTGAGCTACATGCAACACAAATGTGACAAGTCTAACGTCAACTCAACATTTTCCCTAAGCTAATGCATGATTAATTAAGACTGTATATTCAACCCAAGAGACAAACAAAACCCCAGGTGCATGCCTTTATATATTGATAGATGTTTCCACAAAGTTTCATGGTTGTACCTCAAATGCTTTTAGAGATATGCGCGACACAAATGTGTCAATTTTAATCTCGGATGTACAGACAAGGGCAAATCCATATGCCCCTAGTGGGGGCAAAAAAGAACCTATTGTTAAGTTTGTGCTCTATTTTTCCACCTTTTTGTGTATTTTTCAAAAACTTAAACGCAAAAGGATTGAAACAGATATTTTTCAACATAAAAAGCCTTGAGTGAATGAATACCTTGACTGTGATATCACTTAAATAAAAAAAACGATAATAATCTTTTAAATCCATATGAATATGTACTCTGCTTTGATATGCCGATTTCTCCCTATATTTTCTGGTGAGAGAATTTTTCTTTTTTCCTTCAACTATGTACAACTTAAGCAAAGGAATGTTCATGAATAATAGATAGGTACATGCACACATTCAGTGAAGCTGAAAGGGAACTACATTATTATATACCTAAAAGAATGAATTTTTAATGCCAAGAAAGTGTGACCAATGGCAATAAAATATGTTAAAATTCAGGAGCTCCTGGGGGCTCTGTCCCGGACTTCAGGTAAGGGGTTGCAACCCCCCCCCCCCGGCTCAATTTAATTGCAGCACCCCCCCCCCTTCAGAATTTCTAGATCCACACCTGATATTAATTCAGAATATTAACATGATTATAGTGCTAACTAAGAGAAATATTATGCTGTTAGGTCTATTATAGGTATGTGCCGTGCAGTATCTATTATTGTGATCTCCAGTAAAACAGACAAGTGAACTGTATCACTATATGTATCATATTGTGAGATTTGTATTGAGATATATATTGAATTGTGAAAAAATGTGTGTTGTCCCAGCCCTACCTAATGATATGGCACCTGTTTTGAAAGAGAATCCCACTAAAAGCCAGGCAGTTATATTCATAAACACAATATTTCTCAGCTCCTTTTCAAGTGTTTGCGGTGTAAATTTTGTCTATGAGAAACTTCCAGTGCAATCTGCATTGACCTACATGTACATGCTAATCAATACGAACTTATGCATTAACAAACAAGTACCCAAATTACAAAATTAGTTCAAAATCAGGGATCCACAGCATCACCACCCAGTGAACAAGACATCTTTGTAAAACATAGATGCCCCCTGCCCTCGCTACCCTATTGATAGTGGTAGATGGGGCACTCGAGACCTTACAAAATTAGTGAATGTTGATCATACATCAATGTCACATATCTTTAAACTTTAACCTAGCCCTTAAAAAAAGACTAAAAACCTGGACAATATAAAAGTTATAGCTGAAAAATTAGTCATCATTTAGAACCATATTCAGCACAGTGGCTTTATGACTTTGGAAATTAGGCCAAGGTCACTCATTTTCACTTGACCATCTTCAGTTATTGTGCAAAAACCACAGGAAGTCTACTGTCTGTGTGTGACCCTCAAAACTGGGTCAAGGTCACCCATCTACAATTCAAACTACCCTTTATAGGCAACCATAAAGCTGTGCAATATAAAAGTGCTACCTCTAAAATGCAAGTTATCATGCAGAAACAGTATTCAACCAAATGGCTCTGTGACCTTTGAAAATAGGTCAAGGTCACCCATCTTTAAACTTGACCTACCCCCTAATATGGACAATTATCCAGTGCAATATCAAAGTCCTAATTTAAAATCCTCTTCAGTTATCATGTGGAAACCAAAGTTAACTCAGGTAACAACGTGACCTTGGAAATTAAATCAAGGTCACCAAACTTTAAACTTCTTCTAGCCCTTAGCAAGAACTATAGACCTGTAAAGTATCCCAGTCCTAACTTAAAAACTTCTTGAGTTATGGTGCAGAAACCACAGGAATTCTACAATGTCTCTGTGACCCTGAAAACTGGGTCAAGGTCACCCATCTTCCGACTCAACCTAGCCCTTACAGAGAACCATAAAACTGTGCAATATAAAAGTTCTAGCTCCAAGGTATAAGTTATCATGCAGAAAGCATGAAACCATATTCAGTAAAGTGGCTCTGTGACCTTTAAAATGAGGTCAAGGTCATCCATCTTCAAACTTTGCCTAGCTCCAAATATGGACTATAATCCTGTGCAATATAAAAGTCCCAGCTTAAAATCCTCTTCAGTTATTGTGCGGAAACCAAAGTTTACTCAGGTACCACTGTGACCTTGGAAATTAGGTCAAGGTCACTCATCTTCAAACTTTGCCTAGCTTTTGACTAGAATAATACACCTGTACAGTATGAAAGTCCTAGCTTAAAAACTTCTTGAGTTATTGTGCGGAAACCACAGGAATTCTACAATCTCTCTGTGACCCTGAAAACTCGGTCAAGGTCAACCATCTTCAAACTCAACCTAGCCCTTACAGAGAACCATAAAGCTGTGCAATATAAAATTTTCAGCTCCAAGGTATAAGTTATCATGTAGAAAGCATGAAACTATATTCAGTAAAGTGGCTCTGTGACCTTTAAAATGAGGTGAAGGTCATCCATCTTCAAACTTCGCCTAGCCCCAAATATGGACTATAATCCTGTGCAATATAAAAGTCCTAGCTTAAAAACTTCTTCAGTTATTGTGCGGAAACCAAAGTTTACTCAGGGACCACTGTGACCTTGGAAATTACGTCAAGGTCACCCATCTTCAAACTTTGCCTAGCTTTTGACTAGAATAATACACCTGTACAGTATCAAAGTCCTAGCTCAAAAACTTCTTAGTTATTGTGCGGAAACCACAGTCAACCGACTGACCGACCGGCCAACATGTGCAAAGCTATATGCCCCACATTCTTCGAAGGGAGCATAAAAAGTTCTTTTGACCCTTCCACACAGTATATTTCCACACAGTTACAGAACAATCTGAGTGACAGTTTTGGAGAAGTTAGATCAACATAGCATGAACACCAAAAAATTGACAATGGATGGACAGAAGAATGGATGAAGAATGACTGAGCTTCCTTAATGCTCAGATGAGCAAAGAGTCCCTCCAAAATTACTGGATGTAACTTATTAAACACTCTCTCCCCACCCCCAGAACTTATCTGCTATGGTAGGAGTACCTTTCTCTTTGTTGAAGACGACATTTTTCAGTAGGATGTCATTATGCGTGAAACAGACGGATGAGCCGAGAACAGTCAGGTGTTGTTCCAGTTGTATAATCTCCTCTGCCAGCCTTTCCTTACTCATCACTTCTTTCTTAAGTCTGCAATGAAATATACCAGCTCTATTATACATATCAATTCTTTCAGTGCCAAATGCGACTAGTCAACCTACTGTACTTAAAGCAAGCTGCTCTGGATTATAATAAGGACGCAAGTTGGAACAGGGGGCAAGCATGATGCCAGAACAACTAGTCCTGAGGGCTAGAGGAGATTTCACAGTAGAGTCCTGAGTTACACAGAATTGTGATTTTATTGCAGAGCCCTGAGTTACATAGAATATAATAGCCCAGGTCAACAGCTTTCCTTAACGCACCCAAAATGTGGTACTGAAAGAGTCAAGGTGTCAGGGTGCCCAGGAAGTTATTTGAATGTAAGATCTAAATTCATACCTATGTTTTGAATACAGTGCTACCCTGCCGTATTTGGCAACCCTCTCTTCCACATTAAAAACAAAAACAAAAGAACCAGGCCATGTACAACAGGTGGAATGTGACTCCAGGTAACTTAACAAAGAAATGGACTCTTGTGCCCTGCAAAATGTGGCCACAAAGAGCAGGTGACCTCTCCTTGCAGTGACTGCATGCAGGAGTATCACTAAATTAAAACACTACTTTTGTAAAATTCATGGTAATAGTTTAGAATTTTGGCATTATTTGTACATGTTCAGGGCCATAGAAAAAGGAGGGAGTGCCCAGAAGGGTTGGATAGTCAATCAGGGATAACACAGTACATATCTCTAAACTCTACAGCAATGAGGTTCCTTTTTTGACACACTATGCAGTACATGTATGTTACTTGCGGACACCACTTAACACCTGTAATTTTGGACTTTGATGCAAATTTATTTGGTCCTCTCATAATATGGGATGTGCACATTTATAGCCCTATTGTAAGGCAACAGCAACAATCTGCCACAATGATGGGAGTGTACTGTTGGAAAGCTGAGGAGGTTCAGTGTTTTTGTCAAAATTTTTTCAGGGGGTCACAAGAAGGGAAATTCAGGGCAGAAGACTAAGATTTTCACCAGTTTTATATGCAAAGAAACAAGGCTTGTGACCCTTTAAAATTTTCTCATTTCAGGTTTTGAAAGGGTAATATACCCCCATTTGGGGGGTTAATGGAAACATTGATGTTTCTAACATTAATTTGTGAGAATAAAGAATACTTGTTCCACATGTACAGTGACTTCTTGCATCAAGTTCACTGTGTGTTCACAGAACATGACTATGACTTTGTACACAATTCATTTGGTCCAATTTGCTAGTTTGGTAAGCAAAATAACTTTTGTTATGTTTTAAACAGGTTTCTGTTCATAAATATGAGAACATGTACTTCCTTTTTGAATGCTCCCCTCTTGAGAGGAACTGAGTATCTTTAAGACCATCCTGTCACTACACTACAGCTGATTTATCCAATAAATTTACCTGTACAGTGGTTAATGTCTTGAGAGAACACTCCAATGAAAGACCACCTGGCTTTCGACATTCCCTTTTCAATATACTGTATTTCCTGTAGTACTGTGACAGATATAGCTGTTACTTTAAGGTTTTGGGGTTTTTTGTTTTTGTTTTTTGTTGTTGTTGTTGTTGTTGTTGTTGTTTTTTTTTTTTTGGTAAGACCAGAATTTGTATCTGGTTGTAATGATTATTCTATATATTGTTATCCCTAAGTCATGTTCATGGTAGTAAATTAAGTTAAGGGATCAAAGGAAGCTAGCTGCACTTTGCAAGATGATTCAAGCATTGAATTTCGCTATTTTATCTATAAATGACTTTTAAAGATAGCACTCTGCTATTGTTTAGATGTCTACAAAGATAATTCAAGTAAATAAATATATGAAATAGTACTTGATGACACTGTTCTGTAGTGATGAACAGAAACATGCATTTGCTCAGTTTCTTTACAGTAGAATTGGTTGCCATGGCCCCATTTTGTTTGTTTACAGTTTCGCTTTTGTAATGATGTATACATCAAAGCGAGACTCCACTTCTTCACGGATAATTCTGTTGAAATTCCTCCAAATTCACTGAATTTCTTTAGTATTTAGTTCCAAGGTTATTAGAAAGAAAGCAGTAAACTTATTTTATACTTGTGAGCAGTTTCAGATCTAAAGATAAAGTATTTATTGAGCGATATGCAATTTTAAACTTAATTGGGGAGAGAAGGAAAGAGGATAATTTTTAAGCCTGCTGGGAGGCTATATAAATTAAAGGCACCACAGAAGGCCTGGTCATTCATGACTCTGGTGAGTCCTCGCATACAGACAAAGTCAACAGACTGACGCGAGAGGTTCATTCCTAGTTTTAGGATAGAATTCCATAATTTTTGAGTCAAATAATTTCTTAGTAATTTTTCAGTTCTAGATTGAGAAACAGGAAGATGCTGATAGATTGGAATCTATACTGCAGGGCTCGAAAATTCCTATGATCCGACGTTCCGGGACAAGCTAAAGCTCTTCTCGGACAGTGACTTTCAAATTCAACTTGTCCTGCGGACAAGCAAAAGACAAGAGGGCTGTGTGAACAGCCCATGCTCAGCTGATCTTGACATTCATCACACTTGCAGCTCTATGATCTTGGGAAAGGATCAAGGTCACCCATGTTCTGAGTAAGTCTGACCGTTATAAAAGAACACTAACATGTGCAACATCAAGGTTCAAGTAGTTCTCAAGTTATAATGAAAAGTAAAATTCATGAATGTTGCACTGTGACCCCAGAAACGAGGTCAAAGTCATTCATGTACTGTTTAAGTATTAGACTATCCAAAAATATGAATAAGCGATAAGAGGTTATCTAAAGGTGCCAGCTTCAGATCTCCCACCTTAAAGGATCTTCAGCTGGTAACTACTCGGAACATGTTACAGAGCCTGTAATTGCATATTTCTACCAGAAAGTCACAAAGTGTTCTAGCCTCTTAAAGACAACTGAAAGATGAAACCACTTTCTGCTGGTCGTAAATGTGTGCTGTGAGAGTGTCTGGTCAGGATAGTAATTTCACATGAACGGGCTACTCTAGGATGTAATCTACCACATATACCTGGTAGGGAGCTAAACATTCTTTAAGGTTAGGGCATAGCATTATCAAATACCAACCCCACCCTCACCCCCACTTAACCCCCCCCCCCAAAAAAAACAATGCTGCTACTTTATGGTAACATTGATTTTTTTCTTCAGAATTGCTGTCCTTGTTCTCCCTCCTGAATTAAAACAAATAAAATTTTCTAAATATTTTGAATAAAAAAGTCCAAAGAACCTCAAGCTTCTTATCCTATATAAAATGGCACTTCATCATTATTTCTGGATGGAATTAACTAAGTCATTCTTGCCAGTCCTGTAATTTTCCATATACATGTCCTGTAATTTCACTTAATTTTACTGTATTATTATTTTCTTTTATTTTCCTGCTGGTACAAAACCATGAAAATAAAAAAGACAACATTTAAAACAGTACAACCATAGCAAGGAATGACTTTTCTAATGCAATTATTCCAGGCAGCAGTATTTAGATTTCCAAGATACCCCCCCCCCCCCCCCCCCCCGCAAAAAAACCTTGAAACTTCAATTACTGAGTAAACTGAAATTTACCTGTCATCTCTCTCCTTCTCTGGGAAACTCATTGGGCAAATATCAAGCCACTTTCTCAACTTCTTGAAAAGACAAGGCTCTTTGTCCAGCTGAATGCTCTCGCTTCCCAGTTTTTCATCCAGTAGTTTCTGTGCGTCTAAATGGTGACACTGAGCCATAGTTTTAGTGACACACCTGAAATGAACAGAACTGTAGCACATGTATGCATTAATCATAAATTTTCCCTAGAGGAATACTGAAATATTCCAAACTTTCCTCCTGAGGAAGATCCATTCGAGAATATGTGTATTTTGACTTGACAATTTTTGCCCTTCATTTCAGTTTAATCTAACTCGGGGTGAATAGAATAAAGCTTGGAAAATGCTAATTCGGGACCAATTTGGGAAATTAAACTAGGCAAAATTAATAACCCTCCACTATAAGCAATTCTTATATAAAAAAAACCACACACATATTTTGAATATATTCAATGTTTCTTTTATTCTGTATACACTTTAGAGTAGATCTGTAGAGGCAATCCTGTCTGATCAAATGAAGTTACGCTTCATTGCACAGTGTCAATAAGCAGACAAAGTCTAAATCACAAGTTCGCAAGAGTACCTGTAGAGCGCTCAAACATGCATAGGAACTGAGTGCAGAGTCCCATCAGAAGTTATCACAGATGGTGCTTGGTTGCATCAAAAGTTATCACAGACTGTACTTAAAGTTAAGGCATTTTCTGAGTTCAATAGAGCAGAAATTGACTCATCACTGTGTCACATAAAGCACCTTTAAATGTCCATTCAATAGGATGTGTAGCCACCACGGTTGTCAATGCACTGTTGGCAGCGTTTTCGCATGCTGTAGACGAGCTTTCTCACAAGTGCCTGAGGTATACTGTCCCATTCCTCCAGAAGATAACGCCGTAGATCTGCGAAGTGTGAGTTAGGACCCATCTTCTGGTCCACACTTCTTTTCATATGGTTCCACAGGTGCTCAATCCAGTTGAGGTCAGGTGAGCATGCTGGCCATTCATTCCATCACCTCAACACTCTCACTATCCAGGTAATCACGAACCACAGCTGAAACATGTGGCCTGGCATTGTCGTGCATCAGCATGAAGTTGTCTCCAATGGCACCCGCATACAGAATAACATGGGGTTCCAGGACATCCGTTATGTACCGTCTGCTTGTCATTGTTCCTTCCATGATGACGAGGTCTGTCTTGCCATTAGCAGAGATGCCCGCCCAGACCATGATGCTGCCCCCTCTGTATGCAACTGTGGGCTGAACACAACAAGCAGCGTGTCTTTCCCCTCACCGTCTCCATGCACGAACACGTCCATCACTTCTGTGGAGGGAAAAGCGACACTCATCAGTGAAGAGAACATTGCTCCATCCTGCATGTGTTGTACGGACATGTTTTCTTGTCCACTGCAACCGAGCAACCTTGTGGAAGCGGCTTTTTCCCCATGCTCCGGGACCTTAAACCAGCAGCATGCAGTCTGTTACGAACAGTCTGTGTGGACATGCGTCTTTGGTGAGGATTGGCTCTCTCCAGCTGGCTCTGAATATCAGGACCTGTGCGGCTCCTACTCCTCAGTGCTGCATTGACGATGAAACGGTCTTGTTGCCTGGTGGTCAGCTTTGGACTTCCCGGGTGTGGTAAATCTGCAACATCATTTGTGTTTCGGTATTTTCTCAACAACTCATTGATGGACTTGTGGTTCACACCCATTGCCCGTGCGACAGCTCTGCAACTTTCACCGGCTTCAATGCGACCTATGGCTCTTGCCCTGTCCATTTTGGATAGCCTTGGCATGGTGATGTTCACAGCTTGACCAGTGATGGCGAATCCATAACTGACAGAAAAAAAACCATGCCTTTATACCCATGATTGGCAGTTTCTGGCCACATTACACAGGTATGGTGAGAAAAATCAGTGGTCAGGAAGGTCCTAACAGGGACAGGAAAGACCACTCACGATCCTTTCTGCGAAGTGCACTTTTTGACTTTGTGTCACATTCAGCCCATGTGCATTCAAGCATGGGATCCAACTCTGCTCATCTTTACACATGATGTAATCAAAGGATTATGCTACACATACATGTGCGTATCTTTAAATTACCTAAAAAAGTATGGGTATACCATTAAATTATTTAAGCGGAGGGTTATTAATTTTGCCTAGTTTATAAATACTCAGAAATATAAATGATTATGCAGTAAATACTTCTTTTCTTTGACAAAATCAGTATATTGAATTTGTGGGTGGTTTTAACAGATTTTATAAGAAGATAACAGGCTTGACTGGCGGCAAAGAAAACAGCTGTTGTTCCAGTCCTAACTGGTTTCTTTCAGTGTTTGAGCTTGTCAGCTGGCGGATGACTGAAAACACCGTCACCCTGTCTTGCTCGAAGTAACACTGGCAATGATTGTCAAACATAATGTAAAAACGCCTGGGGGCAGAGGATCTACTACCAAATGCCAAGTCTGACATGTCAGTGTGATGTGCAGTAGTTTAATTGGGTTGTTTAATTGTCCCATCACATTCGATCCCATGCACCCTGCTCACCCGGCTAAAAAGTGTGGTGTTTCTAGCAATACGTATCACTTGTCTGATACAAACTCCATATGCTTGTTTCTCTGGAATGTTTCCTGTCAGATCAGGGTAGAAGATAATATCAAATTTGAACTGGTCCCTTTTGTCACATATTTTGTTACATACTGGTTGTTCTTTATTTCTATATCCAGATCAAGGAAAGTAGCTCACAGACGACTAGTTATAACATAAGCTCAACTGCCTGACAAGTCAGCTGAGCTAAAAACCATTCGACCATGACCATTTCAACATTTGTAGGAACTCACCCAAGGTACATCCACACCAAGTTTGAAGTAAATCTGGCTGACAGTTTTGCAGAAGAAGTCAAAAATGTGAATTATGGATGGATGGAAGGACAACGGACCATCCTATAAGCTCAGTTGACTGACAAGTCAGCTGAGCTAACTAGAGAGCTGTGTTAACAGCCCGTGCTCAGCTGACCTTAGCTTGTTCACAAAATAAAAGTTGCAACTGAATAGGCCTGTATTGAGCTTTAGCTGAGTGAGTGTGACATTTTAGAAGTATTTCTAAAATCTGCGAAAAGAAAAATTCATTAAGGACAGGTAAGACACCAAAAATAAATCCCACTTTAGTCGATCCTAGCTCAAAATGTATTTCAGTTAGGATAACATATCATATATGTGTGTAATCGTCATACTCCAAAGAATTTATACGTTCCTTATTTGGGTGTCTGTGATGTTAATTGTTGAATAATCAATTGAAAGTTGACCGCAAAGCATACACCCCATAAATGTCGATATAAGTCACTAATTATTTATGATAAAATCGTTATTACACTTGCATCTTAATCCTGATATATTGGCAACAAAAAACGATACTGCAATTTTTTATGTTTGTTTTCGTTTTTCTGTTATCCATCCTCAAAGTTTGATATTTCAATTTCCCTTTTGATCTTCAGGATTTTCATTTTCTTTTATTTCATAGAAAAAGAATGAAGCAAAATTTAGAAAATCGCTGAATAGTTTTTGCAATTGAGACATTAGAGAATCAAAAGCCATTAACAGGATTAAATTTCGCCCAGCCGTTTTCTTGAAAACCATTCTTAGGTGGGGTTCTCGTCCTTTTATCCTTTCTGAGAAAACATGCTTCAAAGGCCTTTGATGTTGATCATTTGCCTCTGAAACAATACCATTTGCTCAAGTTGAGTTGATTTTTGTACAAAACGTAGTAAACATTGTCCCTTAATATTTGGGGAGGTTGTCAATCAATTCTTGGCCAATCACATGAATAAAAGAGCCTTTGAAGTATGGAAAACTTTATTCAGCGATCGGTCAAATGGCAGCAGCAACAGTCTGGTTTCAAAGTGTGACGTCATTGAAGCGGCCCTTCAGGCCCTGTGACCTCAAGCCTGGCAATGATAGTTGTGTTGCCTTGCTTCGGTGGGGCGGCCTACGGCCGCTCAAGGTCAGTGCACGGATGGTGGGTTTGGTCTTCCGCCCCCTATCTCTTCATACCGTATTTAAGGATAGCATTTTATTGTATATACTCCTATCTGTATACTTTATGTAGTTAGCTTGTTAGACTTGTCTGTACACTTTACTTAGTTAGCTTGTCATATATTTGTAGTTATTTTCTCAATGAGTTTCATTTCTCTTCCCAACCTGAGTTTTGAAACGCTATTTTGTGTGTTTTCTCTGCTGTTCACGTTTATTCTTATTTCGATGTGTTTTTTTGTCCTTTTGTTTCCTCATCCCTGGGTTTCGATAAAATATTATTATGTATGAGGGTATTGTTGATAAAGTGCCAGTATTTTCCCGGCCTGTCTTTGGTGTGCAGGACCACTGGGGTAATCCCTCGCGGCACCTTTGAAGGGACATCGTCTGATGATTCCCACTCCTCTTGAACATTTATAGTCTCCCTTCATTAGAACACAAAACAAGCAAGAAAACTATAAAGTAAACCACTATGGCTATGATACGTTTGCATCTTTTCCCTGCCCACAAGCATACTTTCGGCATGCCACCTTATTTCGCATTGCCACCCTGATACCACTCTCCTTTTGCCATGGGCCGTTGCTACCTGCAGCCATGTGACAGGCTGTTAAGTATGACTGATGGGTGGCATTGTTCCGTTTGGCGGCTGAAAACCAAAAGAAGGACACATGGATGTTCAGATATCCACATGCCTGTGTGGTTTTTGGCATTTTTCTCATATTTCTACTTTAGTTAATAGCTTGAAATTTTGACAACTAATAGAAAGGACGTTCATCTTGTAAAAAACATTAAAATCTCAAAATTGGCCATGCAAAGGTTTTTGAAGTCTTACCTGTCCTTAAATTAATTACTGTAACTTGCTTTATTTTGGCATGTATAAATTTTCACAGTTTTTGTATTTTTGACATTTCACTGTGGTTTTAATTTCACCGTTTTGGACATAGTTTCCATTCAAACAATGTTAATATACTATTTCCATGTGTTTTTATTTTCATGGTTTTGTGCCACCAGCGAAATAAGCATAAATAAGAATACAGTGAAATTGAAGCAATTTACAGCAGTGTAAGAATGCCCATTGACTTACATAGTCATCACCAGAAAGGGTGAATTTTCTATTAAGTACACAAGTTGAAAAAATCGTTAAAAATCAGAAATCCACTGCAGTGCCACCTAGTGAACAAATTTGTTTGATCCCTTCCACAAGAAACATATCCACCAACTTTTAGCTCAATCTTAGTGATGGTCCTTGAGAAGAAGTAAAAAACAGTGAAAACACACCAAAAATAAAATCCTTTAAAAGGTAGTGCCACCTGGTGAACAAAGTAAGAACTAAGAGTTCCTAGGAGTGTTCCTGAGTGATATCAAAGCAATTGGGTGAGTGGTTTGTGAGAGGACTTTTTTTAAGATTTGGCCAAAAAGAGAACAAACAATTCATAAAAAAAAAAATCCAAAAATCACTGGAGCATGACCATTTGAAGAAACTTGGTTGAGACCCATCCAAGGTACATTGCCACCAAGTTTGAAGTGAATCTGGCTAGCGGTTTTGCAGGAGTCGAAAATGTAATTGTGAATGGATGGACGGATGATGGATGAATCAGCCTCCTAAAAGCTCAGCCTGACTCAGACAACTAGCCCATTCCACACCCCAACATCCTCACTGTGTGGCCAACTGAGAAACATTAACTTGGTCTAAAATAATTTTTAAGATACAAGGGTTTCCCTCCTTGTGAGGACCCTCGTTTACCAGAGGCCACCCCTCTTTAGAAGGACCCCAATCCTACTAAGCAGAATGTGCTGCATTTGCATTATTTTGTCTCCCGCTGCCAACTTTTCAGCTGCATTTGGGAGGGCTGGGGGGTTTGTAAAAGGGGGACCATCGTACATGTACCAGCATTCAAGGTGAGTTTTTTGCACTACTTTAGAGGTACAGTGAAAGCTCGCTATACTGACACCATCTGTTCCCTAACAATGTGTCAGATAACTGAATATGTCAGATAACTGAATCAAATAACAAACAAAATGAACTCTTTCCCATGAAAGTTTGTGTCATTATATTAATTGAATGTGTCGGATATCTGAGTGGCATTATAGTGAGGTTTCACAGTACTTTCTTCCACCCTGACAAATGAATGAAGTGCAAAACAAGGTGAACTTTTTACGTAAAATAACCAATAAACATGTGTGAAACAATGGTTGTAAAAAATAAATAAAATAAAATAATAAAATAAAAGCCTCAGGAGATTGCCCAACAGCCAAAACTTGTAAAATAAGTGTCTTAGCATCCCATTCTTTACAATTGAGAGCCTAATTTTAAAGTTCAAAAACTAATTTTTGTGTAAAGCCCTGGAATTTTAGGGCTATGTGGAAAACCATGCTGGCCTTGTTCCACTGAATATAAGCTGCATGTTCGTACAGGCAATGCACCCACGCACTGCAATTTAAGTAGAGTATTAAATCACAATCAGAGATTGCTGGCTCCTTGGCCTCCCCCCCCCCCCCCCCCTTACCTTATTGATAACTTTGGTAACCACACGTCTCACTTGGATTAACTGTAGTCATGAACAGTAAAAAAACTAAAAGGATAATCTTGCAATGGTACATAGTACCAAAAAATAATATATACAATGTAGTTACATAAATAAAATGTAGCATTTCTTACATGATTAGCTAAAGTTATTTTTAGGTGCAGGATCTACAACTTTGTGGTACTGAAAAAGTCAAGGAGTGCTCGTACAAAAATGTGCCATCCTCTACATTATCTGTTCATATCATTTTTGACCTTGGTCACTAGGTCAGTGAACTTGGACACCTGTTCAAAAGGCGTAATAAGCATGTACATGTGCATTCAAACTGAAAGGAGGTCAAAGTCAAACTCTTTTGGCTTGAACTTCCACATGGATGTGTACATGTATACTGACCTGACCAAATCATCCTACATGGATGTCTATATACTAACCTGACAACATCATCCTGTCGCACCATTTTCTCATCCAGACATACGCCCGTCTCAAATCCATAACAGATGCCATTCTTAAAGCAGCCATAGAGAGGCTGGGCCAGACCTGCCTTGTGCAGGATTATCATGTTCAGCATCTCCATCTGCCGGTCTATGATCAGGTCTGTTTTGTTGCCATAGACACGCACCAAAATTACATCTTTTTGCTCCTTGTCATCAATTTGTTGACATCCTACAAGCGTGTTGGTGATTCCTTCTGTGAAGTGCTAAAATTAAAACAAAAGGACTGTGACTTTGAGTCCTTTGCTCAGCTGACGTTGCGTGCACAAAATGAAGTGGTCCCGTGACGTTTGGAAGTAGGTCACGGTCACTTTTCTTGAAGATTCTTATGCACAAATATGAAACTACTGGCTCAGTAGTGACAGTCCTAGTGTAAATAAAACCTGTCCCAGTGGGCACCTCCGCTAAGTGGGCACGGTTGCCGGGCCCAGTTCCCTTACTTCCCATGTTATTAGACCTGCGCTAAGTGGGCACCTGTCTGAAGTGGGCACTTTTGCCCAGTCCCAAGGACGCCCACTTAACACAGGTTTTACTGTAGTATTAAAGTTATCAAGCGAACTGTAATATTCATGAAAGTGACCCTGTGACCTAAGAATAGAGTCACTGTCACTCATGTACTGTATAAATGTTGCCCATACATATATCAAAGACTACTAGCATCAAAGTCCCAGCTCAAATGCTTGTCAAGTGATCAAGTGAAATGGCCCAGTGACCTTGGGAATGAGGTTAAGGTCATCTGTGAAGTCTGTAAGTTTTGTCCTCCTACTGAGAAGTGTCCTTGCAATTTCAAAGCAATTGGCCCTGTGGTTTCGGAGAAACAGATTTTTTTAAAGATTTTGCAATAAAAAAGTAGAGAACTGTGACATTCCTGGTCAGCTGACCTTCCACTAAGAGAGCAAAGTGGTCTTGTAACCTTTTTAAGCCATAGAATAATGTCAAAGTCATCCTTTCTGAAGGACCCTCATCACTGCTTGTAACATAGAAAAATCTTCACTCACACAGTTTTTGAATCATCATTTATCCAAAGTTACCAAGATGTCGGCTGGATAAAAAATTTAAAGTCCAAATGACCTTGACCTTTGACATTTTGACGTCATATATAAATTACAAAAATATACAGTGTTACAATATCTACAATTTAAGCCCAACATGAACCACATCAGATAAAAGTTGATCAAATTACTGCTACATGAAACTTTCAAGGGTCCAAATAACATTAACCTTTGACCTTTACAGCTAGGTTACATGTCATCACAAAAACATGCAGTGTTGTAATACCTACAAGTTGAGTCCAACATGATTAAAATTGGATGAAAATTAACCCAGTTATGGCTGGAACAAACTTTCAAAGGTCCAAATGTCCTTGACCTTTGGAGGTCACATGTAAATAACCAAAATGTACAGTGCTCCAACAACTACAATTTGAGCCCAACATGATCAACATTGGATAAAGATTGAAGCTATGGCTAGATAAAACTTGCTGATGTCCAAATAACCTTGACATTTGACCTTTAGAGGTCATATGTAAATGACAAAAATGTCCAGTGTTACAATTACAACTATTTTGAGTCCAACATGATAAATATTGGGTTAAAATTGACCGGGTTATGGGTAGAAGAGAATTTCAAAGGTCCAAATGCCATTGATATTTGAACTTTAGAGGTCACATGTAAATCACAAAAATGTGTAGTATTACAATAGCTACAATTTGTGTCCAACATGAGCAAAATAGGATGAAAATTGACAGAGTAATGGCTACATGAAAATTTCAACGGTCCAAATTAAAAAAAGTGCAGTGTTACAAACATATTAATTGAGGGTGGATTGGTTTCCTGTACCTATAATAGTCTTGGAGATATTCAAGATTTAAATTTTCAAATGACCCTGATTTGCATAATTTTCAAAACCACTGAACCTCTTTGCAAAAACTCAAGACCTTCATGCACAAAAGTATAATGATGCAAATTTTGAAGTTTCTATGTAAAATAGTTTTTGAGTAAAATGTCGGAGAAAGAAAGAAAAGAAAGAAAGAGAGAAAGAAAGAAAGAAAGAAAGAAAGAAAGAAAGAAAGAAAGAAAGAAAGAAAGAAAGAAAGAAAGAAAGAAAGAAAGAAATTAGAAAAGCAGATTTGCTTCAAAGCAAACCTCTGTATGCCTTCAAAACTTGTAAATATTAATTACGCATATAGAATCATGAGCCTGTGTATCACAAAAATATGATACACGGTTTTTGTCAGCATAACGGTTTCAAGACATATTGTTCAACAACAGAATGAAGAACATATATGTCAGTTTTTATTTATTCTATATTCTGGTGTCCAGTCCAACTGGCAAAGAGATCGTTTGGGACGGAAGAAGTAAGCGGCAACATGGCGGCCAACAGCAGTGAATGCATTGCCATTGAAGTTTGAACATTCATCAAAGGCCCTTAATATCAACAAACACTTCCACAATACATACGATTTTTATAGGTGTTGATATATATCAAGTTCTTAATGACCAAACCATGGTAATAAAATCCTTAAAATGTGCAGTGCAAAACCCAGATCCACACGTGTGACATCATGCAGCCATGTGCACTTGTCAAATACTGTGACACCATACTGTAGTTACATCAGTTCTGAACAGGGGGCCGCACCCTCATCTTAGCTGTTTCTCATTTTGCTGTCTGCCAAAACAGCATTGAAGTTTCAAGGCTCAGTAGGCCTACATTAAGCCTGGTTTCATTTAATTTCAAAATCAAGATGAATAAATAACAGCAGGATATGACAGAGTACTATTCATACTAGTTATAAAACAGTAGCTGATAATATCATTTGTCTGCAATTTTGTTGGAAATATTTAAAGCTTAGATATGTTTTTGATTTTTTTTCAATTTGTGAGACTTTGAATTTGATAGGCTCCACATGAACATGAGGACAGCAAAGGAAGTAAATAGTAATGATATTTCATTTGCACATTTATCATAATCTGGATCACAAATTTTTAAAGAATATAAAAATGTAATAAATTTCATTGTAAAGCATTTCAAATTTTTAACTTTACATTTCTAATTTATTTCACATTTGAAACATTTATCATGTTATTTTATATAAGCAAATATGAAATCTATCTTTGATTTAAAAAATTAAGAGCATGAAGTTAGAATAAGTGATAAAAGAATATAAACATTTAATTTATATTCATTATTCAGCTAAACAAATTGTATTGTGTATCTTATCGTGACCTTTGTATCCAGATACATATCGTATCGTGAGAAAATGTTTTCTTGCAACCCTACATGTTATCACGAAAAAATAAAACACGAAGTGCTGTAATACATGTACCTTCAAGTTAAGCCCAACATGATTAACATCAGATAAAAATTGACCAAGTTATGGCCAGATGAAACTTCCAAATGTCCAACAACCTGGACATTTGACCTTTAGAGGTCACATATAAATTACAAAAATGTCCAGTGTTACAATAAGTACAATGTGAGTCCAACATGATCAAAATTGGATTAAAAGAGACCCATGGGCCTAATGCTCTGCTGGCATGGTGGCTATATTGCACCTGTTCATTTCAAAGTTGTGAGTTCTGAAGTGGCTTCTGAACATATAAAGCTTAATGTAAAAACTGTCCACCAGATGGCACTTTGCTCCACATGAAATCATAGCTTATCTTCACAACTCCTGTGATGAATATTGTTGCATGTGCCAAGACAACAATGAGTCCTTAACTTTATGTCCTCAGTGACCTTGGGACAGAATATCAAGGACACCCAGATTATGTAATACAGGAGGCCCATAGGCCTGCCTGGTGCTGTGGTGACATTGCCATTGAAGTCCAAGCTACACCAGGGTGCAATTCCAAATCACCTCTTTCAACTTTACAGGCATGGTGACCTCACAAAAATAGGTCAAGGTCACTGATATCATATATTATTCTAGCTTTGGACATTGTCTATATATCCTATAAAATTTGGCAAGACTAATCCAATTACTTTCCAAGATATGGAATTTTATATCTTAAAACACATTTTGGCTCATAATTTCCATCAAATTATAGGTGGCACCACTAGTATCGTTACAAACTGAAGACTTTGACCTACCCCACAAACCTACCAAATTTGGTGAAGATCTGCTACAAATTAAAGATGCTAGAATATTCACAAGATTTTCATATTCTGACCCCTATATCGCATAATATTGTAGGTGGCGCCACCAATATAAAAAAGAACCGAGATTATTACACCCCTGTAAGTCCTGAAAGTTATATTGGGCTAACATGAAAACTGTGGACACTACAGCGGTCACAAGATTCTCACATTTTGACCTGTATATTACATAATACTATGGGTGGCACCACCAACATTGATGTTGAAAAAGATTTTTATACACTTCATAACTCATAAACGTTATATGGGCCTATCTGAAGAATTGTGGGGTGCAGGGCATTTAACAAGATGACCTTAGATTCAAACTGGCCATTTGTCCTTGACCTTCAACTCAGATTTTAAAAAATTATGTTCAAAATATGCGTCCCACATCCAGCTTTCCATATATGGTCTGTTTGTTGAAATCGGGTCATATCTTTTAGAGTTATTCAGGAAATACAATAGACTTGGACAAATGCCAAACTCCATAATTCCTCTGTCACAGTGACCCCAAAAAGCAGGTCACCAAGTACAGTTTCATGTATTTTGCAATCAAGAGCAATTTTGATCTCGAGACTCAATTCTCTTTACCATTGATGTCCAAGCTACACCCTGCCATTACAAAGTCACCTTTTCAACTTTACAGGCGTGGTTAATGCACAGAAATAGGTCAAGGTCACTGATATTACACACAATTCTACCTTTGGACATCATCTATGATTCCAATAAATTTGGCAAGTCTAATCCAATTGTTTTTCTAGATATGGAATCTTGTATCTTTAAACACATTTTGGCTCATAATTTCTGTCAAATTATAGGTGGTACCACTAGTATCATCAGCAGCTTAGACTTTGACCTCTCCCATAATATGACCACATTTGGTGAAGATTTGTCAAAAATTAAAGATGCTAGAGTGTTCACAAGATTTTCACATTTTCACCCTTATATTACATAATATAGGTACACCAATATCGAAATCGGCCTGGATTTTCATGCCCCCTATAAGTCCTGAAAGATTTATTGGGCTAACTTGAAAACTGTGGACGGTATCACGCTAAAAAGCAAAAGTTTATGGACATTTCTAGTATGATACACCTATGTAAAAAAACATGCCCCATATTAATAAATATCAAACCCAGCAATGACATCAAAGAGATTCCAGAGTTAGCAAAGCATCAACATTCATCTTCCAATACCAAATTGTGAAGAAAGTAATTTTACTCCGGACTTGAGACAGGCAGTCACCTACAAAAGGCAACTGGTGGACGAGATGGACAGACATGAGTGATCGCATAAGCTCTGCAAGCTTTGGTCAGCAGAGCTCCAAACTGACCGAGTTATGGCAAGATGAGAATTTCAAATGTCCAAATGACCTTGATGTTTGAACCTAAGAACTCATATGTAAAACATTAAGACGTGTAGTGTTACAATAGCTACAATTTGAGCCCCACATGATCAAAATTCGATGAAAATTGACTGAGTTATGGCTATATCAAAATTTCAAGGTCCAAATGACATCGACCTTTGACCAGCATTAGTCAGCATTTGACACCCTTTCAACGCTGGCAAATGCTCTGAAACGCTGATTTACGCCAGCTACTACTAGCAAACACTCTGTAGTCCTCTCAACTAGCAAACTCAATGGGATACATGTGAAATTTGAATTCAGTTGAACTGGAATGAGAAAGATCCATGCAAATTTATGTCTTGTACTTGTACTAATCATTGATATACTTTTATTCTTTATATTGATGGGCAATACAACATAATTAATAATAAATTTCATGTATTATATTCACATCTATGCTAGCACAAGTCGGCAAGGTATAGCTTTGTGCTCGCATAGATGTGAATATAATACACGGAATTTATTATTAAATTCCATGTATTATGTTGAAGTCAGCAATATATAGCTTTGGGCTAGCATACCTGTCAAGTCTCCCCCATAAGGTGGGAGTCTCCCACTTTTTCACCCCCAATTTTTTTTATTTACTTGCAAAATTTTGCAAATTTGGCAGAATCTCTTGCATAAAAATTTAGTATTTATGTCTGTGTGCCAACACAGACATACTGTTTTTCTAGGAATTCTTTATTAAAGTGTGTGTGTCAACGCACACTTTTCTGTTTTTCTAGGAATTAAAGTGTGTGTGTCAATGCACACTTTTCTGTTTTTCTAGGAATTCTTTATTAAAGTGTGTGTGTCAACGCACACTTTTCTGTTTTTCTAGGAATTCTTTATTTCTTTCTTTCTTTCTTTCTTTCTTTACCGGCAAATTTGTCCGACATTTCATTTGAAAAGTATTATATGTAGAAACTCCAAACTTTGCACAATTATACTTCTATGGATAAAGTCTGGCCTGTTTATAATGAGAGGTCATGCTTTTCAAAATTATGCAAATGAGGGCTAATTAAAGTTTTAAATCTTCAATATCTTATATACTATAGTAGATGTGGTTCCGAGTGTATAGGAGTTGGATCATAGCAAGGTAAAGGTCATCTCACAGGTCAAGGTCATGTCAAGGTCAAAGGTCATGTCAAGGTCAAAGGTCAATTTCAAGCCAAAATGTCATTTTTGAGGTCAAGGTTCACTTCCGTTAGAGGTCATCTGAAGGTCAAAGGTCATTTCAGGGTCAAAGGCCACTTTCGGTGCTGGCTTTCTTCTGGCCATAACTTGTTCAATTTTTATCCAATTTTGATCATGTTGGGCTCAAATTGTAGCTATTGTAACCTTGCACATTTTATATATTTACATGTGACCTCTAAAGTTCAAAGGTCAAGGTGATTTGGACCTTTGAAAGTTTCATCCAATCATAACATGGCCAATCTCCATCCAGTTCTAATTATGTTGGACTCAAATTGTAGGTATTGCTACACTGGACATTTTTATAAGAACAAGTAACCTCAAAAAGGCAAAGGTCAAGGTCATTTGGCCCTTTGAAAGTTTCATCTTGCCATAACTTGGTCAATTTTACTCCGATTTGGTTCATGTCCGGCTCAAATTGTGGGTATTGTAACACTGTGCAATTTACATGTGACCTGTAAATGTCAAAGGTCAAGGTCATTTGGACTTTGAAATTTGCATGCAGCCATAAGCTTAATGGAATGTAAAGTACCAAAGGACAAAAGTTGTAGTATACAATATTTACAACCTTTGAAGGCACACAGACAGATTAAAAAAAATCTTCTTTGCCAGTTTCTTTCTTTCTTTCTTTCTTCTTTACCATCAAATTTGTCTGACACTTTTCTCAGACACTATTATACATAGAAACTGCAAAATTGGCATGATTGTACTTCCATATAAGGAGTTTGGCCGTTTAATACACAGAAATGCAGATGTTTAAAATTATGCAAATTAGGGGCATTTGAAATTTTAAATCTTGAATTAGTTCAAAGCTTTAATAGAAAGAGATGCCATTCCAACTTCTACTCCTGTGTTATGGAATAGTTGTACATTGCCATACTAATATGCTTTGAAGACACACACACACTGATTTGCTATGCAGCAAATCATCTTTTCTAGTTTCTTTCTTTCTTTCTTCTTTCTTTCTTTCTTTACAGGCAAATTTGTCCGACATTTCATTTGAAAAGTATTTTACATAGAAACTCCAAACTTGGCATGATTATACTTCCATACATGAAGCCTGGTCTTTTTGTAAAGAGGTTCAACGGTTTTGAAAATTATGCAAATTAGGGCCATTTGAAAATTTAAATCTTGAATATCTCCAAAAATATTATAGGTACAGGTAATCAATCCAACTTCGATTAATATGTTGGTTAGACTGCACATTTTTGTAATTTACATGTGACCTCTAAAGGTCAATGTCATTTTCACATTTGAAATTTTCATCTAGCCATAACTCAGTCAATTTTCAACCAATTTTAACCATGTTGGACCCAACCTGTAGGTATTGCAACACTGCATATTTTTGTAATTTACATGCAATGCCTAAAGATTAAAGGTCAAGCTCATTCAGGCCTTTTTGTTAAAACTAGCCATAAGCATAATGGAATGTGAAGTACCAAAGGCTTCAAAGATGGTATCAGTCAAGATTCTGGGGTCCGCTTTGGTAATTGATACTTTTAGCCCAGATAAGAGAGCCTGGGTTTGATATCAGGCTACGGGCAGCATGCTTGTCTGTATGTGTGCCCCTGAGTGGCACACAGAATGCCGTGTGTGACTGCTTTTGTCATGTTTACACAAGACAGACAAGACATAACTTAGAACATTGGAACAACACATAATAAATTAATTGGGTAAGACATAACAGATTCAACTGAAAGCCACAGGAAGCTGTAGTTTTCCTTGCAGTGAGGTTGCAAGGTTAGGATATCGTACAAGCCACGGGTAGCCAGGTCAGTGTTCAATGTAAACAAAGCATGCACAAGTATGAATAGACTGACGTGTACAAGTTGTATCATGCTTAGAAGACTGCTTGGTTCATGAGAATGAAATGGAAAAGAATGATGACACAGTCTGTGGTAGTTTATATTTTAGTACATACTATCAAAAATGTTGTCTTTCTTTCTTTCCTTTTTTTCTTTTTTATGGATGTGTGCCAACAGACATATTGTTCTTTCTTTCTTTCTTTCTTTCTTTCTTTCTTTCTTTCTTTCTTTCTTTCTTTCTTTCTTTCTTTCTTTCTTTCTTTCTTTCTTTCTTTCTTTCTTTCTTTCTTTCTTTCTTTCTTTCTTTCTTTCTTTCTTTCTTTCTTTCTTTCTTTCTTTCTTTCTTTCTTTCTTTCTTTCTTTCTTTCTTTCTTTCTTTCTTTCTTTCTTTCTTTCTTTCTTTCTTTCTTTCTTTCTTTCTTTCTTTCTTTCTTTCTTTCTTTCTTTCTTTCTTTCTTTCTTTCTTTCTTTCTTTCTTTCTTTCTTTCTTTCTTTCTTTCTTTCTTTCTTTCTTTCTTTCTTTCTTTCTTTCTTTCTTTCCAGACAAGTTTGTCCGACATTTTATTTAAAAAGTATTACACATAGAAACTCCAAACTTGGCAAAATTATACTTCTATAGATGAAGTCTGGCCTTTTTGTAATGAGAGGTCATGCTTTTCAAAATTATGCAAATGAGGGCTAATTAAAGTTTTAAATCATCAATATTTTATATACTATAGTAGATGTGCTTCCGAGTGTACAGGAGTTTGATCATAGCAAGGAAAAGGCCATCTCAAGTGTCAGGGTCATGTCAAGGTCAAAGGTCAGTTTTAGGCCAAGGTGTCATTTTTGAGATGAAGGTTCACTTCAGGTAGAGGTCATCTCAAGGTCAAAGGTCATTCAAGGTCAAAGGCCACTTTCGATGGGGCTTTCTTCTAGCCATAACTTGGTCAATTTTGTATCCAATTTTGATCATGTTTGGTTCAAACTGTAGCTATTGCAACACTGCACATTTTGAAAATTACATGTGACCCCAAAAGGTCAAAGGTCAATGTCATCTGGACCTTTGAAAGTTTCACCCAGACATAACGCGGCCAATTTCCATCCAATTCTAATCATGTTGGACTTAAATTGTGGGTATTGTAACACTGTACATTTTTGCAAATTACGTGTGACCTATAAAGGTCAAAGGTAAAAGGTCAAGGTTATTTGAGCTTGGAAATATCATCCAGCCATAAGCTTAATGCAATGTGAAGTACCTAAGCACAAAAGTTGTACCATTTAATATTTACAGCTTTTGAAGGCACACAGACAGATTTGCTTTAAAGCAAATCTTCCTTTCTAGTTTCTATTATATTCTTACAAATGTCCCCCATGCATTTTTTTCAAATTTACAAAAATCTCCCTATCTGAAGTGTGGAATGGTGACAGGTATGGGGTAGCATAGAATCCAGGTGAATATATATAATACATGGAATTTAATAATAAATTCCATGTATTATATTCACCAGGATTCACATCTATGCTAGCACAAAGCTGTACATTGCTGACTTGTGCTGTACATACAATAAAAAATTGCTGTGCTGTGTTTAAACAAAAATTGAAAACAGGGTTGTTTGTCTTTCCTTTGCAACCAAGATTGAGGTGACCATAATATCAGTGATCGTGAGCAAAGTCATTCACTACACATACACCCCAATAGATAAATCATCATCATCATCAGCGTTTCCCAGCGTTTGTAATGCCGGCTAACGCTGTCTCATGCTGGCAAACGCTGTACGTGTAACGCAGGGAACCGCCCTGGAACGCCAAAACAAGTTACTAGTGACGTAGTGCATAATAATGAAATGTTTTTTGTGCCTCGTGATCCCATCTTTATATATCCACCTTGTAAAATGAGTGTTCTTGCACTGTTTCATCAATATGGATGACTAGAAGCATGAAAATGACAAAAGCTTATGCTACCAGCATATTACATGTATTATGTATGCTGAATAGTTCACAAGAAACCCCTTTTTACCCACTGTGTAACCTGTGGGATGTCACCATGACAAAGTAACATTACTGAGCATTCTGTATGTTATGTGCACACTTCTTAGTAAAATACGGACTTGTACTTAACTGCACAAATCTGATGCTGAAACAGAAATGTTGGATATTAGTGTTTTCAATAACACAATGCTAAATTCACACAATGACATACCAAAGGTTGTACTTCAAGCAATAATATACCTGTTTTTTACAGCCCTATCTGCAACAGGAATATATCAATAATACATACAATGAAAATACTTTAATTTTTGTGTTCAAAATTAATTAAAATGGAATAAGATAATTCTTTGACATTTGTCCCCCTTGCCGCATCACTATGACTGTGACCCATATGCTTGACCTTGAGGCCTACCTCTGTGCACGACACACCCTATCAAGTCCAGATGCACATGTGTGTAAAGTTTCATGAGTCTTAGTCAAAAGATAATAGAACTACCACCTGGACACAAACTGTCACAGACAGACGGACACATGCATGCACACATGGAAAATGTGTTGACTATATGCACCTCCTCCAGTAGGATGAGGGCTTAATTATAGGTCAGACACAATCTAATATGGATATATCACATTTTGACCCAGATAATTGACCCAGTGACCTACTTATGTCACACGCCACAATTTGGATCAAGTAACAATTGTACATGCTTCATGAAACAAAGTCACATATCATAAAAAGAAGAGAACACAAATGTATTGCAGTTTCACTTGATTGTATCACTGTAACCCAGATACTTAACTTAATGACCAAGTTTTGTTACATGACAAACTGTTAGTTCAAGACATATTCAACTTTCATGAAACTCAGTTCACAAGTTAATGAGTATTGCAGAGCAATACATAGTCCCCCGCTCGTCGCCCACGAGGTTGAATGGACTACTATATAGGGGTGTGACCTAGATGAAAAAAAAAATTAAAGGTATGGCACATTCTTAGATTAAGCTTCACATTTGTGTAAAATTTCATTAATCTAAGTAAAAGGACAAAAAAGTTATGGCCCGGACAGGATTTTGAATGGATTTCACAGTGACCTAGATATTTGACCTAGTGACCTACTTTTGCCATGTGACACAACAACTCCCCAGGTAGTATTAAAATAATAAATTTGGTAGTTGTAGGTATTATAGTAAGGGAAATACGGCATGGACAAGGTTTTACATGGAGTTTATACTGTGACCTAGATATTTGACCTGGCGACCTAGTTTTGCGTCGTAACACACTTTTAGGTCACAATACATTATCAGTAAACTTTTATAACAAGAAGTCAAAATTTTTTAAGAATTACAGTAAGGACATGAAAAACTGTACATTTATGTATTACTGTGACCCAAATATTTGACGGACGGACGGACACACGGACGGTGCCCATTACCATATCCCCTCTAAGGTCTACCCACCATAAAAAAAATCAAAGGGCTGGCATCAATAATTTAGAAGATATGGCCCGGACAAAATTTGTATTGTATCTTGAGCTTGCTTAATGAACTTCGTTAATTAATTAATTAATGGAAGTAATTAGCCACAGAAAACAATGCGTATGCACACCTACTACCTAAGGTCTACATACCATAAAAAATTCAAAGGGCTAGCATTAATAGTTTAGAAGATATGGCCCGGACAAAATTTGTCTTGCTTAACGAACTTTGTTAAATAATTAATTAATGCAAGTAATTAGCCACACAAAACAATGCCTATGCACACCTACTACCTATGGTCTATCCACCACAAAAAATTCAAAGGGCTAGCATTAATAGTTTAGAAGATATGGCCCGGACCAAATTTGTCTTGCTTAACGAACTTTGTTAAATAATTAATTAATGCAAGTAATTAGCCACACAAAACAATGCCTATGCACAGCTACTACCTAAGGTCTACCCACCATAAAAAAATTGAAGAGGTAGCATTAATATAGGGAAGATATGTGCCGGACAAAATTTGTTTCTGTATATTTACATATCGATCGGTGACCCAAATATTTGACCTAGTGACCTAGTTTTGCTTTATGACACTTTCTTAGACTAAGCTTCACATTTGTGTAATATTTCATGACTCTAAGTAAAAGGACAAAAAAGTTATGGCCCGGACAAGATTTTTCATACATATGTATTCTGTGACCAAGATATTTGACCTAGTGACCTACTTTTGGCACACCATACACCTCTATCCTAGGAAGTACAAACACATTAAATTTGGTAGCTGTGGGTGTTATGGTGTTGGAAATATGGCCCGGAGAAGCTTCGGACGGACGGACGGACGAGGTGCAAACCTATAGTCCCCCACCAAGTGGGCGGGGGACTAACAAGAGGCCCATGGGCCTTGTGTTCTGCTCACTTGTAATGTATTACAATGATTTCAAGACTGGAAACAAAACAAGAGCTGGCTAGGTAAACCAATGTGTTGATTGTTTGATTCGAGATGCAAAATTCAAGTGTAATATTTATCTGGAGGTCACATTCTCTGCTCCATTAATGTCCAAGGTATGCTCTACCATCACGAAATCCTTTTCCTTAACTTTACAAGCCTGGTGACCTTGTCACCTATGAATAGTAGGTGACATCCCTGTTCCACAATACCATAGTATTGGGACATAATCTATATAATCTTTCAATTTAGAATGTCTAGCCTTTTTTTTTTTTGGAGGTACAGCACTGAAGTCTCTCTTTTGAAAGACCTCTCCTAGGTTGACCTGCCTTTTGTAACCATTTTCACTGTGCAAAAGCACTTTCTAATGATAATTAACCTCCTTTGGGAGACCACCTGCAGAATCTGATCAGTGGCCACCCAAAATGACACTCAAAAGACCATATGGGAATTCCCCCTTTATGGATTAAAGTAAAACTCATCTATTTTCTAAAAAGCTGGTAAGAAAATTTGTCAAAACCAGTTTACAAATTTAAATAGTAAACACATAACTACAAGATGGAATGCATTGGGTCCAAGTACAGATCAGTCAGGTTTGAATCTAAATTATGGATGCGCATTAACAGTAGTGGTCAGATGTTTGGCAGGTGGTGCAAGAGTCTAACCTCCTTTGGGAGACCACCTGCTTTATATGACCACATCTTGGATGACACTATGGGTGGTCTCTCAAAGGATGGACTACAGTATTGAATCTCATCTTAACACATTTTGGCTCATAATTTGCGTCAAACTGTGCCTGGCATCATTAGTAACTCCATCAGTTGAGATTTAGAGCTCCTCCACAATCCCACAAAATTTGATAATCCATGATGATAACAGGTGGCAAAGCCTTGAAAAGATTCTCATATTTTGACCCCCTAAATGTAATAGCCCATATGAACTGCACCTTTAATTTAGAGTGAAAAATTACCGTATTCTCCCTCTTAAGCGCCCTGGGTGCTTAACTTTTGGGGGGGGGGGGGGGCTGGTCATATCAATGCCCGGGGGGGGCTGGTCATATCAATGCCCGGGGGGGGGGGGGGGGGGGCACTTATGACATATTCACATATTATCGCCTAACAAAAAACCCAACACAGTAGCGTTTGGCAAAACAAAAACATGTAATTGTTATCAAATGGCATGATTAATAGTAACCTACTTTTATTTGTGTATTATGTGTGTGTTTTAAGTATGGACTTCGAGTCTGAAATACAATTAGCTTTATCTTTTATCTTTATCTTTATTAATACTAGCCCTAGATGATGACTCCTGGGTCTGTGGGGGTGACCGACGCCCCACGCCACAGTCCCAGGAGTCATCATCTAGGGCCAGATTCATACCTAGATGCACATGCTCATGCCAAAACAGCTAACATTATGATCTTCACAAGCGTACGTGGTCCTTGGTATTGTCACTTTCCCTTTTAGTTACTTTCCGAAAGTTTGTTTGCTTCGGATGTCCATATATCACAATAAACAAAGATACAAAACATACAAAGATATAAACATGATAACGAAGTACATGTACCACTGATTCCACTTTATATGAGTCCACCATTTTTGTTATCACGTGACTTGTTTAATATGCATAATACAGCTGGCGCGCAGTCTGGATCAGACCACGTGTATCAGCGGACTTTAAAATCTACATGATCATGACAGCTGGATCAGGGACGTGTGCCGTCATGATCATGTAGATTTCAAAAAACAGCTGTTATTCACACAACTGGGTGTACGTCAGGACTTAATGTCCAGGAGAGTCTGGGCAATTATAATCCTCATGGTCATCGTCTGTTTCGCCATCATTCCACACATTTACCACATCGATTTCAGACTGCAGGTTGGCTTCTTCCTGCTCGCATAAATTCTGTCCTGTTGGAGTGGGAACAGGAAACCCCTCAAAAGGATCATCCTCTTCATCTGAGCTTGCAGCAAACAACTCGTCGTCTTGTGATCCATTAAGTTCCTTTGAACTCCCAGTCCGAAGAATCGATTTGTGTATGACGGCTGGTGACACGCTGTTCCACCTTTCTTTTATCCATCGTAGCATGATGATGTGGTCGGGTTATTTCCTCTTCCCACCCCTGGTCAATTGTAAGTTGGAATTGTCTGCCAGCCACTCGTCGTACAAATCCCTGTATTTGTCCTTGAATGGACCCTTCCAACTGATGTCGCAGGGTTGCACCTTTGACGTACATCCACCTGGTCTGACAGCCATGTCAGTATTATATTTAATTCCCACTGCCCGTTACACTGCTGGAGTTAAGTGACCAGTGAATGCATCCCAGACCAGCAAGCAACGAGTGTTGCCCTTTTTTCTCCACATGTTCTGGAGCCAATACAGAGTAACCTCCTCATTAGACCATGCCTGTGGGGTCATCTTTATTTGTATTCCGAGGGGAATATCCTTGGGAGGGCGTACCCCTTTGAATAATAACAAGGGTTGAAGTTTCGTGCCATCAGCCATAGTACCTAAGATTACGGTGATGAGTGACTTTTCGTGGGCCAGTTGTTCCCATAGACACAGTTTTTTCCCCTCTCCTCTAAAGTGTAATCTCCGGCCATGTCCACCCAAATTGGCATCGCGTCCATGTTCTCGATGTTGGACAGATTATGTTCTGACGACGGCCCATTCTTATTACATACCGTAGAAAACTATAAAGTTTGTCACTGATTTCACTTTCCGACTTTTGTGTGATGGGAGTAGTTCTTTGGAAACAAAAATTTTTCTTTTCATGAAACGCAACAACCAATTACAGCTAGCCATAAAACTTTAATTTCCAGAAATACGATGCAGACAACGAGCTTCTTGTTTGATAGCCATTCCTGTAACTCAAACTCCTTTTCCCCTGCAAGCTTTAATCCATGTAATAAGTTTCTGTTCAATTTCAGGATTTGAAACTTTTTTCCAGCACGCCCTTTTCTTTTTCTGATAGTACGTTCTGTTAATCTTTTTAGGTTGTCTTCATTTTGACGCCATTCTCTCACACATTTTCTGTCTACATGGAAATATCTTGCCACAGCATGATTTCCCTCTTGCTTTGCATAATTTACAACCTTCAACTTGAAGGCAATTATGTAAGATTTGACTTTTTCCCCCTTATGCGACGTTGACGATTAAGTGCAAGGGAACAGATCATCCCATCCCTGATCTTCCATTTTGGCACAAATCAGAATTAAATGAAGACGCAGATCAATTTCATTACATGTGTTCTCAACGAGTACTGATAAAATGTAACCTTTAATAATAGCTTACAAGTGCACACTTGTCCATTCCATTTATTTTAAAATAGCATGGCAATCATAGATGAAGAGGAAGTTTGCAACATTGGTGCTGGAACTTTGAAATCTACATGTCTGTGATCCCCGCCCTGATCCAACTCATGTGCCAGCTTTATACAGACAGCTGGCACATGAGCTGGATCAAAGACGTGTGTCAGCTGTCATGATCATGTAGATTTTAAAGTCCGCTGATACACGCTTACATGGTCTGATCTACATTGCGCCCAGCTGTCTTATGCATATTTAACACGTCACATGATAACGAAAATTGCGGACTTGTATGAAATAGAATCAGCCGTGCATGGTTATCATGTGTATCGTGATATATGGACACCAGAAGTGAATGAACTTTTGGAAACTGAAAGGGAAAGTGATAATCCCAAGGATAAGTATGTGGTTGCAGTTTGTAAAGGTAGTTAGGTTGTTGGACACATTCCAAGGGAGATAAGTAAAACTGTTACCCATTTCCTAAGACAGGGCGGTCTAGTGCAGTGCAAAATATCATTGGCAAAGTATCGATGATCAGCTGAAGACGGGGCCGTATCATATGATAATGGACGGTGAAAAAAAACTCGTACAGAGAAAAACTCAAAGCTGTCATGATCATGTAGATTTCAAAGCTATGTAACATATGCTCAATTGCTGAACTTGAGTCATGGATTCGCGATCGGGGGGGGGGGGGGGGCCTTAAGGGGGCAGGGGCGGTTAAAGGGGAGAATACGGTATTTGATTCAACGTGTGTACTCTGTGTCCAGCTAACCACACATGGCCTATTTGTTCAGAATGGGTAATCACTCCATAACTTTTTGAAGAAAAACAATAAACATGGACAAGTACCAAACTCAATAATAATTTGGGTCATGGTGATCAAAATAGTAGGTCAACAAGTGGAGTTTACATACTGTAAATTGCTTCATTTTTGCGTGTTTAAATTTCCACGGTTTTTCTATTTTTCAAATTTCACTGTATTTTTAATTTCACTATTTTGGACATAATTCCTATTCAAACAATGTTAAAATACTATTTCACTGTGTTTTTATTTTCACGGTTTTGTACCATCAGCGAAATAAGCGAAAATAAGAATACAGCGAAATTAAAGCAATTTACAGTACAATGTACTCAAGTATGATTTTTATTTTGGGGGCTTAATTCTCTTTGGCAATTATGTCCAAGCTCCAGTCTGCCATTACCTGATTTTGTAGCTTATCAAAAGTATTTAAGTAGATACGCTATACATGTATATACATGAATATATATACATGTATATACATGAATATATATATATATATATATATATATATATATATATATATATATGGGTCATTCTCAGCTATTGGTCGACTTTAAGAAAATCACACTTCTGCTGGTGTTAAGACGAAATGTTTGTGAGGATTGAAGAAGTTGGGTATATGCAGGTACAAATCTTCCCAAGGCCTAGCTACCATCGCAGAACCAAATCAAAAGTCCCTCTTTAAAACCCACTGTGGCTGTAGATACGCTGAAGATAGTATCCCTCCCCTGAAAGATTTTTTGACGAAGGGATCTGTCACGATTTGTCCAAGGGAAAGGGTTGTAACCAAGTAAAACACCGTCCTTAACTAAAAAAGGAAAACGCCAAGTCCAGGTGTGTACGACAATATATATTGGTTATGACATGTAAACACAAAAGAAAAATCTGCGGGAAAAGACTAAACTAAGGGTACCCAGAATACCTATGGTTGTGGACAACTCTAAATAACACCACAGGTCCTGTCTGTGTTCCTGGTTTGACAATGGCGACGGTTTACAACTATGGACCCCCTAACTAGCTATAATTGTTTTCTTTTTTTGTATGTAACTTTGTTTTTCATGGACAATAAAGAAATTTGGCACAAAGCGGTTTTTTTTGCACCCAAAATTTTGAAATGAAATAAAATTTTGTCTGTGACAAGCCGTTTTGCATATTTTCACCTTATATGCACATTAATTAGCATAATCAGCCGACTGGAAGAAGTAAATGTTACTACATTAAACAATTTGACCCTTATACCATCAAAATAAAACCATCTCTACAGCTACAGGACAAATGTTTACAATTGAAATAACTTTAAAGTGATAATTGTTATTTCCACATTAATTTATTGTACCTAATTAGCATAATTTTAACTATCTAAACTTTGATTATTGAACAAAAATGAAGTTCCATGCACATGTATTTTACCCTCATTTGCATCATATAACTATAAAAGTACATATTGTATGTCAAAATGCAGTTATTTGAGAAAAGAAACATTTAAAAAAGTTAAAATTAACCATTAAATTTAAAAATTCAAAAATTTTAATTTTTTTAAACCAGTCAAAAATGAGGTTCTACGCACATGTATTTTACCCTCATAAATTTGCATCTTATAACTATAAAAGGAAATATGGCATGTCAAAATGCAGTCACTGAAAGAAAAGAAACATTAAAAAAAAAAAAAAGTTAAATGCAACTATTGAATTTAAAAATTTGTAATTTTTCCTAAGCCAGTCTGCCAGAAACTATCAATCATGAAAGGATATTTGAGTACTGGTTATCCTTTGCACTTTTCATTTTGTTTATAATGTATTCATATGAATAATTTATATGAATACATATATTTTGTACATATTTACCCCCAATACATTAATTGTATGTATTGCACACAAACTGTGTAGCAGGATGGGGAGAATGATGTATCCAAGTAAACTGTAAAAGTTGCATACTTAAATAATGCTGATGCAAAAGTGTAGAGCTGTAGTTCTTTGGCAACATTTTCATGTATCAACAGAAAAATGTGTACAAACTAAATATGTAACTAGTTACAAAATACAATCAACGTGATATGTTGTAATGTCCATGTGACCTAATGTTTACAATGAGCCAAGTAAATAAGCAAAAGCAACTATTTTCAGCATAAGCCAGTGACTATTCAAATCCATCTAAAATAAATTTAACTATTTGCAGCATAAACCAGCAACTAATTAAATGTATCAAAAATATCCATCTATGGGAGATTTCTGTAACAATTGTTCAGTCACTTGCACTTCTGCTGCTTAAATAAATACTTTGCCTGGGTAACTGTGATGCTTTGAAGCACACATCAATTAACACATTTGAAAGTGATACAAATAAAGCACACATGATGAGGTGCAGGCAAAGTAAATTGCTGTTTGTTTTTATTATCAATAATTTTGAATTTTCTTTGCTTGTTTCCAAGTATACATTGTATTGATTGTAAGCAGAATGACTTGTCCGGGGATTAATGGCACCGAGACAAGTCTTGCACTGGTTCCCCGCTGATGACCCGATTTTTTAAAGGCTAATAATGCCTAAAACTTTCTTCTAAATTTCAAATTTTATGAATATGATTTGTTCCTTTCATAAATTATGATTTAGAACAATACAGTTTTTCAGTGAATGGTACGGAATAAGACTTTGCTCTTAGAATATCGGACTTGATAGTGTTCAAACTGTACATGGGCTTACAGAATTAGATTTGTTAAGTTTCTCTTTGTATCAAATATTAAGTAAATTTCTGAAAATATGTACCATTTTACATTTATCAAAGATGTATTACATTCAAATGGTGAAAAATTTAAGTATTAATGACACTGAATGGTCTATTGTTTCATGTGCATGTCTTAAGAAACAGTCCAATTTATTTTTCTGCAAATGCAAAAAATAGCAGCAAAACTATTACAGGTCACAATGGTGTAGGACTGCATATTTTGTTTGCGTTGCAGTGTTCAAGCGTGAAAAAATATACATGTTAAACTATAGTGTATTGTAAAGTACAGTTGTCATAGATTGAATGCATATATAAATTGAGAAATTTTGACACATCGCACAAGAAATATTAACCATAAACAAGAAACTGATCTTTGTGGTTTTGTACATTGATTTCTAGGTTCTTTTTCCTGCAATTTTTATCATATTTGGTAATAAGAACATAAACTTAATTATGCAGCAAAAAGACCTTCAGATTTTTTCAATCCCGTGTTCATACACTTACACAGGTCTTTTCGATCACTTTCCAGGACCAAATTTCTCAAATTCAAGGAGTCATGGCAGGTATTTGGAGATGTAATTTCAGCATCACGGAGACAGGAACTTCGAAAATTTCAAGCAATCGATACATACATTTACATGTTGCATGAAATATCTCAGTATGACATACATAATATAGAAAAATATATGTGATGTATGGTTTTGCAGGGGTCACATTAAGGATTTTTTCAGTGTGGGTCCACTGGACCCATCTTTCTTCTTTTTCAGGAAAAATAGTGAGTCCATGGACTGAATCGATGGGTCCAGTCCGAAATTGTGGAAACTAGACTTCATTTGGTGTGATTTGATTGATGGATTTTATTTGGTATGATCAACATACAGTCATAAGTGAGTTTATCAAAAATGATAAATAGATAAAACATGCACGTAACTTAAGCCTAGAAACAAACATAACATATGGTCTACATGCTAATGCAGGCAAATCATAATTATATATTAAGATTGAATAACAAGTTACCAATGTGCCCATGTAAAAGAGTTTAATGACGAATGCCATCAGGGGCAATGATGTATCCTAACAATTTGACTTCCTCCATGCCAAAGTGGCATTTGGAAGCCTTCAACTTTAATTTAGAGATACCCAACCTGTCAAACACAGCACACAGGTCCCCAATATGGTCCTCAGGGGACTCTGATGTAGTAATGAGGTCATCTATAAATACCCATACACATTTTCCTAATAAGTCAGATAAGGCCATTTCCATGGTCCTCTGAAAAATGCTTTGCATATTTGCCAACCCAAAACTTCCGACCGTGAAATTGAAAAGACCACCGTGGCAGATGAACGCAGTGATATCCTGGTCACTTTTTGCTACAGGGAGCTGGTTGTAAGTGGCTTTAGGGTCACACACACTATAAATAGACTTACCCCCAAGCTGGTTGAATATATCCTGAATGAGGGGTAAGGGGTACCCATTCTTTATGGTCACCTCGTTCAACTTTCGGTAGTCCACACACAACCTGGTTGTTCCATCCTTCTTTGGGACCTTGGGCATTCTGTATGGACGTTGTCTTACAGGTGGGTGATCACCAGTGTTGATGGTCACCTTCACTACGGGGCACTGACCAAAAGGGTTCCCTTCTTCATAGAAAACATCCCTATTTTTGGAAATTACATCGTCAAATGGTGAACCACCATTTCCCATAGGATTAGTATCATTTCCAACAACATGCAGGGTCTGCCTGGGACTGCTCGAGCCTATAGTGGGGGACCCCTGGTAGAGCTGTACTGGTAGCGGTCTTCCCTGCCATATAAAAAGGTGACTGGTATAGTCCACCACTGCTCCATTGGCTGCCAGTGCATCATCACCTATGATGCACTGGTGTTTAATACCACCCACAGCTAACATTGTCACAATTCCTAATTCCTTAAAAAGGACCTCAGTTTTACCATATACCTTAATTGGGCTCCTGAAACATTAAACAATGCAGCTGCAGGTTTCAATAATCTAATTCTACCACTATAACTACAAATACCTTCGAATACTGCCTTATGCAGAAGTGAAACGCTTCGTCCAAAATACTGGCCAGGTGTTAGACCAATAACGGGTACTGGGGCATCAATATAGATGCCTCAAACATAAATAATGCATTTATAGTTACATATTTGCAAGTTTTTTTATCAGATTTTACCCAAAGAGTAAGGACCCCCTGCTGAAAGTGTCCTCTACAATTTAATACATTGAAATGGTGAAGCAGATCACTTCACAAAAAAAAAGGAGGGATATATACAGGGAATTGCCCTGTTTCCCAATTGTATCCTTATGTTTTAATATGTTTAAACCAACAAAAAAAAAAAAAAAAGAATTTTTGGAAAAACAAAATATCTGGGTTGGCACCCAGACATAATAAAGAACCAAAGGAAAAACAATATGCCTGGGTTGGTTCCCAGACATAATACAGAACCCAAAAAAGAAAGGAAGGAAGGAAGTGAGGAAGGAAAGAAGAACGCACTAGAATAGAAGATTTGCTTCACAGCAAATCTGTCTGTGTGTCTTCAAAATGAGAACAGTTTGAAATGCTACACTTTGCCATTGTTCAACATAATCTAAGTTTTCTGTATTCGCCTATAACTTAAACTCTTGGTCCTGGTTTATTGGAGGTGGACATGTCACAAACTTCGACACAAATATCTATAATAGTTTTGAAGATATTCAACATTTAATTTTATGTATTTGCCCAATTTGCATGAATCAAAATTGTACAATTTTGGATATCATGGTTCACTGAATGTGGCTATGTCACAATGGATATCTATAAATTGAAATTTGAATGGCAACTGTATGTGTATTAGTTTTGAAGCTATTTGAGATTTAGATCCTGCAAAATCAACCTAGTCTGCAAAAACTGAAATCCTACAACTTTTGTTCATGGTTTATTGGATGCGGCTTTGCCACAAATGGATAAATTAAGTTGGAATGGCATCCTTATCTACAATATAGGGGCACTGATTGTACAGATGGAATTGCAGAATGGATAATCTAATCTGGAATTTTACTTTTGATAGTTTTATTCTCAAAATCAGGACTTCTTACCATTTTGTTGACAAAATCAAGCTGTAGCAGCATATTTTCATTCCTTCAAAGTTAAGGTAAACTTTAATAAATATTAATAGTTGCATTAGTTTCAGGATCCTCATTAAGGTTGCCATTGTCTCTGATGTGAGGCACATCATTTGCATACCTACCATGAATGCTATCAGTACATCGTAGTCAATTTGCACATACAGTTCCTCGCAATAAACGGTGTTCCTAATTCAAATTCAAATGAAAACTTTAATATTTCAAGTCTTCAGAAATTGAGTGTGCACACCGTCACCATATTTATTTCCTACCACTGTACACAAACAGCTGCTTGGCCATGTGGCCTCAAACACAACACATCACCTGATTGGTCAATTGCATCACATGCAAAAATGAGTGAATCACAGCTCATGTTATAGTGTGCTCATCATGGATTCCACCCAGTAAATGTGTGAATCTTCCGCAATTTACGGGGAGGGAACACACACATCGGAGGCTTAGTTTATATTGCAGCATGCCAAATTAAGATACCAGTGTTTATAGTTTGGATGTTACAGGCAAATATGCAAAGGTAGGGGATAGTGGGAACTGCCGAATGTGTCCCAAATCAGTCTGTAAAACTGAGTCTCACGAGGATGGCCTTAGATGCTCAGTTCACCGCAAATCTACTCCACAGTCACTTGCGTGTGACTGGCAAAATAGATCTTTGAATCCATTAAAAATGTGCTTGATTTTATTTTTCACACAGAGCTGCATGATATCATTTGTCACTTCGAGATATTTTACCTTGTGCATGGTTGAAAGTTTTAAGTTGAAGACAGATGGATGTGCAGAATCCTCATCATGATAGGTAGTGACGGTCATGTGAACAGAATCTGAGAAATGTTCAGCATTTCATTCAATTTAGATACAAAAACTTTCAACAATGCATATAATAAATACAAGACAAGCCACTCTACATGGTTAAATTTGTACTTTATTGCCCCTATCCATCAGAAAATTGTTAATAAAACTAGAAAACGGAAAAAAAACAGAATGTTCCATTTTCTGACATGGAAAACACCATTTTCTGAAGCAGAAAATCAGTGCCCCTAATAATAGTTTTGGAGATATTCAACTTTCAAATTTTTCAATACCCTAATTAGCACAATCTGAAATTCCACAACTTTGATATATTGTCCATTATATTGGCATGTGTCACAAACCTGTGTATGCACAAAGAAATTTTGTGTCTGTCTGCAATAGTTTGGAAGATATAGAGCTTTTAAAATTTTAATTGCCCCTAATTTAAACAATTTCACGCACCATGACTATTTCCAAAGCAAATGGCAAAATTTCACTGGTAGGCCAGTCCATGCTTTGATGGGGACAGCGAACTCCTTCACTGTATGTAGTCTATTTTTAACAGAGGGTACGCTCAAGTTTATTCTGTCTAGAAGTCCAGTAGCCTGTGCCCCTTGGAACTGATAAGCGCAGGAGACTCATGGCCTCAGGGAGAAACAGACCAGCTAGGACATCTGCATCAGTCATGGTGCACTGACTGCTCTATCCAGCACCAGTGGGAACTATAGCCTGCCTGGCACACATGGCAGTGTAGAGCAGATCTGTTCCTGCATGAACAGGAAGAGATTCTCTGTATTTTATTGAAAACCTCGTCACACATTTGTTGGGTGGGAGCCTATGGAACAGGTTCAAGCTTATTTATTATAAATGCAAAATGGTTGCCTAGCACCATGAAGGTCTATGCAGCACTCAGCAATTCAGTGAATTTAGCATACATTAAAATTCACCAACTTGGAAAAACAGGAACGTGTGTGTTAACACACACACTTAAATTCCTGACACTCCTACCTCCTGAGTCAGAAGGATACAGCTGACCCACGAAATGTATACCAACTTTGTAAAGTACATGTACAAGTGTTGCCCCATCTTCTTTATTCCATGCACTAGTAACTTGTTTCGGCGTTAGTGGGTGCGTTTCGGCGTTTCAGGGCGGTTCCCGGCGTTACACAGCGTTTGCCAGCATTAGATGGCGTTTGCCGGCGTTACAAACGCAGGCAAACGCCGACAAACGCTGAAATCCAATTAAGCCTTTTGGGGCTCGGCGTTTGCCGGCGTTAGTCGGCGTTTGCCGGCGTTTGCCGGCGTTAGTCAGCGTTTGACACCCTTTCAACGCCGGCAAACGCTGTGAAACGCCGACTAACGCCCGCTAAGGCTGGCAAACGCTCTGTAGTCCTGTCAACTAGCAAACTCAATGGGATTCATGTAAAATTTGAATTCAGTTGAACTGGGATTAGAAGGATCCATGGAAATTTGTGTCTTGTACTTGTACTCATCATCAATATACTTTTATTTTTTATACTCATGGGCAAAACAACATAATTATCTTTAATACTCTGATGATGATTTATCCATTGAGGTGTATGTGTATTGAATGACTTTGCTCATGATCACTGATATATATATATTTTGGTCACTCCAATCTTGGTTGCAAAGTAAAGACAAACAACCCTGTTTTCAATTTTATTTAAACACAGCACAGAATTTTTTTATTGTTTGTACCCCACAAGTCAGCAATGCATAGCTTTGTGCTAGCATAGATGTGAATCCCTGTGACTATAATACATGGAATTTATTATCAAATCTCATGTATTATATTCACCCGGAATCTATGCTAGCCCATACCTGTCAACATTCCACACCTCAAATAGGAAGATTTTTGTAAATTTTAATAATCCATGGGGGAGATTTGTATTTTAGAATATAATAGAAAATACTAAATTTTTATGCAGGATATTCTGCCAAATTTGCAAAATTTTGCTCGTAAATATAAAAAATTGGGGTGAAAAAGTGGGAGATTCCCACCTTATGGGGAAGACTTGACAGGTATGCTAGCCCAAAGCTATACATTACTGACTTCAATATAATACATGGAATTTATTAATAAATTCCATGTATTATATTCACAGGGATTCACATCTATGCTAGCACAAAGCTATGCATTGCTGACTTGTGGGGTACAAACAATAAAAAATTGCTGTGCTGTGTTTAAATAAAAATTGAAAACAGGGTTGTTTGTTTGTCTTTACTTTGCAACCAAGATTGGGGTGACCAAAATATATATATATATCAGTGATCATGAGCAAAGTCATTCAATACACATACACCTCAATGGATAAATCATCATCATAATATTAAAGATAATTATGTTGTTTTGCCCATGAGTATAAAAAATAAAAGTATATTGATGATGAGTACAAGTACAAGACACAAATTTCCATGGATCCTTCTAATCCCAGTTCAACTGAATTCAAATTTTACATGTATCCCATTGAGTTTGCTAGTTGACAGGACTACAGAGCTTTTGCCAGCGTTAGCCGGCGTTAGTCGGCGTTTCACAGCGTTTGCCGGCGTTGAAAGGGTGTCAAACGCTGGCAAACGCCGACTAACGCTGGCAAACGCCGACTAACGCTGGCAAACGCTGACTAACGCCGGCAAACGCCGAGCCCCAAAAGGCTTAATTGGATTTCGGCGTTTGCCAGCGTTAGTCGGCGTTTGCCAGCGTTTGTAACGCCGGCAAACGCTGTGTAACGCCGGGAACCGCCCTGAAACGCCGAAACGCACCCACTAACGCCGAAACAAGTTACTAGTGATGCTTTGAACAGCATAGACGAAGTGGGTCCTGAAGGAGCTTGACAGAATAGGTGTACATTTATCAATAGGAGGCATGCATATTTCCTGCCACAACTGCGTATTCCGTTGTCTTCTAGTAACCATAGTCCTACTCTCGCCTGCAAGATACGGGCCACAGCCTGTGCAGGGCAGTGAACAGAAAAGCAGGAAATGGACCAAATACAGGAGGTGTATAGAAGTTTACCATTGTAGATCGTTGGCGGAGGGAGTACGGAAAGCATTGATAGAACGTTGAGTGACAAGGCGAATTAGCATGGTAAACCACCACTGACTGTTGTGTAGTGGGCTGTAAAAGTGTAATGTTGATACCAGGAAGAAACGTCAAACTGACAAATATCAAAAATAAAAGTGCCGCTCAATTCCTTCCATCAACTGATATTCCTTTGTCTTTCAAATACTTTTACAACCACCCTAGATTCTGTTTTTGACAAAATCATGGTCCGTGTTTCACTCCTCGTTACTTGCTGTATTCAGTAGCACTGTAGCCTGTGCGGTAAGACTGAGTGGGCCGCAAATTACCCAGAAACCTGTGCGCGTCTGGCTCTGACATCCGAATCTCCGCTGGGGTTTCCCCGCTAGGTGAACTTCTGCACAGACCATATTGTGATCATGGTAATCACAGAACTGGTGTGCATGATGATCTTTTGGAGGTTTTCTTCAACATTTGAGGAAGATGCCAAAATGACAAGGCAACAATTGTGTATTGTAGGTTTCCATAGTATATGTAATATGCACCTGTATGCCCTTCAAATGAACAGAGATTTGCAGAACCTGTATACAAACATGTGAACATGTACTGTGTCTGTCTTATGCATAATATAATGGTATTTTTGCATTAACTGTCCTCATTCAAATTACAATTATTATTCATTTACATGTATAGAACATTGCCTACACAGTAACAGCATGAGGCTGTGGGCTGCAAATGAAATTTGCGGCCATTCTGCAGGCCGCAAATGACATGAAGCAATGGGAGCCAGTTTATTTTAACCAAATCCCTAATAAGGTATCCAGACTGCTAAACATAACAGTGCAAATGAATAATAATACAATTTAACATTAATGTTTTTTTTATGTCACTGGGATCATTGTATGGCCCTTGGTATTTGATTTGTGGCCCTCCTGTGGTCATTTGCACCCTCTACTTCGCGTCTGGCAGAAATGAACAGCCAGGCTGCAAACTGAATACTGCAGGCCCAAAGTGATCCCAATTCGTCCCACACAATCCTTATTCTTATACTATTATTATTATCAATTTATAGGGCATTACCCGCACATGAACACCATAACGAAGGGCATAAATGGTAAGGTTGCTGGCTGCAAATGAAATTTGAGGCCTCATTTGCACCCATTTTGTGGGCCGCAAATGAGATGAAGTGATGGGAAGCAGTATAAAAAAAAAATGATAATTGGCTTTGAAAATTCTGCAAACGAATATTAATATTCATTTATAGGGCATCACCTACACATTAACACCATAAAAAAGGGCAAAAATGATGAGGTTGTGGGCAGCAAATGACATTTATGTTCATTTTGCCAACCACAAATGACATAAAGCAATGGGAACCAGTTTGTTATACCCTAATAACTAACAAATGAATAATAATAATGTTAGTTTTTATGTAATTGGGATCATTCTACCCTTGGTATTTGGTGTGCAGCCCTCCAGTGGTCATTTGCACCCTCCACTTTGTGTTGGAGCAAACGGTCACTGTCAGACCGCAATTCAAATACCGCGAGCCGCAAATGATCCCAATGCCTGCAAAACAAACATTATTGTTATAATAACAGTTATAATGTTTTGTTTTTACGTCATTGGGATCATTGTATGGCCCTTGGAATTTGATGTACGGCCTTCTAGTGGTCATTTGCACCCTGCGCTCTGTGCCGGGCCCTGAGACAATTATAAGTGAAGCTTTGCAGATTCATCTTGCAAATCAGAAGTTTAGGCTTTAGCAGCTTCCAAGCACTTGAAGAATGGTTCAAAGCATTTCAGAAGGCAAGTTGTTTCATTTAAGTTATTGAACTTCTTTCAATCTATCATCACTCTATTATCACAGTACAGTTAAAATAGCCTCTCAATCTGTTATCACCAAACGGTGAAAACAGCATCATCCTATAATTTATAAAGTGCCAGCTGACAGTCACAAAAATAACTGTTTCAACACCGCATGTCTGGATGAATTGTGAAATGGGAGCCTCTGTACATATATTGATAATTGAGCCCAGTTTACATTAAATACAAATGCTTTTTTTTTCTTTCTTTTGCACATTGAATTACAAATCAGGATCACACGAACAGCTAGAAATAAAAATGTACAATTATACACACATAGCATCACATTCACAACATCAACACTGGTCACAGCTGGGGTTATGAAATTGTATGTACACGGCCTCCGAGCCTGCGGGGTCTTGTTTACATGTATAATTTTGCCAATCAAAAATCATGCCCACATGTAAATAAATATTTGAATATGTTCAAGCAAGCATGAGCGCCTTGTTCTCTTTTTAAAACTGACTTTTGTATTTGAATCATGTCAACCCTGCCTTTTTTTTTTATAGCACATCGTCATGGTACAGTCGCAGTATGTGGAAGTGGCGTGGCTATGCCAAAATCAACAGGTGACTTGTGAGGATAACGAAACAAATTGTAGTCTTTCTTACGACCCCTTTTTAGTTATCCTACTGAATATTTTGCCCACATTTGATGAAATTGCAATGCCCCTACACACTGGTCCAAATTGTCCTCCTGAGTCCTGGGCCCTTCTTTGGAATATATGAGATTCTAAATCTATTCCATTCCTTTGGTACTTGTCTGTTCTCAATGACCCTATTGAAAAGCAACTGAGAGTACACTCTTTGGCCCACAATTTGTGCCAAGTCAGAACGAGGCCGGCAACAAAGATACAAAAAGATACAAAAGATTTTGGTAACATGAACCCAAAGTTGACATGAAGCCAGTCAGAAACTCAGGTCATCCGCGGGACTGTTTGTCCCATTTCACAGCTCACCTCGCATGCCATGGCATTGATCCCATTGATAAATAACATTGCCCGGGACGCCCTGTAACGCTGCTTGAACTTACCAAAAATTTTATCTGATCTGTTTTCCAGCCAGGACGCAACTTCTTCAATATTTCTCGTGCTCCCGGTTCAACATGTCTCTTATCAACCTCAATATCCAGCTTCATCACGTTATTCTCCATCTCCCAAGTTCCTGTGTTCTTTCGGCTGCAGAGCTCAGCAAAACAGCAAGTCAGCATGGATCGGTTTCAAGTTTCGATTCGAGTCAAGGCCAAGTTCATGTCAACAGGTCAACAGCTGCACCCGAGTGAAGTTAGCAGACAATAACGTAGCAGACGATAAGCTAGCAGACAATATTGTCTGCTAGCTTCACTCCAGCAACAGCCGGCAACGATATCACAATTCACAGGGAGGTGTATGCACCTCCCTGGATATCATAACTGGGTCCTGGGCAATAATAATATTCTGTGGCACTCCGCTTATCTGCCGCGGTCCTGGCTAGCTTCGTAGCTAGTCAGGTGGCCTTAAGTACGAAAAAAAAAAGAATGCCCTATCCCACTGTCGCAACTTTGCGCTCAGCATGCCCACACAGGCCACAGCCCCGGGCCCTGCTGATGATGCCACCTGGCAGGGTCATGGGAGCCCTAATAAGGGCTACCTTCTCCCTTCCCTTGCTAAGTTTGTCCTCTATTCTCTTCCGTGACTAATCCTATAGTCTATCAACCTTGCTCTACGGAAACGGATTTTGTGAATATTCCAACAATGGATTATTACTTGCCGACATATCTAATGCATAACCTTCTTTCATCAATATACCCTACTTTTGAGGCATATGTGGTAGCTATATGCACTTTGTATTTCTTTTCAGCCGCATTTTCGGGCATTTCTGCGGCGGCAAGCAAAAGTTACCGCAATCAATATCGTCCAAGAAATGATAAGTGCGCGTGCGCACATGTGATTAACAGATGCTTTTAAACTGCCGCCACCGTCCGTGAGAAGGCCGCAAAAACGCTTAAATTGCCGGTTACAAAAATAAATACAAACCACACTGCAATCAAATTTCTTTCAAGAGTTAGGTAAACTGCTCAGATTTGGTTATGTATGAAATACATGGTCATTTTGCCCGCTGTTTACGAAATATTTGAAAAATTCCCTTCCGTAACTCAGGGTTGACAGACTATAAGATATTAATCCTACTCTCCCAGACCCAGCACTGCACCAAGAAGCCTTTCACTGTCACTGACTCTAAACCAACTCTACTTCCTGGAAAATCTCCCTTCAATACTCGTATCCATGCTAACCAATCATTCTCTGCCATGTCCCTTACTTGCTCTTAGCTTTTACACTGCCCATCTCTTGTTCTCCATTGTACATTTATATTATTACAGGGATATTGGGTATTTGTTGGTGTCAGCAGGCAAGAAGGGGATTATAAATCGAAGTTTATATTGGACTTTTAATCCATGTGGTAATATTTCTGATATCCAGATATTTCGCCGGTGATGTCCCCAGCTTTCTCAATGGAAGTAAAGGTGTTATACGAACGTATATTTGAAGGAAAATTCATGCCACCCTGCCAGCATAAAACAAGGTGTAATAAAAACAATGTTCGACAGATGCATGGCAATTTGTGATAAAGACAACCAAGAAAGAGAAATGGACTATATAAAGCTAATTTTCAAAAGAAATGGGTACAACAAGACTCAAATTAATCGTTCTTTACAGAAAGCCTGTGGAAAGAAACCCGTAAAAAAAGAGAAAAAGGAAATGAAGCATATATCAATCCCATATATGAGAGGTTTGAGTGAAAAAATTGGAAAATCGTTATCAAAATACGACATAAAAGTCGCTCATAAATCTTCCAGGACGATCAAATCTATTGTATGCAATGGAAAAGATAAAATACCGGAATGTGAAAGAAAAGGAGCCATTTATAAAATTGATTGTGAATGTGGAAAGTCATATATCGGTGAAACGGGGCGCCCCCTAACGGCAAGAATTTCTGAGCACAGGAAAGCAGTTACACAAGGCGAAATTAACAAGTCGGCGATAGCAGAACACTGTCTTGACTGTGGAAAACAAATATGTTGGAAAGAATGCAAACCTTTAACCTTTGAGCCATATTATTGGAAAAGGAAAATACGTGAATCTATAAAAATTAAAACGTACAAGACAGGTCCTGAAACTGGTATGAATCGGGATAATGGATTGGAGATAGGATTCGTCTGAGACTCTATTGTGAAGCAAAATAATTGAATAATTCCTTAGTAGGCCTAGGCTGTATTTTAAGCGCGCAGTAATGAAAAGTTCTAAGTCATTTTGTTATTATAAGTACACATATGTTGTTTACTTTCGTGTCTACGTAAATGACGTCAAAAATTACATATAATTACGTGCAAGGCCTAACTGACCAGTCTAACGTTCAAATAACACCTTTGCTTCCAAGTTCCATTGAGAAAGCTGGGGACATCACCGGCGAAATATCTGGATATCAGAAATATTACCACGTGGATTAAAAGTCCAATATAAACTTCGATTTATGATTTACTAATCAACATGTGAGAAAAATGTCTTTGAAACAATATATTTGTGAAGAAGGGGATTGTTGGAGTGAACGACCTTTTTCCAAGAGAGGAACCTACCGGATGGGTACAGTCACACATGCGCATTGCGCATATACTGTACCCATCCGGTTTTCCAATTGGTTTTTCAGCGACTTTTTTCCCTGTGTTGTACCCTTCCGATATTGAATGGGGTTTTGAGCGACTTTTTTCCGTATCAAATGAAAGGTGTTATTTTACCACGTTAACAGTTATAGGATATACTTTAGCAAGTCTTTGCCCTTTTGCCACTCTCGATCAATTAGTTTTTTTTTTAACAACCTTTTGAATTTTTGATACATGTTATATGTATTTGTTGACAGGTTTAACCATATATATGTTACATGCATGTATCCACCTTTCTTTTTTTACCCCCCCCCCCTGGAACCCATTCACAAACACTACATATAGAGTAGAACCTATCACATTTTTATGAAACTACAGAATGATTAATACAGCTCAAGAAGTGTAACAATTATATGTAGGTCCATGCATTAAAAAATTGGGCAGTAATTACATTCATCCCATGGAGTTAAATAGTTGCCCAAACAAAAATTACAAATTAGTCTATCTCTACACTTTTCATTAGATTAGTGCATTCAAATTTTCCCTGAAGTACATGTACTTGTACTTTCGGGTCATTTACAACACTTGACAGCACATCTAACAAGTTGTATTATCAGTAAATGAATCCTTTTCTATTATTACTTCCTGGTGTATGATGAGGTACATGTACTTTAATTCAATGTTCAAATGGAATGGGTGACAGTGTTTCTTCTCTCCCAAGGTGCTGTATACTCAGTTGATTTTTTTTTAACCTTTTTTTCAATCTTCTCTCATAACATACATCTACTTTCAATTAATTTTCCTTCCTCCTGTTTGCAGAATGATGTTCTTCCATTTTAACCTTCTAATGTACAAGCTGATGAAGTACATGAACTTGTAATGTTATCAGTTACAGTAGTATTTTAATTTATATTCTAATACAGATGCTGAAGTACATGTACTTGTACAGTGAGTGTTGTTTCTCCTTTGAAACAATTTGTTGATGAACATATACTTGTGCCATCAGTCCGCTTTTTAACCTTTCCTAAACTTTGATGAAGTACATATACTTGTACTGTTTTCCCTTTGTTACAGTTTGATGCTGTATATGTACTTGTACCATCAGTCAGTCCTATTCTCCTTTCATACACTTTGATAAAGTTCATGTATTTGTACAATTTGCTCTTGCCTTCCATTTTTCCCTGTTAATAGACATTGTGACCAGTTTTGCTCTACTCTTACATATTTACTTCAACTTTACATCAGTTCAGCAGCATTCATGGGCAAGATTGAAAAGTGCTCGTACTTATACATGTACCTTCTATTTTTTCATTGATGGATAAAGATAACATACATAAATACATGTATGTTATGTACACATAACATCTCTGTGAAGATGTTCATGTTCTTGTACCTATTTTTTTCAGTGATGCATAGTGATAACATACATAATACATACGTACAAGAAGAGAAGAAATACAACACAATACAATACAATACAAAAAATACTGTAATATGGATTTTTGTAGCTTTGACATGTTTTATTTTAACAAAATACAATTCAATGTTGATACTACATATAAACTACATGTAATGCATAAATAGTACCAAAAACACCACAATAAACACCCATAATACATATATTATAAATCTACAATTGGCACAATGTACTGTCAGTTACTTGTACTTTTCGTTTCCCTACAATGACGATTTACTTGTTACAGGTACTTGTACTGCCAGTCAATTCCATTTATACTTTGCTGCAGGGTAATAAGTAGATGTACTTGTACTCTTAGGCTTATAGCTTCTTAAACTTTTCAGCTACTTTAAAACAGGATAACGCAGTACATGTACTTGTACTGTCAGTCACTTCTTTTCATTTGCTTAAGTGATGAAGTACGTGTACTTGTACTTGTACTGTCACTTGTAATTTTCCTTTGATGCAGGGTGATGTAGTATATGTACTTGTACTAGCTGTCAGTTGTTAAATCTACTTTTCACTTGCTTTAGAATTAAGAAGTACACAGATGTTAGTCACTTCTTTTCTGTACTGTTAGTCACTTCTACTTTTCAGTTGCTTAGAAACATGAATTACATGAGACACAAGATTTTGTTATTTGACCAACACATGATACATATGTATGTAGATATGTAAAACCTCTCTTAGATAATAGCTACAGTTTACATGTATGTACATGTATATAGTATTAACAAATTCTTTCATTCCTCTGTGATATTTTTTATCATGAAGTATGCATATAAACTGGTCCTGTGAGGTAGTTCACCAACATTTGACATTTCATCCTTTTTTCAATTTCTGTTTTAATAACCAGCTGCTGAATCTAATTGATTATTTGCATATTAGAAAAAGGAAATGATTCTCTTTGCCAAGCTGTGTAACAGTTGTTTACAAAGCTTGCCCAGTGTGCCCCACAAGGAGGGGGAATCAAATCGCACACCACAAAATAATTATAAACTAGAGGATCAGGACTGATCCTGTGCTCAGGTGAATCATAAGCTGACCATTTGAACAAACTTGGTGGAAACCCACTAGAGTAACATTGCCACAAAGTATAGAGTAAATCTGGCTGACTGTTTAGTCAGAGAAGTTGAAAATGTGAATCTGTATCAGAGGCCAATTGATTTACATAGTAAACAATCAGAATAAATGCATTTACCAATAAGTACCCAAAATGCACCCAAAGTACACTGCCACCAAGTTTGAAGTTAATCTGGATGATGGTTTTGGAGAAGAAGTCGAGAATGTGAATTAGCATTAGAATCCTCATTGACTTCCATAGTAATCAATATGAAAGGTGCATTGACCGGTAAGTACTGAATTGAAAAAATCGTTAAAAATTAGGAATCCGCAGGATTCCCACATAGTGTTCAACTTGTTTGACCCTTCTACAAGGAACATAGCCACTCAGCTTAATCTGAGTGACGGTTCTGGAGAAGTCAAAAATAGCTATAACACACAAAAATGCATAAAAAATTAGAAAAAAATTGCAGCACCACCTGGTGAACAAGTTAAGAACTAGGACTCTCAGGGAGTGTTCCTGTGTGATATCAAAGCAATTGGGTAAGCAGTTTCGGAGAAGAAGATTTATTAAGATTTGCCCAAAAAAGAACAATAAAATTCATTCAAAATCCAAAAATCACTGGACCGTGACTATTTGAAGAAGCTTGGTAGAGACCCACCCAAGGCACATTCCCACCAAGTTTGAAGCAGATCTAGCATGTGTTTCTGGAGAAGAAGTCTAAAATGTAAATAGTTTATGACAGATAACAGATTTTGAGACTATGGTATCAGCTCAGGTGATATGATCACCTGAGCTAAAAATAGAAAACTTTATTCCAAAGTGAACCAAAAATAAATGAAGTTCTCTAAAAACACTTAAACGATATGGATCATAGTAATAGAAAACCTTGTTATTGCTACCTTGGCTGCTGAGAATGAAGAATTATTTCAATGTGAGAAAGTGACAGGTTACCAAATACTCTGATTTTAAATCCAAAAGCAAAAAAAAAAAAAAAAAGGCTTTGATGAAAAATGAAACAGAAGGTGGTCTGGTGACTAGTGCACTATGTAACACCATTTAACAAATCACAGAGTGATGTTCAAAACTAGTGAGGGTACTATCAGCCCCAGGAATGGTACCTTACATCTAGAATCAAAGGTCCAATGTGTCCTGATAAATTTGTTCCATGTAACAAGTCACCATGTATTACAATTCTGAACCCTAAATACGATTACATAATTATATAAATGTATGTAGGCCATCCACCAATAGCAATGTATGTTACAAAAGTGTCTTTATATTGTATGTTTTATATAAGTCTACTAACAAAAAAAAGTAATAAACAAATAACAAAAATTCATTGAAAAGTGGGAAAAAATGAACATAGTGATTTGTGTACAATTTCACTGCATTTAACAAGACTCAGTCTGACTTTCAAAACTAGTGACGGTACCATCAGCCCAGCAATGGTACCTTACATATAGAATTGAAGGTCCAGTGGGTCCTGATAAATAACGTGCATGTAACAAATTAAAATGTACCTACAAATGCACTATATAAAATTATATTACTGGTATGTGTCATTGAATTATATGCTTCATAGTCTATTATTCACCTCTACAGAATTACTGACTATTCAAAATTTGTCAGTATTGAAATAAACCATTCACATATATAAATACTGGCAACCTTGTTTATGAACATAATCACTAAAAGATCAAATAACTTTACAATATAGTGTACGAAACAAACTTTGTTGAAAATAGTAAAAAAAAAAAAAAAAAAAAAAATCAAGTGAGTATACAAGCATCCCATATTTCTCCCACATTAATTCAATGTGTAATATTGGAGAGAAGAAACACTATCACCCATTCCATTTGAACATTGAATTACAAGTACATGTACCTCATCATTCACCTGGAAGTAATAATAGAAAAGGATTCATTTACAGATATATGCTTGACAGCACATCTAACAAGTTGTATTAATACAACTTGTTAGATGTGCTGTCAAGTATTGTAAATGACCCGAAAGTACACGTACATGTACAGGGAAAATTTGAATGCACTAATCTAGTGAGAAGTGTAGAGATAGACTTATTTGTAATTTTTGTTTGGGGATGAATGTAATTACTGCTCAATTTTTTAATGCATGGACCTACATATAATTTTTACACTTCTTGAACTGTATTAATCATCAATGCGCATGCACGACTGTACCCATTCGGCAGGTTCCTCTCTTGGAAAAAGGTCTTTCACTCCAACAATCCCTTTCTTGCCTGTTAGCTTGCCACCCGCAAGCTTACAGAGCATCGGGAGGTCCCTTGGGGCTAGCCAGAAGTCAATGTCATACATTGTAAATTGTTCGCATGCAACGAATCTGAGCATAATCATACCTTCCAAACAGTTCTCCTCGTGCTATTCTGTGTTAGTACATGTACACAAAAAAGACAAAACAAAAGAAAAAAAGAAAGAAAAAAACAAAAGAAAAAGAACAAAAACCCGTTACTGGGGGGGTACCTAATTTAGTAACCCGGTGGTATTACTTGAGTAATTCGGCCGGCTTCCGGGTAGAAGATTATAGAGTGCGTATTGGAAATGACCCTTACAGGTACAGGGGGCTGTCTCTTACATAATTTTGACCACTGTAACATACTTTTTTTCTGAAACTGACAGGTACAGTGTGCAGTATTTATTGAATGATAGGTCAGTTTTCAATATACCCAGCGTAGTAACTGAATACACATGGCCACAATGTTAGTTCTCCGTGTTACCGCGCAAGGCGGTGTTACTGCTGTCAGTGGGATAGGACTTGCTTGCTTCTTCTTTTTTTTTTCCTTCCTGAAGGCCACCTGACTAGCTACTAAGCTAGCCAGGACCGCGGCAGATAAGCGGAGTGCCACAGAATATTAGTACTTTGGCTGTAGCAAATGGTAATATCTCAAAATTTTCCCAATGATGACTAGGTTTTCTTGTTCTCACTCTCAGATGATTCAGAATATTGTAAGGAACAATTTGGCATAGGACATGTGTGGGTTTATCAGTTATTTTGGAAGGTTAAGACTGCAACCTGGTTTGTTAACATTTTTTGCGGGTTGAATTTGTAGCGTAAACCGCGTTGTAAATGTCCGCGATGTCCGTGTTGTGGATATCGCGGACAATTCGAGATTGTACCTTTTGCGATCGTGACCAGTCTACACCGGAAGCGTATGAAATTACCTAATCAATGCGCACGCGTAAAATCCTACCCAGGTAATTTCGTGCGGCAGGTAAAAGTCGGTCGTTTTACCTTGAAACCTGGGAGTCGACAGCAAGAAGGGGATTGTTGGAACGAACGACCTTTTTCCAAGATTGGAACCTACCGGATGGGTACAATCGCGCATGCGCATTGCGCATATATTGTACCCATCCGGTTTTCCAATGGGGTTTTTTCAACTTTTTTCCCTGAGTTGTACCCTTCCGGTATTGAAGGGGTTTTCGAGCGACTTTTTTTCCGTATCAAATGAAAGGCGTTATTTTACCACGTTAACAGTTATAGGAAATACATTAGCAAGTCTTTGCCCTTTTGCCACTCTTGATCAATTAGTATTTTTATCAACCTTTTGAATTTTTGATACATGTTAAATGTATTTGTTGACAGGTTTAATCATATATATATGTTACATGCATGTATCTACATTTCTTTCGTTATCCCCTTCTCTTTCTTTTTAATATTCTTTCTTTTTTCTCTTCTCAATCATTCTTTCTCTCTCTTTCTTCTCATGGGCCCAAATTATTAGATTAGTTAGATGAAATAAATAAATTGAAAGAGTAGGGAAGATGCATACTGGTACACCGATGATATACAAGGATATATATATATATATATATATATATATATATATATATATATATATATATATATATATATATATATATATATATATATATGTATGTATGTGTATATATGTATATTTAAATTACACACACACACACACACACACACACATATATATATATATATAATATATGTGTGTGCGTAATTTAAATGGCCTTTTAATAAGTCATATGTCATTTCAAACTCTAATTTGTCAACTATACTGAAGAGTGCCTTGAAAAAAACACATGATTTTATAATGCTAAGAAGGGCATTCCCAATTTTAAAATCATTAGTAGTTTGAAGATATCAGATATATTGAGAGATGAATTAAGATCAACACATTTATATACTAATGAAACTGAAAAAATGAATGTTGGGATATATAAATGTTAACATCAGAAATTTTGACGATGTTCAAACTATACTTGCCATTCCCTTTAAGTTTCATGTTAATGTTTTCATTGAGAATTAAATACCAATACCTGCACATGTGTATTGTACATTTATGTTGTCAATGCTTTAGTCCATGGAGGACTATGTGCAATAAAGTTTTGCTACTACTACAAAAATCCAAATATGGCCATTTATGAGCCTTTTTTTAATGTTGCAACATCTTCCAACATATGGTCGATACAGATTCAAATTCTCCATGTTGCATACGTTTCATATCAAACAAAAGTTGTGTGCAAGTTATAGTTTACCCAAGGGGTGTATTGGAATATATTACATGTAGCCCAACTAAATTTTCAGAGGTGTAATTAAAATTGAATCTAAATATGAAACATTAAATGAAATTACTTCATGCACATACTAGTGTTATTTCAAAGCATGCTTTTGCTTAATGCATAAAACATGTGAAAAAAAGGCCATGGTTTCTTAACAAAAACTTTCTTATTGAATTGAATTGTGTATCCTTATTAATTAAGAGTTGAGGTATATTTGCACAAAAATTTACTGAATCATAATGGAAAAGCACAGAAAAATTATCACTTTGCATAAAATGAAAGAGAATGTCAAAACCATGTATATTATTTTAAAATGAGCAATGCAAGACAAAAAACAAGCACACCAACATTTTCATTTATGTCATATTATTTTTATTAAACCATGTACGTGACATTGGAAAACATTCACAAACACTATATACAGAGTAGATTTTTATCAAACTACAGAATGATTAATACAGTTCAAGAAGTGTAACAATTACACATAGGTCCATGCATTATACATCCATCCCAATGGAGTTAAATAGTTGCCCCCCAAAAAATTACAAATTAGTCTATCTCCACACTTCTCACTAGATGAGTGGATTCAAATTTTCCCCAAATTACATGTACTTGTCAGCACATCTAACAAGTTGTATTATCACTAAATGAATCCTTTTCTGTTATTACATCCTGGTGTATAATGAGGTACATGTCCTTGTAATTCAATGTTCAAATGAAATGGGTGACAGTGTTGCTTCTATCCCAATATTACACATTCAATAAATGTGGGAGAAAAATGTGGGGTGCTTGTACACTCACTTGATTTTTTTTACTATGTTTTCAATCTTCTCTCATAACATACATCTACTTTCAATTAATTTTCCTTCCTCCTGTTTGCAGAATGATGTACTTCCATTTTAACATTTTAATGTAGAAGCTGCTGAAGTACAGGAATAATGCTACCAGTTACATTTGCATTTGCATTTATATTCTAATTCAGATGCTGAAGTACATGTACTTCTACAGTCAGTGTCCGTAACTCCTTTGTTACAATTTGTTGATGCACATATACTTGTACCATCAGTCAGTTTTGTTTTCCTTTCCTAAACTTTGATGAAGTGCATACACTTGTACTGTTTTTCCTTTGTTACAGTTTGATGCTGTACATGTACTTGTACTATCAGTCAGTCCTATTTTTTCCTTTCATACACTTTGCTGAAGCTTGTGTATTTGTACAATTTGCTCTTGCCTTCCATTTTTCCTTGTTAACAGACATTGTGACCAATTTTTGCTCTTCTCTTACATATTTACTTCAACTTTACATCAGTTCAGCTGCATTTATGGGCTAGGTTGTTGAGTGCATGTACTTATACACGTACCCTCTATTTTGTTCAATGACGGTTAAAGATAACATACATAAATACATGTATGTTATGTACACATAACATCTCTGTGAAGATGTTCATGTTCTTGTACCTATTTTGTTCAGTGATGCATAGTGATATCATACATAATACATATGTACACGAAGAGAAGAAATACAATACAATACAATACAATACTGTAATATGGATTGCTGTAGCTTTGACATGTTCTATTTAAAAAAAATACAATTCGATGTTGATACTACATATAAACTACATGTAATACAAAAATAGTACCAAAAACACCACAATAAACATCCATAATACGTATATTGTAAAGCTACAATTGCCACAATATACTGTCAGTCACTTGTACTTTTCGTTTCCCTACGATGACGATATATATAATGTTACAGGTACTTGTAGTGCCAGTCAATTCCATTTATACTTTACTGCAGGGTAATAAGTAGATGAACTTGTACTCTTAGGCTTAGCTTCTTAAACTTTTCTGTTACTTTAAAACAGGATAGTGCAGTACATGTACTTGTACTGTCAGTCACTTCTAATTTTCCCTTGACACAGGGTGATGTGGTACATGTATGGTCAGTCACTTCTAATTTTCCTTTGATGCAGGGTGATGTAGTACATGTACTTGTACTAGCTGTCAGTTGCTAGAGTACTTTTCACTTGCTTTGGAATGATAAGTACACAGATGTTAGTCACTTCTTTTCTGTACTGTTAGGTCACTTCTACTTTTCATTTGCTTAGAAACAGGAATAACATGAGACACAAGATTTTGTTATTTGACCAACACATGATACATATGTATGTAGATATGTAAAACCTCTATTAGGTAATTGCTACAGTTTACATGTATGTACATGTATATAGTATTAATGAATTCTTTCACTCCTCTGTGATATTTTTTATCATGAAGTATGTGTATAAACTGGTCCTGTGAGGTAATTCACCAACATTTGACATTCCATCCTTTTTCAATTTCTGTTTTAATAACCAGCTGCTGAATCTAATTGATTATTTGCATATTAGAAAAAGGAAATGATTCTCTTTGCCAAGCTGTGTAACAGTTGTTTACAAAGCTTGCCCAGTGTGCCCCACAAGGAGGGGGAATCAAATCGCACACCACAAAATAATTATAAACTAGAGGATCAGGACTGATCCTGTGCTCAGGTGAATCATAAGTTGACCATTTGAAAATTTTTTGTGGAAACTCACTAGAGCAACATTGCCACCAAGTATAAAGTAAATCTGGCTGACTGTTTAGTCGGAGAAGTTGAAAATATGAATTTGTATCAGAGGCCAATTGATTTACATAGTAAACAATCAGAATAAATGCATTTACCAACAAGTACCCAAAATGCACCCAAAGTACATTGCCACCAAGTTTGAAGTTAATCTGGATGTTGGTTTTGGAGAAGAAGTCGAAAATGTGAATTAGCATTAGAATCCTCATTGATTTCCATAGTAATCAATATGAAAGGTGCATTGACTGGTAAGTACCGAATTGAGAAAATCGTTAAAGATCAGGAATCCGCAGGATTCCCACATATTGTACAACTTGTTTGACCCTTCTACAAGGAACATTTCCACCATGTTTCAGTTTAATCTGAGTGACGGTTCTGGAGAAGTCAAAAATAGCTATAACACACAAAAATGCATAAAAAATTAGAAAAAATTGCAGCACCACCTGGTGAACAAATTAAGAACTAGGACTCTCAGGGAGTGTTCCTGTGTGATATCAAAGCAATTGGGCAAGCAGTTTCGGAGAAGATTTATTAAGATTTGCCCAAAAAAGAACAAAAAAAAAATTCATTAAAAATCCAAAAATCACTGGACTGTGACCATTTGAACAAACTTGGTAGAGACCCACCCAAGGCACATTTCCACAAAGTTTGAAGCAGATCTAGTACGTGGTTTTGGAGAAGAAGTCGAAAATGTAAATTGTTTACCACGGACGACGGAGTTTGAGACTATGGTATAATATAATCACCTGAGCTAAAAATAGAAAACTTTATTCCAAGGGGACCAAAAATAAATGTAGTTGTCTAAAAACACTTATATACGATATGGATCATAGTAGTAGAAAACCTTGTTTTTGCTACCTTGGCTGCTGAGAATGAAGAATAATTTCAATGTGAGTAAGTGACAGGTTACCAAATACTCTGATTTTAAATCAGAAAAAAAAAAAAAAAAAAAAGGCTTTGATGAAAAATCTGGTGACTAGTGCACAATGTAACACCATTTAACAAATCACAGAGGTTCAAAACTGGTGAGGGTACTATCAGCCCAGCAATGGTACCATACATCTAGAATTGAAGGTCCAGTGGGTCCTGATAAATAACGTGCATGTAACAAATTAAAATGTACCAACAAATGCACTATATAAAATTATATTACTGGTATGTGTCATTGAATTATATGCTTCATAGTCTATTATTCACCTCTACAGAATTACTGACTATTCAAAAATTGTCAGTATTGAAATAAACCATTCACATCTATAAATACTGGCAAACTTGTTTATGAACATAATCACTAAAAGATCAAATAACTTTATAATATAGTGTACGAAACAAACTTTGTAACGGTAGTTACAAAATTTCTTTTAGAAATTGAATGTGAGTGAGAGTTGCAGAATTCCGTGGCCAGACGCATGGATTCCCAAATCTTGCCTTATACCATGTAATGATGTAGGAACAATGTACCCTGGACGGACAGAATGTATATCCCGGACCAGCTGTTGCATTTTCTGTAGAATGACCTGAGGGTAATCAAGAGGGGCGTTGTCTGTTTCAACATGTACCACAACGTCAACTGCCTGAAAATGGAATATTAAAATAAATGTGAGCTACATGTGTATGTATTTCAATTTTACAGACTGGATCAGCATCATGTCTCCCAAAACCCTAAAGTACCACGTTCAAATGATTGTGTTAACACTACCTAATGACAAATGTTAGTCCAGCCCTACTGTTTGTATTTTATTCTTATCTATTTTTTTTCCTTGGGGGTGCTATAGTATGGGAATGATAATGCAAAGAAGTGATACACTTGGCTACTTCTTGGAGAACCTATGTCAGTTGACTGGCAGAAATCACCTGGAGATTTTCAGAAAGACAGGTTATATTCCTGAATAAGAAAATGTACAACTGTGACCCTCCTTTTCTGAGAAAATGTTTATATTTATATGACCCCCATTTGTTAGGAATTAGCTTGTATGTATACGAAATATTTTTTCTCTCCTTTTCTCTCTCTCCATCTTTACTATGCAAGGAGCCTATATACCCATAAGCTGAGTAAGTTCGTAACAAGGACTGTTACCAAGTCTACACATGTTGGCATGTAGGGATGGTCCAATAATCATAATCGGCTTATCTGTATCTTCTGCTGCCTAAGAAAAGGGGGGAAAAAAAACAAACAAGAGGACCATGATGGGCCTGTGCCCAGCTGACAGGCAGCAAGAGCACCACAACTAAATATGTGCTGTAACAAGACTTGAGTCACTTGATTTACGAGATCAAAGTCATGGTGCAAATAGTTCTCCACTTATCATGTGAACGGTTAAATTCACATATTAAGCGGCACTGTTACATTTGGAATGAGGTCATGGTCACCCACATATTGTGTAAGCCTGCCCTTTCCTCAGACAACCAACATGTGCAGCATCAAGGGTTACGGTCAAATAGTTCTCAAGTTATCAAGTCAACAATAAAATCTGAGTGAGTGGCCCCATGCCCTTTTGAATGGGGTCAAAGCGACTCATATGTTGTCGGAGTCTGGCCTTCACTAAGGACAACTTGTGGGGGCGGGGGGGGGGAGCCCTCTGAAGCTCCAGGGTTTTAATGCATTTAAGGGGGCATAAACTGCTTTTTTCTGTCAATAAAATACAGCGGCTCCTCTCTAAGGCACCCAAAATGCAGCCTAAAAGTGGCCTTATAAGAGGGGTGGCCCCTTGTAGAAGGGGAATATATATATATATATATATATATATATATATATATATATATATATATATATATATATATATATATATATATATATATATTACCGCCAGAGGGCGACCATCGACTTTCTTGGAATCAAGGCTCTTGCTGGTTTGGACATTTTACTAGGTTTGCTTTTCCGTTTCTGGATGAAAATTGGTATATTGGTTATTGAAGCTATACTGACTGTACTAGGAAAGATACGTGTCTAAACTCATCATTTTCACCTTTGAGAGTTGGATACCACACCGGTTCCAGGTCAGGCTGACAGTGCCATATTATTGCGTAAGCTGAGGTCTCCCTGCTTTCACGGTTGACTCAGGTCTGTGTGATCGACCGTAACAACGACAAACAACAACAATATGGCAGCCCCCACGGGAAAAATCAAGGACCTGTCGGAACTTACAAAGATAAAGAAGGAGAAACTCTGTGAGGCCTTTTTAAACTCACTGCAGGTAATATATCAGTACGCAATGAAGGATGTACAAGATTGCCTGGATAAATTTGAAATGGAGGACCTAGTGCCCCTCCATAAGGCACTTTGTACGAAAGTTTGTGATACTTTCAGCCAGTTTAAGGACAAGCGGCCGATAAACAGACAGGTAAAAAGCACTATTACGCCCGACATCTGGAACATGGGGTATAGTCTTATGAATAAAGTGCCCAGTAAAAACTTGGATAAAATATTTGTCGGAAAGGATAACAGTGCAGACTCTTATAGTGTTATAGATGCCAGCATAAGAGACCCTGTCAAAGACATGACTGACATCTTAGCTACTATGGCCGAGCTCAGTGCACGAATTGTTAAATTGGAGGTGGAAGTGAAAGAGTTAAAAGAGGACAATGGCCGGTTACGAACACAATTAGCGTTGACCATGGGAGGTGAAGCACCTTCTAATATTTTGCCCTCTGATACCAAGGCGAACGAAAACGACACTAATCGCATCATATGTATCGATGGCAGAGAATCCGAATCGCTTGTGTCCCGATCAGACTCGGACGAAGAAGCTGAAGGACTCCGTGACTTCCATCTCCCTTCTGCATTTACGAGAAAGCTTAATCACAAAAAACGGCGCGAAACTAGACTAAAACAGCGTCATCAGAAAGAGCAGTCCAGTACAGTCAGCTCTCAGACTACCCCTGATAGTCGCCCGTCTTATGCGTCCATGGCCGCAAAATCTAGGAAATCGGATGCAGCATCCCAGGGCCAAGTGGCAACTCAACATAGGGTAGCCGACACAGGATCTCGCAATGAATCGGACAGCAGAGGACTCTCTGCTGCCCCACTCTCGAGCGCCAATGAGGAAGTGAGTGACATATACATCGGAGGTGTCCATAGGAGACATACTGCGGATGACATTAAAAAACATATCACAGACAAAATGCGAGTTCGTCATCCCAGCCAACTTGAAATAAATCTGTTGGCTAATAAACCCAGTTATAAATCCTTTAAAGTGACCATGGATCCTGGGGATGCTGATGTTGCTTTGTGTAAGGACAACTGGCCAAACGGCTTTACAGTACGTCGTTTTACTCAAAAGGTGAACAATCGGTCGCCAAAGGGCGTGTCACCTGGGCGGAATTACCAGCGCCTCACCCGCAACCGAGAGCGGAGGCTCTACCGCCGGTCTAGAGACTCGCAGAAACCATATGCCCGCAATGACTCGCGGGAAAACTACTGGTACGACGACCGAGAGGAGTGGGACTGGCGAGACCAACAGTATACCAACCGGGAAAACTCGAGGGAAAACTACAAGAGTTACTGGTGGTCAGGACATACCAATCAGTACTAGCAATGATATATTTCTTGTGTGCGAACATTTTAACTGCCACGGCTTCAAGCAATCTGCAGATTATGTGCTAAGTAGACTCCGTGACTGTAATTTGCTGTGTCTAAATGAAACTTGGTTAAGACCCTCGGAACTACACATTATTGATAAAACTATAGAATCATGCACCAGTTTATCGCAAGACAGTTACTCTATATTTGCTAAGTCGGGCATGAATGATATTGAAGCGGATTACACTGGTCGCCCATTCGGGGGCGTGGCTATTGTTTACAAACAAACGTCAGGTCTAACCTGTCATGAACTTGAAGTGTTCAGCAATAGAGTGGTGGCTGTCGCCCTCAGAGATCATAATAATATCATAGTCCAAGTTGTCGTAGGTGCATATATGCCATTCTATTCTAAAAATAACACAGGAGAATATATGGAAACTCTAGATGCAATTCAATCGGTTTTAGATCAGTATGCCATGGTCGCGCCTGTGAAATTGTTTGGCGACTTTAATGCTAAACTACCAACAAAACCTAAGTTACATAAGAAGTGGTACACTAAAGATGCTTTCAATGAGAATAGTCATGTACTCTATGATTTTATTGTAGGAAACAATTTTAGTGTGTTGGATTTTATGTTTACTCAGCAAGTTAATTATACATATTTCTGTCATGGCAATGGACATTTTAGCTGGATCGACCATGTTCTCTGCCTATCTCATGATACTGAGAGTGTTTTGTCGTGCCATATTGTACCCCTGCACAGCGATAACCTAAGTGATCACTTACCAGTGCGTTTGGAAATGAAACTATGTATACAGGGTGACAAAAACTGTGTCGAGGCATCATGTACAAATGCATCACTAGATAGATTTAAGACATACCCATGTCCCAGGTGGGATAGACAGGACTGCAATGATGCGTATCAAACAATTCTATCAGAGAAACTTAACTCCCTGCCTCTGTTAACATTAGATGAGTTCAAATGCAATGATCAGAATTACGTGTTACATCAAGTGGAAAATCAAATTGATACCATTAACAAATTAATTCATGATTCGTGCAAAGAGGCAGGATGTACGCCGAAAAAGTTTTTCAAGCCAAAACCATACTGGTGTCCACATCTCAGTGTCATAAGGGATCGGAAAAGGTTTTGGTTTAATTTATGGGTAGCAAATGGAAAACCGAAAACAGGTGCAGTACATGACGCACATAAATATATTAAGAAACAGTTCCGACGAGTATCCAGACATTATAGGCAAGGTCTTCATAATTCTGGTATACAAAAACTTAACCTGTATTTCGGGCAGAGAAAGATGTCTTATTTTTGGAATGAGCTGAAACGACTAAAGAGAAAAAAGGTATCTAGCAGTAGAGATGCTAATGATTTTCAAGTCTATTATAAAGGTGTTATGCAGGATAAGGGTACACTTACTAGTGATCAGTTGAAGATAAGTGAATTTGTAAAAGCCGAGTATACTAAAAACTGTAACAAAGTATTTGATATCTCGGTAACGCATAACCACATTAAAGATCTGATTGGTTTATTACGCAGGAATATCGCGGCGGGCCCAGATGGAATTTATGCTGAGCATTTGATATGCGGTAACTCTAAATATCTGTGCACTCACCTAGCGTCTCTATATTCTATCATTCTTCAGTGGAGCATCGTGCCAAGAATATTACAGTTTGGTGTCTTGGTACCTATACTTAAAAAGCCCACACTCAATCCAAACGAAGTAAGTAACTACAGACCTATTACGTTGAGCTCCCCCCATGGAAAACTCCTAGAATTATTTCTGATACCAGATTATGATGCATCTGACACGCAGTTCGGCTTTCGTAAAGCCCGAGGGACGGACATGGGATGTGCTTTGCTACACGATGTAATTTCCTATTTTGAGAGCAGAAAATCACCCCTATTTGTAGCGTCACTGGACGCGGAAAAGTGTTTCGACACCGTATGGCATGATGGGTTATTTTTTAAGTTATATGATGTGCTCCCCTTGCCACAATGGGCATTTCTATATACCTGGTATCGTCAGCTTAAAGGGGTTGTAAGATGGAATGGACTGTACAGTGCCTCGTTTGATGTCACTCGTGGTACGAGGCAGGGCAGTGTATTATCTCCCACGCTGTTTAATGTCTTTATAAACGACCTTCTGCTTACATTACAACTCAGTGATTATGGGGCTCGTATTGGATCCCAGCAGATCAACTCGTTTGCATATGCAGACGATATTACTTTGCTCTCCACAATTATACCTGATTTACAACAATTAATCAATATATGTACTGACTATGCTCAGACTTGGAGATTCAATTTTGGAATAAAAAAATCAAAATGTATGGTAGTAGGTAAATCTCTGTTTGACACAGTGTCGGTCAAAATGGGATCATGTGTAATTGCTTTTGAGGAGAGCCTGGACATACTGGGTGTAAATTATACAAAGGATCATAAATTTGACGTACATGTGGATAACAGGATTAATGCCGCAAGGAGAGCCATATATAATCTTAGCTCTGCAGGCATGGCTTACCCTGGTCTCTGTACAGAGGTCAAAACACATCTATGGAAGACTATCGGCGTACCTTGCCTATCTTACGGTCTAGATACTATGTGTTTATCACAAAGTCAGTTGAAACGTCTTGACTCTTTTCAGGGTACTGTATTAAAGCAAGTCCTAGGATTTAGTAAGCGAGCACACCATTCACCTATTCTTTCTGCTTTAGGAGTACCGACCATAGCCGACAATATCCAACGTAGTACAGTGTCTTTACTGCGTCGAGTGGCTTCAGTCAGCTCACCTTACAGATATTTTATATGTCACTTGTTAGCAAAGTATTGGGCATTTGGTGTGAACGGCCTTGTGCCGGGGACTGTTGTCTCAAGAGTTCATAATTATGGTATGTCGCCTGTTGCCGTTTTTCTCGGCAGGCATGATCAAACGTCACGAAAACAGCAAACCAGTGCTCTTTCTGATGGGATGGTGGATTCACTAAAGTACTTGCTGTTCCATGAGAATTTCCAGAAGCCATGGGGCTATGAACATACACTGGCAACATTGTTGACCAAGGCGTTTTAGTCACCTTCTGGGCCAGGGCTAACGGTCTGGGGGAACATCTGGCACGGAACATGGCTCTGCTCGTTAGGGCTGTGTGCATCTCTGGTGGGAAGGGCCTATCTCTATTTCCATGGTCGAGAGCGCGGCCAGGTCGTGTCGCGGGTCATGGAGCCATGCCATGGCAAAGTATGCCATCTCATGACTCCATGCCCCCAAGTGTGACCTAGGCCGCACTCATTTTCATGATATCATTTCAATTTTGGTTTATCAAACTTGGTTTTTGTATGTAGATGTGTTCATATGCGCTGTGCTCTGTGATGTGCTCTGTAAATACGTGTTGGTGCTGTGTAAACATTTCGATGTATTTTATCTCGATGTACTTGACATTTTTATTTCTCCAGTAATGGAGGTTTAATAAATTATTATATATATATATATATATATATATATATATATATATATATATATATATATATATATATATATATATATATATATATATATATATATATATATATAAATAACATAAAATGTTATACTTTCTGCATAAGAATGGTGACTTTTCAAGAGGAGTGGCCTCTCACCAGAGGGGCCTTATACAGGGTACCACTGCAAGAGATATGATGTCTGTTTTTTTTTTTTTAGGGGCGGGGGGGGGGGAAGCGCACGCTCCTGGTCCCCCCCCCCCTAAATCTGCAACTGACCTGATCACAAGCAAGAGGTTAATATGTGTTCCAAGCTTATAATGCAACTGTCACAATGAATGCAAACCATTTTGGGGTGATTAGACAATGTAGAGACGCTTTGCAGTTCAAGTTTTGGATATTTATACTTACCAAAGTATTTCAAGTATGGATTCATAAAAAAAAAATCTTCAGTTTGAGTACCAATATCTGCAAAAATTCTCATTAGCTAATTTAGTCTGATGCCCCCCCCCCCCTCCAAAACACACACACACACACAAAAACTGTGTTTGAGGGTCATAAAAATGTGTTAAAACAGTACTGTATACCTTATGCACAACAATGCAATACCTAGCAAGAGACTTTGGCAGAGTCTGAGTGGCTAGACTGACACCTGAGCAGCAAGCCTGACACTGCCTGCTCAGCCATGCAGTGGGAGCACTTAGCTTACAGTACCACACGAAGGCGGTGTGAAACTAACAGCTTGGGTTTTGCCCACCAACACAAATAACTGTTGAATGGGAGATTAAGAGGTTTACTCACTTTCAAAATCCTGTGACTTTAAAAACGTAAAAATTGAAAAAAAAAAAAAAAAAAAGAAAGAAAAAACAAAGAAATAAACTGAGATACCAAATACCCCTCATCATCAGGGACAATCCCTGAAATTAGTGGAAATTTCTACCAATTTAAGTGGCTGTTTCTGATTTGGTATTGACTGAGACTAGGAAATATTTCCTACATGTAGTCTCAGGTATTGACTTTCTAATTATTATCTGTCCCTTAGGGTCTCATGGAAATGTCACTGGAATGACTATTGAATGTTATACATCTCTGTATAATATACAAATCCTCCAATCCAAAGAGCAAACACACTATGCATTTCTCAAAAAATCACACATATCTGTAGATATTATTTTGTTACAATGTAAAGTGCACTCAATTTCTCAATGTAGCTGAGTTGATATACATTTCACCTTGCACATTTCCCAATTATACAGTATATTATCAACATACAGAGAAGCACTGTGTTTTTACAATATGAAACAAGTCTTCATGAATAATACAGACTAATACTGCCACTGATTTTAACTTAACAACCTGCCATATCAAATACAGAAGATATGGTACTCATGGACAGTATATTGGTAAATAAAGAATATCCCAGCATGTCATATGTCTATTGTGCAAGGCAAGTATGTAAGTAAGTAAATAAATAAACAAACAAATAAATAAAAAGAAAAAGAGAAAAGGAACTGGGTCATCCATGTGTGCATGGTGGCAGGGCGTGGGATGAGGCCATGTTCTTGGCCTGTTAATATTTTCAGCGTGCTTTTTTTTTTCTTTTTTAGCACTATTTTAGGGGCTAATATGATGATCACAAAGGAGGAATTTTTGTGTTTTTGTAATTTCTCAGTCATTAGTCTTTTGTAGCTATTATGGGACAACTTTGTGTATCTCTGATATAGATGTTACTGATACACCACATGAATATTGTGTATTTGTCTGAATTGAATTGAATTGAAAAAGGCCCATGATGACAGGCAGACATTATCAACATACCATTACAAGCAAACATTGGATGAGCAGAAACTAAAAACTTCATCCCAAATATATGTTAAGGGCCATTCAACAATGTCAACATTTTCCCATTAAAACACAGTCAAAAGCAGGGAGAGGGAGTAAAGGCCTTCATAGAGTGTGCTTTTTTTCTGTGCATAAAAATGTTCACCATTTGCCATGGAGCATATTTGGTCCTGTTTAACATCTTTTATTAATATTATGGTAAATCCATACAGTGGTTCCCTCTCTTGAGATATGTTAAGGGCCATTCAACAATGTCAACATTTTCCCATTAAAACTATCTCTAGAACATTAAGAAAACAGCAATGCCCTACATTTTGGATCTTATTACACCTGTCTCTCTGGCTAAATATATCCTGCCTTGCAGGGACCCTGCGGATGGTCAGAATACATAGACCAGATTGGGCATTTCTAAAGTTGACATGGGTGCTAGTCTTTTACCAGAGATGGGTTTGCTGTACAGTGGGCTCTTTGGCAAAATGTATTATGTTTTACTGATACAGATACAACAAATATGCTAATAAAATGCAAGCACTTTACATGTACTTGAATTAATCTAGCTTATAAATTTTTTAGGGAATCCCAAGTGCATTTTTTATGCCACCTTTTTATTATTATTATTATTATTATTATTATTATTATTATTATTATTATTATTATTATTATTATTATTATTATTATAATTATTATTATTATTATTATTATTATTATTATTATTATTATTATTATTATTATTATTATTATTATTATTATTATTATTATTATTATTATTATTTGTAGCATGCTTAGCCAGCACGCGTTATTGTCTTCATTGCATTACGGCTAGTAGTGCCACAATGCTTGGCAGCCTTGGTTAACTCCAAGCTTGAAAATAATGCAACAAAAATGAACTAGAAAAGAGGACTTGTGTGACAGCAAATCTGTCTGGGTGCCTTCAAAATGAAAACAATTTGAAATGCTAGACTTTGCCATTGTTCAACATAATCTAAACTTTGTTTTTTAGAATAACTTGCATAGACTAAAATGCTATAACATTGGTTCTTGGCTCATTGGATGTGGCCATGTCAAAAACTTATGAACTGAATTTTTAATGACACTTCTGTCTGTAATAGTTTTGAAGCTATTCATGATCTTGATTTTGTGTATTTGCCTAATTTGAATAAATTAAAAGCCTACAACTCTGGTTCATGGTTTACTGGATGTGGTTATGTCACATATCTGCAAATTGAAGTTGGAATGGTATCTCTATGTATAATATTTTGACGTAATTCAAAATTTAGGTTTGTATATTCACTTTGTTTGTTTAAATTAAAATCCTACAAGTTTGGTTCATGGTTCATTGGATGCATCTATGTCACAAATCTATATAGTAAAGTTGAAATGGTACCTCCAGATATAACAGCTTTGCAGCTATTCGATTTAAATTTTGTGTATTCACCTAATTTGCATAAATTAAATTCTACAACTTTGGTTCATGTTTCAGTATGATGCGGATATGTCACAAACCTATAAATGGAAGTTGGAATGACACCTCTATCTATAATAGTTTTGAAGCTATTCAAGATTTACATTTTGCATATTTACCCCATTTGCATGTAGCATATGGCTGTAGCAACGAAGATAACTATTACAGATTACCGCCACTGAATATTACCATAAGCAAACACCAAAATCGGTAATAATGATCGAAAACGTGAACTTGGGAAAAAGGTCGTTCACACCAACAATCTTCCCGGAAGTTTTGATGATAACCACTTTAACGCGCATGCGCAAGAAGTACCCATCCGGTTGGGAAACAGATCGCTGACGCCAACAAATACCCAATTGCGAGTCGAGACGCAATGGCAAGCCTTTTACCAGGAACATTGGCAAGCCGACTACTGAATCTTTTTATATATGGCAGGGTAAGGACCAAGATCGACTAATATTTCACATGTACATTTCACTGAGAAAGTGCATGCGGTGATTTGAAAGTCATATTATTAGTTTTGAGTTGTAGAAAAACAAAGCTCCCAGATTATCGCCTTAAACCTACCCCATAATGGGGATGCCTAGCAAACATGAGTATGATAAACTTCATTCTCGGGCGTGTAAACAAATCCTTGGATTAGACAGAAACACACCTGATATGATTGCAAAAGTAGAACTAGGCCGTTTATAAAGGAAAAACGGGTCTGTCTGAACACCAAAACGGACTGTTTGTTATAGACCAGTTGGCATGGATCTATTATTAATAACATGGAGGAATAAATCTAGTTTATTCCTCCATGTTAATAATAATAATAATAATAATAATAAGTATTATACTACTCTATCAACCTTGCTCTACGCAGACTACGGAAACGGATTTTGTGAATATTACAACAATGGATTATTACTTGCCGACATAGCTAATGCATAACCTTTTGTCATCAATATACCCTTCTTGTGAGGCATATGATATGTGGCAGCTATATGCACTTGTATTTCTTTTCAACCGCATTTTGGGGCATTTCTGCGGCGGCAAACAAAAGTTACCGCAATCAATATCGTCCAAGAAATGATAAGTGCGCGTGCGCACATGTGATTGACAGATCTTTTTAAACTGCCGGCACTCTTCGTGAGTAGACCGCAAAAAAGGCTAAAATTGCTGCCATGCTGGTTACAGAAATAAATATAAACCACACTGCAAACAAATTTCTTTCAAGAGCAAGGTAAACTGCTCAGATTTGGTTATGTATGAAATACATGGTCATTTTACCCGCTGTTTATGAAACATTCGAGAATTCCCTTCCGTAACTCAGTGTTGACAGACTATAGGACCAAAAGGGACTTTTTGTAAGTAGATATCGATCTACTAGGACTTTTTTCTTAGTAGGTCTGACTCTATTAGGCACCGAAATGGCTTGGTTTCCGAAGAAGATAAGTGTAACTTCAGTAGGTGGGTTAAAATGGGCAGAAACAGACCTAAATAGACTTTTTGTAAGTAGGAGGTGTGATAACGCACTGGAATGGCTTAATTTTACGGGGTGGTCATTATTTACGGGGGGGGGGGGGCACAAAATTTCTCTACCCAATTAGGGGAGAAGGGCACAAAATTACACATGCTCCTAATGGGGGGTCACAAAATGACTGACATGGCGGGGGGGGGGGGGATAGTGTCATCAAATTGTGAATCAGTTTATTACAAAGTCATAAAATTGTAGTACCACATACTGAATCAGTTTATAACCAAGTCATACAACATATAGTACCACTGTCAATATTTGCCTCTTTTCTAAACAATTTGAAAGACAAAATGATTTATTCTGTACTCAATATGTGATTTTCAAGTTCATGTTATTGTACCTCTAATGAAAGATTAGCTGTTTTGAGGGACCATATTTTGACCTGCTGAAGGGCCGGTCTCTCAAGACAGGGACCACTGTATTTTATTTTTTCATGAATACAATTGCATGGGTACCTGTCCGCGCATTTTTCTTGGTTAGCGTCAAGAACGATGGTTCCTCTTTTATTTTTTTTCTAAAGATGGGTTGTGTGTTATAATTGCTATTCAATTATAGTGGTACAGCTTGTTGCTGCAGTAAAAAGTCCATAAACACACTTTATCCCTGTTACTGACAAACTCTCCGCATGATAAACACACGCAGCAGCGGTATTTTCACCCAAGCCATGTTTACCTGCAGCTGGCGTATTTTACTCTCTTTCCGTGAAAAAAATGGACCCTCTGCTCTATTGTACGCCAAGACTAGTACAGTGGTAGTATATCTTATCATTCTGACCAATTTACGGCGTTAAATTTTGTTTCTTGCTTTAATAAATTGTCCGTAATCGTCACTTGTGTTCACACAAATGTCATCCATCTTTCAAGCCAGACTTCACAACACGAGGCAGCGAGTTCTACCAAACGAAACAGCGGTTGAAAAACTTTTTGATTAGACAGCGAACACCATGTGATCGATTCTGGGCCCTTGTAGTTTCCAACTAAAATAACGACGCATCTGTTTGAAATAGAAGCAGTTTTGAAGGGGCTCCCCCTAAAATACTTTTCTTTCAGCCAGTGGGAGAGCTTATCGTTAAAATAAACAAGGTTCTGACCATTCCAACCATATAAACAACATGGCGCGGAGACAAAAAATCGAGATAGAGACGATGAAATACCCATATTTTTGCGCAGTTTTGCAAAGTTACATCATTCAAATTGTCACAAGAAACGACCCGATCATTGATTTAAATCATCGTAGAAGGAAAATATTCATTTTAACGCCAAATCGAAATAGCCATCGGCAAGAGCTGACGTTTCTCTACAATAAAATGTGCGTGCTTGCATGTAAATAAACAACAGTCAACACAAGGAATTTGAGACGGCCTTGAATCTGTCACGTGCTTAACTGCTCATGAATAATTCATAGCAGCGACAAGCCGGCAAGTTTTACAAGTCTCACTGGACGCCCTCGGCATTGGCAAGAGCTGACGTTTTTCTACAATAAAATGTGAGTGCTTGCATGTAAATAAACAACAGTCAACACAAGGAATTTGAGACGGCCTTGAATCTGTCACGTGCTTAACTGCTCATGAATAATTCATAGCAGCGACAAGCCGGCAAGTTTTACAAGTCTCACTGGACGCCCTCCATCTGACGCGGTGCACTGCAATTAATCCTTTATTACACAGTAGCTCAATTAACAGCTTCTGAAGAGAAGTGCGTTTTGACTGCTCGTTTGTCTGTGTGATAAGAAACACAGTGCAGACCGCCCGGCGCTAATCATCTGGAGTCAATGTTATCTGGTTATATACACATTCCACACCAATCAGCTAGGTCACTTGAAGGGCCTACCTGTATTGTAACAGAATAAGGCTACGACGTGTGTTTACTTAAAATTTTATTTGGCAATGAATTTGCTTTTAAATAAAATACGGAAGACAGTCCAGCGAGACTTGAGCAAGTCTGGGAATAATAGTGTCTGAGAAAACCTCTGGACAACTCTGAAGCTGAAGGTGGATTTCAGCAGGACAGAAGTGTCTAGTCAGTGTCATAGCATTCTTAAAATTATATGATCTAATTCTTTTGATCTAGGTCAGTTGAACCCATTCCCAATCAGAGTACAATTGAGTCAATAGCTTTCCTTGGCATGGGTTGGGTGCAAAGGGAAGCTATCGACCCGGGGCGTGCCATCATTAATCACCTTACGTAGAAATCTCAGGAAAAATGTTTTCTAGTGAATAGAAATTTAAGTAAAAGCTTAGAGGCAAACAACAGTTTACATCCATTGCACTTTTAGGCAATTTGAACAGGAAAGTGTGAATGAGTATCTGATCATGATAATGAAAATCTTTTTGTCTGAGTGTCACTGTGTCAGAAATTGTTTGCTCCTATTTTCTTGCAGCCTTTGCAGCATGGTTTGCCACAGTTTGCTGCTTGTAGAAAACTTTCAGACAAGGTCTACACACCTGATGATACAGGGGAACCCCCCATCCCAGTGTATCGGCCACGAGAAGGGGAACCAGTTGAATTACAGCGGGCACGATTGCTTTACCAGAGCAGGAAAAGGGGCATGCTAGAGAATGGTTTACTTTTAAGGTTTGTTCGCTTTTATATTCAGGTAAAATGAGACTTCTACAGTCATGCGTGAAGCTGTGCCTTGTCACCCTTGGGGTATATTTGATTTACTTATTGAGCCATGAGTGCACACACATATGCTACTTCTGTAGCATTTTAGAATTAGTACCTGGTTCAAGCATGTCTAAACTACAAACTGGAGTAGCATTTACAGAGCATTCGGTTAGCACACTGAAAAAAAAACAGTGGAATGTCTTGAGAGACCATGTTTCTTGAATAACCACCTCCAAAAAAAAAAAAATCTGTTTCATAAAGGGGGCTGTCCATGGTGTTTTTTTGTCACGGACGGGACATTTTGCAGACTTTATTATCTCCTATGCTTCATCATTTTCAAGTTAGAACTTCTTTGTTCTTTATCAAGGTAACTATATGACCCCCTTAAGATAACAGATGAAGAAAAAAAACTTCTTGGCTTTTATTATTATTTTATACCCCAAAAAACTAGTGTCGCGGACGGGACACATTTCAGACATAGGTTTTGAGGTTGAAGCACTGAAGTCTAAAACTCTGCTCAGTTTACAATAATTTCACATTTCATAGTCCATAATAAGATAACTGAGATGTTTTCCCAAGTATTTATACAAAAAATTTAACTCTAAATGTTTTCATACTTTAGAAAAATGCAAATTAGCAATGTCGCAGATGGGACAGGATCCAGCGTTGCAGACGGGACACTTTTTTCCACATCCAGCCAAAGATAGAAAAACTTGGGTAATTCACAGACTGAAGTTTAATTGACAAAATTAACACATTATGAACCATTCTATATTGTTAAGCATTTAGCTCATGGTATTAATTACACATATTTTGACACCTAGATGCATTTATAATTCAATACGGTCTGTGCATAAGTTCACCAAGCGGGAAAGCCCCAGCAGGTGTCCCATTACGAAAGGGAGGCATGCGGGTTGATTTTTTGCTACCAGATGGCCCGCTGTACACCTTCTCAAAAGTGGTCACGATAATGCACGATGGTGGACACTAATCTTGTTAGTGTTAACATGAACAGAAAAGCAGGAAATACAGAAGGTGTATAGAAGTTTACCATTTTATATCGTTGGCGGAGGGAGTACGGAAAGCATTGATAGTTAGAACGTTGAGTGGCGAGGCAAATTATCATGGTAAACCACCACGGACTGTTGTGTAGTGGGCTGTATAGGCCTGTAATGTTGATACCAGGAGGAAGAAACGTCAAACTGACAAATATCAAAAATAAAAGTGCTGCTTTATTCCTTCCATCAACTGATATTTCTTTGTCTTTCAAATACTTTTTCATAGACCCTAGATTCTGTTTTTGACGAAATCATGGTCCTTGTTTCACTCATTTTTACTTGCTGTATTCAGTAGCGCTGTAGCCTGTGTGGTAAGACTGAGTGGCCAGCAAATTACCCAGAAACCTGTGCGCGTCTGGCTCTGACATGGGAATCTCCGCTGGGGCTTCCCTGCTTGGTGAACTTATGCTTAGACTGCAGTGGTTGTCAGGAGTAAATAGTGGATGAGCAATAAACAGCTCTTCTAGAAGAGCTTCGGTGAGCACTTGACTTGGCGAGCGCCGTAGGTGCGAAGCCCCGCTAGGGGGGTGCGGGGGCATGATCCCCTGGAAACTTTTGAAAATTTAGACCTCTAAAACAGCAATCTGGGCCACTATGGGCCATAATCTCTCAGAAAAATACATGCCTCACTAGCAATGGTGTTACCCAAATTTTACATTGTATAAATATGAATTGTGCAAATTTCTTGCTGCTGATATAGATTTTTGACTATAAGACTATGAATAAAGCAAGCCAAGTTGAAAAACTTAAAATGCCTGGCAGTCTTCCTGTATATACTCATCTGCATTCATGAGAGAAAGATTTTGCACCACTTGTATTGCAGACTAGACTGCATATGCACACTAGTAGTATCACTGTGCAAACTGTATACGTGTAGCTGCATGGTGGACCTGGTATTGGTAATAATATGAATTGAATATGTGGCTGTGGCAGTGAGCTATGACTTGCTTGCTTGCAATGCTTGCTTCTCTTCTGGTTTATCCTTTTCACCTCTACATAACCGCCACAAACTGAACAAGTGACAACCCACTGAAATCACATACACCATCAGTAACTTAGTAATTCAATTAACATGCCTTTTCCAAAGACTGAGCTGCAAGTAAATTACGTAAAACAACACGTTTGTGTCAAATAAGTTTTTCTAATTAAATATCAATCACAAAGTTGCATTTTGTTTTCCTTTTCTCAAGTGGATCAAAACAGAAAATACAAATAATATCAGCCAGAAAGTTCCTTTTCTGAAGTTGACCACACCTGTTGAGTTGCAGAAAAATTATTCCAAGCCATGAAAAGAAAAAATACAAATGACTAATTATGCTACCCTTGGCCTTGCATTGGGAGAGCCTTTCCACTGATATATAATGCAGTTTGTGAAGAGTATGATCTGACTTTTATTTATTAGGCCTACCATGATCGTTTATTAGCACAGAGTCGGACATTCATTCACGTCAAACATACCTGCACAAAAAACACCGTGCCGTCGACAAGTTTTGTCTTATAATCAAACTTATCAAAGGAGGGCCACTTTAAATAGGTTGTCAGTTTGACAGAATTTCCCTTTACAGTACACTGTCCGACAACTGAGGCTCAGCAGGGCTGGACATTTTTTTTAAAAATCACTTGTCCGCAGGGCAAGTGGATTACAAAATTTTTTCTCAAAATGCAATTTATATATATATATAGTGGCCATATTTCAGCTTGATAAGAACATACATGATAGGATATTCAATAATGAATACAATAATATAATTATATTTTTCAGTACCTTTGCAGCACGACATTTGAACCAGCTATCGGAGAGTCAGCTGAAGATGTATGACAATCTCATCAACTTGCCAAGCAATGACTGGGATATCTACTACTGGGTCACAGGTATGCAAAATCCATTTTAAATAGAATATCCATAGTTGATGAGACAGGAAATAGTACAGAAAAACATGATCCATATTCATCAATTGCAAACCCAACAATGACAGCAAAGAGATTCCAGACTTACCTAAGCATCAACATTTCTTTTCTAATACCAATGTGAAGAAACAAATTTCACTCCTGACTTGAGACAGGCAGTCACCCATAAAAGGCAACTGGTGGTTTTAAACCGGTCCTCTCAACCTTAGAAATATTCATCATTAACTGCAGACACTAGTTCATTTCCAAAATGTATAGGCCTAACCACCAAAAACACAAATTTCATTTAAAAAGATTTTCTCAAGTCTCTGAAAAGTGAAACCTGTTTCAGCCACTGTACGGGAGGTTAAGAACACACATCCTAACAGACCTTGTCTAGGGCCATGCACTTCCTGCTTTACAAAATTATGTCTCCCCGTGCAACGTGGGGACATATTGTTTGCGTCCGTTTCTTCTTCTTCTTCTTCAGTGAGCAGTTTATGTGGGATATTTGTAATTGATACCCCAGCTCAAGATAAGGCTGGCCTCGCTTTCACTTGAGCAACATGACACGGGGTGCTGGCAGTGGCATCTGCTAGAGTGGACACTGCACTCACACATAGCACACAGGCTATTGCCCTAACGCATGGGATTGCAATACTTTGTCATGAATTAACATGTACTTTTCTTAAAAGTTACAAAGTTTGTTTGCCAATGTTGATCAGACACACCTCTTTTAGAGTTGGGAGTTGTAGCCTGCATTCCCAGGATAGCAGCTACACATACCTGAACAAGGTCAGTGTTAATATCATTGTCTATCTGCCTTGTCCAGAAAAGCGTTGTCATATAATGTATGTAAACAAATGTTACAAATAAAGGCACAAAAATTACCCATCTCACACGCATCTTGACTTTGACAAAAGTGTAAGATTCGAAATGATGTACAGAGGTGGATGTGTCTCATGAAATTTCCACAAAATGACAAGGAACAGTCACTGTCAGCATTGTCATATTCATTTTATTGAAGGGAGGTACAGGTTAGTTAGTTTGTTTATTTGTTTTCAGCAATATTATGAATGATGAAGCAATTGAGTTTCATTGTAAATTCAGAAATTAAGACATAATCTTGAATGAATGGCAAGAATTTTGTAATATATTCACCACACCAAATTAAAGAAAATCTGACTTTTTATCCTGAATTTTACATATATTCCCTCAAAAGCTGTAAGCATGGACTGTTCTGAAGGTTACTGCACACATTCATTTGGTATTTCCTGTCAGAATTAAGAAATTACCACAACACAAACTTTATGGTACTTCAAACACTTTCTCATCATGCTTGTACCTACAGCAGACGACAGGAGTTGGCCAGCAACCAATGAGCAGGTGCTATGGTGGTCACGTGACCTATATGGCCTCTGTTGATGGTTGTTGATCACAGACAGTGATGCAAACAAAATGTTTGTTTCTGGCTTAATGGCACAAATTAGGGCTCAAAGTTTGACATGGTTTGTTTTGACAAGACATCCAGAAGGACAAGAATAGGAAAATATGTGTCTTTGTGCAGTGGACCCCGCAGTAACTTAATTAGTAAGTGACCTCTCCCTTGTCATCAGCGGCTCCTCTGTAGTACCAAAATTCCACCAGGAAACATATGTTTTCACTTGAAATGAACCAATTTACACCCAAGTGACACCAGATAGCTCTAATCTGTATCAATAAACAGTCTCTAAGTGACTGGGGTCCTGGTGACGCTTGTCATTCATTAATCAAGGTTGGCCGGGTGATCTGACATGCCCCACTTGCAGCCAATCCTGTACGTTTGCTTGTGATCTAACCCCTATACATATATATATCTGCAGAAAGCTAAGGAAATAACCTGTCAATCAGAGGTGACAAATTTGGTGTAAGAGCAATGGACCCGCCTGTAACCTAATTCAAAGGCATGGGAAGGCCCCTCCCAGACTGAGTCTGTCTTGGTAGATCCCCCACATGTCTAATTACACTGGAATTCTTATCCAGACAATTTGTTCATTTGACAGAACTGTTCTTTGGCAACATTATACACACAACTGGGAAATGATAGGGAGAACCTGGACAGTGAATTCTGGCAGTTGAAAGTGACCATGTGTGAGCAGCTATGAGACGCCATACTATCCACACGCCACAAAGGAAACAACAGCCTCAACTGAAACCAGAACGAGGCGGGGTTTGACCTACATAGTCCAATTAGGGATAAACCGCTCACTGCTTCTTCTTCTTCTTCTTCTTCTTCTTCTTCTTCTTCTTCTTCTTCTTCTTCTTCTTCTTCTTCTTCTTCTTCTTCTTCTTCTTCTTCTTCTTCTTCTTCTTCTTCTTCTTCTTCTTCTTCTTCTTCTTCTTCTTCTTCTTCTTCTTCTTCTTCTTCTTCTTCTTCTTCTTCCTCTTCTTCTTCTTCCTCTTCTTCCTCTTCCTCTTCTTCCTCCTCCTCCTCTTCCTCCTCCTCCTCCTCCTCCTCCTCCTCCTCCTCCTCCTCCTCCTCCTCCTCCTCCTCCTCCTCCTCCTCCTCCTCCTCCTCCTCCTCCTCCTCGTCCTTCTTCTTCTTCTTCTTCTTCTTCTTCTTGCATGCGATGCGGACGTGATAACTCAAGAAAGATGTGACTTGGGAAGTTGAAATTTTTTGTGAAGATGTTCCTAAACCTTGGTTTGGATTGCAGATGGGTGACCATGGGCATGTCATCTAAAATTGACACGGATACAACTTCGCAAGGATTTGACTTAGGAGGTTGAAATTTTGCATGTTTATGTACCATAATGCCAACTAGGTTGGGAGTGTAGATGGGTGACCTTGACCTATTTTCAAGGTCATATGGCCACTTTTTAAAAATCATTGTAGATGCACTCGAGAAAGATTTGACTTCAAGAGGTTGCCATTTTGTGTGATTATGTTTCTATATAAGGCTTTTATAAGACCTTGCTTGTAACTGCAGATGTATGACCTTGACCTATTTGTCAAGGTCACATGGGCATTTCGTCTAAAATCAATGTGGTGTGATAACTCAGGAAAGATTTGACTTGGAAAGTTGAAATTTTATGTGAAGATGTTCCTATATATGATCTTGCTTGGGATTGCAGATGGGTGACCTTGACATATTTTCAAGGTCACATGGGCATGTCATCTAAAATTGACTCGGATACAACTTTGCAAGGATTTGACTTAGGAGGTTGAAATTTTGCATGTTTATGTACCATAATGCCAACTAGGTTGGGAGTGTAGATGGGTGACCTTGACCTATTTTCAAGGTCATATGGCCACTTTTTAAAAATCATTGCAGATGCACTCGAGAAAGATTTGACTTCAAGAGGTTGACATTTTGTGTGATTATTTTTCTATACAAGACTTTTGTAAGACCTTGCTTGTGACTGCAGATGTATGACCTTGACCTATTTTTCAAGGTCACGTGGGCCTCAATAAGAGTGTGCTTGTGCTTCTACATGGGTAATCTTTGCTTAGATTTTGAAATGTCAATAAAGAGTGTACCTTCACCATATCTGTAGATCTTTGGAATAGGTGTACCTATTTCTGAAAATAATATAAAACATGTCAGCAGACATTTTACAGGGAGGGATTTGGATTGGACAGAGTTGAAATTCATTGGTCAGGCCTATTGTAAAAAGACTGCTGTAAATTGTTCTTATTTCACTGTACTCTTATTTTGCCGAGAGCACAGAACTCTGACAATAAAAACAAGGTGAAATAGTATTTTAACATTATTTGAATGGGAATTGTGTCCAAAACAGTGATACCAGAACTACAGTAAAATGTCAAAAATAGAAATAACTGTGAAAATTTATACACATGAAAACAAAAGCTATTTATAGTTTTATCTCGAGCTATTTTTAGAAGCGCATTCAGGATGGTCTGTCAAAACAGGACTCACTTTCATGTGTAAAGTAACTTATTTTTGGTCCAGCAAAGTACATGTGCACATATGGACATCTCATTTTACATCAGCTTAACATGGAAGAAATCCACAAATATGATGGACCATGGTGTTATGAAGGTGTGTACTTTGAACTTAACCTTTTCATGGTCAGAAAAAGAATGAGTCAACAGCTTTCCTTGCCATGGATTCAGATTTTAATTTCATTTTAAATAGACCTGTTTAGTTTGAAACAAACTCATCAGTAGTTGGGAGGCCACCTGTTGGTAGTTTGACCCACCTGTCAGTAGTCCGCAAAGGGAACTAAATATATATTTATTTTCAGTACTACCACCAACATTTAATTCAAGTCGGAACACATAAAGCTTTTATGGTTCACAGTCAGTCGCTCTCAGAGCACAAAATCACAGGATTTAGCTACATGCTGTTGTCATTTGTTCCAGTAGTATTTTTTCTAAGTAGGCACCTCAGAAATTTTTTGTCCCAGTTACTTCACCAGAGTGGTCTGTATACATGTGAGAATCTGCCATGTTGGTGGAATTTCCTGCAGCTAGTCTCTATGATGTCAGGGGTCACATTAAGCTTGCGTCCTGCATCATAGATGCAAAAAATAAAGAAATGACGCATGGAAATTAATGAAACATTGTCATTTTGTGTCTCTGTGGATGCACAAAAACGCGATGCATTTTGAATAATACAACTGTAAATATTAATGGTCATGGTGTTTTGCATCGACCATTATCATTAATATCAATATCATGATTATGTATCATACTGATTGAATCTTCTGATGTTCGTCTTTCTATGTAACAAGCTCTCTTATTTGCTGAGAAAAAATATTCCTGGGGTATCCCTCCAAAAAATTTTCAGAATGGGAATGGATGTACGTCATTTCTCGTCATTATAAATGCGCTGGGAGCACTTCCAGGCTCCTCATGTATGTTGATTAAACCAAATAAAATCAATTAATCAAATTACATCAAATGAAGTCCAGTTTGCACAATTTCACACTGGACCCTTCGATTCAGTTCATGGACACTCTATTTTTCCTGAAAAAGAAGAAAGATGGACCCAGTGGAGCCATACTGAAAAATGCTTAATATGATCCTTGGATGTCATGCAAATAGAGCTATATGATTGGACAGGTTGCGTCATGTGGAGTTTCAAACCATGACAACAACACACAAATGAATCCGTTTCAAGACTTTTTGGGTGGAAAGAGCCCCTTTTTTCGTCATCTGACATGAGGTTTTGAAGTTCTCTTGAAATAGATTTTATTTAGCCAATAGGAAGTACACTATTTTTTTCTTCCCCGTAGTATCAGACTGTTGAACCATAGGCCATATTTCACTCACAAAAGTGTAGAAACTATGGTGTATCCCAAAATTTAGCAAAAATTAAAATCATATAAGTATTCTAAAAGTTTATGTTTCCATGCCTTTTGTCTCATTTAAGAGTTTCTTTTGCTAATCTATTCTGATGCAATGATGTGATCAACAATGTTTTGTCCCTTGTTTGTGTATGAAAATACAAGCTGAACCTTTCTTTCTTTCTTAGCTCTGCTGACCAAAGGTTGCAGAGGTTATGCGTACCGCTCATGTCTGCTGGCCATCCCTTTGTCCGTCTGTAAACTTTTGCTCCTCAGCACGATACCATCCACAGTTTTTAAGTTAGCCCAATATAACTTTTAGGACTAATAGGGTGTATGAAAAATGTAGGCCTCTTTTGATATTGGTGGCGCCACCTACATTATTATGTAATATAGGGGTCAAAATCTTGTGAACACTCTAGCATCTTTAATTTTTGGCAGATCTACACCAAATTTAGTGGGACTGTAGGGGAGGTGCAAGTCTAAGTTGCTAATGATACTAGTGGTGCCATCTATAATTTGATGGAAATTATGAGCCAAAATGTGTTTTAAGACATAAAATTCCATATTTGGAAAAGTAATTGGATTAGACTTACCAAATTTATAAGATCTATAGACCATGGCCAAAGGTACAATGCCATGTAATATCAGTGACCTTGACTATTTTTCGTGAGGTCACCATGCCTATAAAGTTGAAAAGGTGATTTCATAATGGCTGGGTGCAGCGTGGACATCAAAGGCAAAGATAATTGAGCCTCCAGATCAAAATTACCCATGATTGCATAATGCATAAAAGTTTACTTGTTGACCTACCTTTTGGGTCACTGTGACCCAGTAATTATGGAGTTTGGCACTTGTTCAAGTTAATTGTTTTTCCTCAATAACTCAAAAAGTTGTCACCCAATTTGAACAAACAGACTATACATGCAAAGTTGGATGTGGGGCGCATATTTTTAACATACCAATTTGTCAATCTAAGTTGAAGGTCAAGGTCAAATAGCCAGTTTGAATATAGGGGTCATCTTGTGAATGCTCTCCATCCCACAATAGTTTAGATAGGCCCATATGTCAAAAGGAGTTATTAGCAATTTTGTTTTATTTAAAGGATTCACTAAGAAAGTGTCCTAAGAAAGGCTAGTCGTCATTATATTTAACTTCTCCCAAATTTTCAGGCAGATAAGTCTGAAACTTAGTGGAAATGTAGCTGGTGTAAGTGTCAAGTAAAGATGTTCACAAGGTAGTGATTCTTTGGTTCCCTGACTTTTAACAAATGTTTCAATTCCGGAACTTGTCGGTAAACGCATACAGTTCTATAAATTTGTTAGTCAATGACGATTGCAATGGTAATTCACATTTTTGACCTCTTTTCCAAAACTGAATTCACATTTTTGACCTATTTTCCAAAACTGCGAAGCAGATTCACCTCATACTCAATGGGAACATATCTTGGGTGGGTCTGTACCAAGTTTGCTCAGATAGTCATACTCCAGTGACTAAAATTTCTTGACTTAAATTTTAAAAATTTTTTCTAAGATTTTCTTTGAAACCACTGTGCCAATTGCTTGAAATTTGTAAAGGGACTCATATGGTGACAATTGGACCTAAATTTGTGGATGGTGGCTCGCAAATTTATTCTTTTTTTACATGTCCCAAGCTGTATGTTGGAATATTTTCAAATGTAGTGGGAATGCAGCTGGATTCAATCTCCATGAATTTTTTTTCACTGGATGGCGCTCCCATTATTTTTCAGATTTTCAACAAATTACTTAAAATAAGAAAAATCAGTGAGGGTATGTGTACATGTTAACATTGTTACAACTTGGATAGCCTCAATATTCTGACATGGGCTTACACATTGACATTATAATGAGGGAGCACTGTAAGTTTGTCATAGGGGATGGCAATGGTATTTCCCATCTTTGCCTTTTTTTTTTCCCGCTAAACAGTCATCCAGATACACTTCAAACTTGGTAGGGATGCACAATGTACGTTCGGTGGGTATCTGGCAAATATGTTCAAATGGTCTAGCTCAGTTGATTTTTTTCTCAGCTGGCTGTCAGTCAGCTGAGCTTATAGGATTGTCCTTCAACCGTCCATCTATCAACAATTCACATTTTCGACTTATTATCCAAAACAGTCTGCCAGATTTACTTAGATCATGATAGCAATGTACCTTCGATGGGTCTCTACCAAGTTTGCTCAAATGGTCATGCTCCAGTGATTTTTTAATTTTTTAATGATTTTTTTTTTGTTCCTTTTTTGGGCAAATCTTAAAAAATCACCTTCTCCCAAACTGCTCACCCAATTACTTTGGTATTGCACAGGAACACTCCAAGGGACTCGTAGTTCTTAATTTGTTCACCAGGTGTCACTGCAATTTTTCTCTAATTTTAAGCTCAACTGACTTGTCAGTCAGCTAGGCTTATGTGTTGGGTAGGCATCCGTAGTCTGTCCTTCTGTCCTTCACTTCGCAATCATTGTTAGAACATAAGACTTAGTGTAACATACTAGAGACGTTTGTCGACTTCCAAAATTCACATTACCAACTTGTTCTCCAAAACTTGCTGGCAAGATTCACCTCAAACTTGGTGATGATGAACTTTGGGTGGGTCTCTACCCAGACCTGCCAACTTGTACGATTTTGGCGTAAGATTAACAATTTTGAGCCTGTCTTTACGATTGTACGATTTCTTTAAAAAAAAATCCAAAACTTCAATACACATGTTGGCATAAGATCTCTCGGGTGTTTGTGTGGACCACTCCAGGCATCCTGCCTATGTGCTGAGTCCCGGGCCAGGGCTGTTGCTTTCCTAGCCAGATATCTTGGGTCTAGCCATGCTCCTCTGTTCAACAACATAACCCAAAATCTTTTGTAGTGCTCCTTCCTGAAGCGACTGTTGTCATCAGATGGATCATGATTTTCAGTTTCCCACCATAATTGCCGGAAGCATTTAAAGGCCGACACAAACAGTACACACATTCAGCCTGCCCGTCTTGTGGTGGGATATAAACATCACCACTGGCACTGGCATAGTCATTATGTGACTCTTGTCCCTGGTCTGCAGTTTGTTCTATCTCGGTGTTGCACTTGGTACAAACATTTCTTGCCTGTGACACATCTCCCACTTCCACTTCCCAGTCATTATGAGCCCACATAGCATATATAAGCAGTTTCTGTTCTTCTGTCACTCTGAGAGACAAGGTTGATTTTTCTTCATCATTTGATTCAGCCATAGTACTGCTGCTATGTTGATTGAATGTACACCATGTGCTCCAAGTATGACTTGATATATCTGGTGATGTTATATGATCAGCATTCTATACATACATGTCTTCAGATAAAAGAAGACTTTAACCTACATGTAAGTTATACATGTATCATGTTTCTCCAAGAACTTGATCCTCCAAAAGGGGGTGCAGGGAGAAAAAGGTTTTTGTTATTAGTGAATTGAATTTCAGTAAATTTTTAACTCATGGTGATTTTTTCAAACAAATATTTGTGTTGTTGACCATTTTCAATTTAAAAAAAATCAATCAGTGGAAAGTTTTATAATGCCAAAACCCAATGCCTAGATTATTTCAACTTATTTGCTCGTTATGGAGAGTCACTGGAACACCCTTTTATAAATATTCCACATTCTTTTCTAATGAACATCATGAGGTCAGCCAGGACATGCATTCAATTAGGCACACATGCTGGCATCTTTGTTGCTGAGAGGTAGCCAGAGCAAGTCTTCAACTACACGTGTCAGTTACTGCATAGACTGCTTTGTTTTCTCTTCGTAATTCAACTGGTGACAATCTAGTACAAAATGGCAAGTGAGACTTCCAATTCGAGGAGACCACGTCCAACTAAAGCAGACTGTTTCCGGATAGAAATACCAGGAAACCAAGACAAGAAAAAATTGCTAATGGGGAAGATGAAAGATGTAAAACATCGCCTGAAAAAAGAATTGAAAAGACCGGTCAACAATTTTGATGTTCTGGATAAACTATTGGACTACTGGCTCCAAGGACAGACCAACACTGCACCTCAAGGGGAACCTGAAATAGATGTGCATCAACACCTGAACAGTAGACAAACCTGTGATGATTTGTTTGTTACATCCCAAATCTCTGCATCAAAGTTAGTGGAGCTTGCAGAGAATCATGCGCGACATTGCCCATCCAAGTTGTCTGTTTTTCGATGCCACAAAAGGGGACACGTGAAGCTGCTGAAACTGCGATGTCACAGCATTGTCCACAAACACCATAGCTGCTGGTGGTCCTCTTCACCAAAGCTTCCAGACCAAAGCTACTTGGTCAATGCAAGGGTTAATCATGGGCTGGTGGCTAGTGGCATGAGACCAAGCCACTATGCTAGGTTTGTGACAGGAGCTGGAATTGGCTTTATAAGCAAAAAACAGAGGCGCGACTTCCTTAGCCAGCTGAAACCATGAATTGACAAACAATATGAAGATAGTACAGAAACTGCTCTGCTTGAGGAAGTTTGCCTGTATTCCTTTCCTACAATAGAAGAAAACATGGAAACAGACAGTACAAATTCCAATAATGAGAAAGATAGTCCAGTGAATGCTGTGATAGACTCGGAGAAAGCTGCCCAAAGTTCTCTTCCCACAACAGATGATAATTTGGAAAGTGAATGTATAAATAAAGATAAATGGTACGGGATTGACATAAAAACTGATGCAAGACATGGCCATCGCAAAAACGCAAAAGACAGCAGTGTTGTTGCAATTGGGGATCAGACAAATAAAGTTTTATGTCATATCCATGTGAAAAAAAATGAAGACGACCAGGTCACCCAGCGACATGAGAAAATAGGGACGGAAAGAATTTATGAATACCTTGCCAGTAAGGATGTTGATGTGCAAACTCACATACATGACAGAAATCTCAGCATAAATAAGTATGTGCGAGAAAATACTACAGCTGTGAACCAGAATGATTCCTGGCATGGGATAAAGGGGCTCAAGAAAAACATAGCTGAAGTGGGTTCGGGGCCCAAGAAATATCACAGTATTAAATGGCACAAACAACTTGAAGGTAAAGAAGAACCTGTCGGGACACATGCACACTGGGCAATACAGCATTGCCAGGAAAATGCTGAACTTTTGAGATTGAAGCTTCTGAACTGTCTAGAACATTACAAGGGAAATCATAGGGACTGCTGTGGTACATCTCGCTGTAAATTAGAACTAACCTTTGAGCCATCCCAAAACCTATAACAGACAAAAAGCAGAGGATCACTTCGTCAACCCTATACAAAGGAGCTGAAGATTTTGTATTAGGAAAAAAACACTTCACATGTGGAGAGCTTCAATAATACTATGAACATGTTTCATGACAAAAGGATTAATTACAGGGACACTGAATATGAAGTGTGTTCACAATACGCAGTGATGCACTGGAATGAAAATGTTGGGAGACCATACACATCCAAGTGGGTGCCCAAAACACAGAAACCTGGAACTCGTCGTTCATTGGGGAGGAGAACCTACAAGGATGCCACATATATGTACCGGGACCAGGTGTGGAAAACTTTTGTACGTGACATGTACAAAGAGAGGGTTTAACCATTAGGTCTACATGTGGAATTGGATGGAAATAAACTGTGGTTTACCACTTTGTGAACAAGTACATATATATATATATATATATATATATATATATATATATATGATTATATATAAATTATTGCATACAATATATTGTTGAGATTTACCATTTTATACACCAGACACACAAAAATGGATATTTATTCAAAGATGGTTCTTGCTTAGACAGTCTGTTCAAACTACACTAACAAGTAAATATAAGGTATGTCAGCTTAATTATTTGATGTAACTTGATTGCTTCATGTAAATGACCATAGTCATGGTTTTGCACTTATAAGTTTGTTGCTGTTTCTGTGTTAATTTACACTGCCTAGGATTGGTCAGTCCAAGGTCAGTGAGTGATATGGGCAAGCCATGCTGCCCACCACATGGAGTTTGTTTATAGGCACCAGACCTCTAGGCTCCCTGCTGCAACACCCGGTTGATGGTGAGATAAGCCTTGGCTGCTGGCTGGCTGTTATAAGCCTGCCTCCAGCTCATGATTGAAACCGGTGGGTTTTTTGGGCAGGAAAACCTCCTGCTTTAAGGATTTTCAATTCGGGTACTTATCATTCAATGCAGCTTTCCTATTGATTACTATGTAAATCATGCTCCAGTGATTTTTGGATTTTTAATTTTTTTTTTTTTTTTTTTTTTTGACAAACCTTAAAAAATCTTTTTCTCCAAAACCGCTTACTCAATCATTCTGATAAATCACGAGAAGACACCTAGGGACTCTGTGTTCTTAATTTGTTGACCAGGTGGCGCTGCAATTTTTTTTACTAATTTTTTATGAATTTGTGTGTGTTCTAGCTATTTTCGACTTTTTCTCCAGAACTGTTACTCAGATTAAGCTGAAACGTGGTGGATATGTTCCTCGTAGAAGGGTCAAACAAAGTTGTTCATTATGTGGGAATGCTGCAGATTCCTGATTTTTAACGATTTTTTCCATTCGGGTACTTATCGGTTAATGCAGCTTTCCTATTGATTACTATGGAAGTCAATGAGTATTCTAATGCTAATTCACATTTGCGACTTCTTCTCCAAAACTGTCATCCAGATTAACTTCAAACTTGGTGGGGATGTACCTTGGGTGGGTGTCTACCAAGTTTGTTCCAATGAATTTTGTTTTTTTTATGATTTTTTTCTCAAAAATCTTTACAAAAGTTTTAACATGGGAATTTCTTGTAATGGTTATAACTTAAATAATTTTGGCCAGATTTACTTCAAACTGGGTGGGGATGTGCCTTGGGTGGATCTCTACCAAGTTTGTTCAAATGGTCACGCTCTATTGATTTTTGGAATTTTTATGATTTTTTTCGTTTTTGGGGGCAAACCTTAAAAGCTCTTCACCTCTGAAACTGCTCACCCAGTTGTTTTGATATCGTTCATAGACACTCCCAGGGACACATAGTTCCCAATTTGTTCACCAGGTGGCACCACAATTTTTTCTAATTTTTTTTTTATGCATTTTTTATATGGTTTTGTTATTTTTCACTTGTTCTCAGAACTGTCACTCAGATTAAAGTGAAATGTGATGGATATGTTCTTGTGGAAGGGTCAAACAAAGTTGTTTACTAGGTGGCACTGCTTTAGATTCCTGATTTTTAAGTATTTTCAACTCGGGTACTTATCGATCAATGCAGCTTTCCTATTGATTACTATGGAAGTCAATGGGTATTCTAGTGCTAATTCACAGGACAACTGACACAAAATTTACTGTTTACTTGATAACTTGAGATCTGTTTTGAGTTAGTACTGTGATGTTGCACATGTTAATGTTTTTGTATGAATGTCATGCTCAGACAGTACATGAATGACTTTGACCTCATTTCTGGGGTCACAGTGCAACATACATGAATTTTACTCTTCATTATAACTTGAGAACTACTTGAACCTTGATGTTGCACATGTTAGTGTTCTTTTATAATGGTCAGACTTACTCAGAACATGGGTGACCTTGATCCTTTCCCAAGTTCATAGATCTGCAAGTGTGATGAATGTCAAGATCAGCTGAGCATGGGCTGTTCACACAGCCCTCTTGTTATTATTTTGGGCTTCTTCTCCAGAACTATCATTCAGATTGAGCTGAACCTTGGTTGATATGTTCCGTGTGAAAGGTTCAAACATATTTTTGTCACCAGGTGGCACTGCTGTGGATTCCTGATTTTTACCTCAGCTGACTTGTCAGTCAGCTGAGGTATTTTGAGGGTCCGTCGTCTGTCCGTCCGTCCGTCGTCCATAATTCACATTTTCGACTTCTTCTAAAAAACCGTCAGCCAGATTCACTTCAAACATGGTGGAAATGTGCCTTGGGTGGGTCTCTACCAAGTTTTTTCAAATGGTCACGGTCCAGTGATTTTTGGATTTTTAATGACTTTTTTGGTTCTTTTTTGGGTAAATCTTAAAAAATCTTCTTCTCCGAAACCGCTCACCCAATTGCTTTGATATCACACAGGAACACTCCCTGGGACTCCTAGTTCTTAATTTGTTCACCAGGTGGAGCTGCAATTTTTTCCTAATTTTTTATGAATTTCTGTGTGTTATAGCTATTTTTGACTTCTTCTCCAGAACCGTCACTCAGATTAAGCTGAAACATGGTGGATATGTTCCTTGTAGAAGGGTCAAACAAAGTTGTTCACTATGTGAGAATGCTGCAGATTCCTGATTTTTAACGATTTTCTCAATTCGGGTACTTGTTGGTCAATGCAGCTTTCCTATTGATTACTATGGAAGTCAATGGGCATTCTAATGCCAATTCACATTTTCGACTTCTCAAAAACCATCATCCAGATTTACTTCAAACTTGGTGGGGATGTACGTTGGGTGGGTGTCTACCAGGTTTGTTCCAATGGTCATGTTCCAATGAATTTTGGATTTTTTTATGATTTTTTTTCAAAAATCTCAGCAAAAGTTTTAATAGGAAAGTTTAACATGGGAATTTCTTGTAATGGTCATAACTTTAATAATATTGACCAGATTTACTTCAAACTTGGTGGAGATGTGGCTTGGGTGGATCTCGACCAAGTGTGTTCAAATGGTCACGCTCTATTGATTTTTGGATTTGTTATGAATATTTTTGTTCTTTTTTGGGGTAAACCTTCTTCTTCTCTGAAACCGCTCATCCCAATGCTTTGATATCATACATAGACACTCCCGGGGACACCTAGTTCCCAATTTGTTCACCAGGTGGCGCTGCAATTTTTTTAATGAATTTTTTGTATAGTTTTGCTATTTTTCACTTGTTTTCAGAACCGTGCCTCAGATTAAGCTGACATGTGATGGATATGTTGTTGTGGAAGGGTCAAACAGTTGTTTACTAGGTGGCACTGCTTTGGATTTCTGATTTTTAAGGATTTTCAATTCGGGTACTTATCGTTGAATGCAGCTTCCTTGTTGATTACTATAATGTAAGTCAATGGGCATTCTAATGCTAATTCACAGGACAACTGACACGAAATTTACTGTTTACTTGATAACTTGAGATCTGTTTTGAGTTAGCTACACATGTTAATTATTCTGTATGAAGGTCATGCTGAGACAATACATGAATGACCTTGACCTCGTTTGTGGGGTCACAGTGCAACATACATGAATTTTACTCTTCATTATAACTTGAGAACTACAGTAGTCCCTCCTTTGAAAGACCACTCCTTTGGGAGACCACCTCCTTTGAGAGACCATAGTTGTCAGGTCTCTCTGTAGTACTTTTTTTGTTATTTATACCTCCTTTGGAGGACCACCTGCTTTATGTGACCACCTTTTGGGTGGCACTAGGGGCGGTCTCTCAAAGGAGCGACTACTGTTCTTGAACTTTGATGTTGCACATGTAAGTGTTCTTCTATAAAGTTCAGACTTATTCAGAACATGGTGTCCTTGATCGTTTTCCAAGTTCATAGAGCTGCAAGTGTGATGAATGTCAAGATCAGCTGAGGCACGGGCTGTTCACACAGCCCTCTTGTTAAGGATCTGCCTGATGGGGGGACCGTTTCTGTTTTCCGGTTGGCCATTCGTCCATCCATTCAGATGTGCACATTCTCGTTACTGCGATATACACAGAATGCCTCCATGTATTTTGCTTAAATTTGGCAATATGCGTACCTTACCTGGCAAGATTAACTGATTAGATTTTGGTGTCACCATGACCTAATTTGAGCAAATGGCTGACCCTTCAGTCAACTCTTGCATTGAAGGTTTCTAGTTTCTAGTGCCTAGTTTAAAGTAAATTTGGTGTTCACTTTTTGTCAAAGTCTTTAAAAAAGCCCTTTTCTCTGAATCTGCACAGCCGATAGCTTTAATATTGTATGAGAACATGTCGGAGTAGGAGGGCAAGAATGAATATATGGATGACATTGACTCTGAATTATTCCTTATTCCCAAAGGCACAAGACCAGTCATTGAATTGTACTCTTCACTTGAGAACTTGTTGATAGAGGACTTGTATGGTGGTGGTCCTGTATTGTGGGCCAGATTTACACAGCATATGGCTGACCTTCATTCCCATGGTCACAGGATTACTTTTACGAAACACAGTCTTTTTTTTGGGGGGGGGGGAGGGGGTTAATGCACACATTCCTATTATTATTATTATTATTATTATTATTATTATTATTATTATTATTATTATTATTATTATTATTATTGATATTTGGTCGAAGACTTATTCACGAAAGTATGTTAAGCTCCTGTAAAAACCATTGTATTGTTTCACTTGCAGGCAACAAGCCTACCCCTGAAGAGTACAACAATGAAGTGATGGATATGTTGAAGGAACATGCCAAAAACAGGGACAGAGAGAGAAGAATAAGACAACCAGACTTACACTCAACCTGATTATTTTTGTATTATTTCATCTGTTATAAAGTTGTTTGTAATTTATATCTGGAAAATGTCATGTTATTTGTAGTATATGGTATGCCATATTCATTATTGTCACTGATCAAAAGGCAAAGCTCTCAGTGCTACTGTGATTTTTTGTTGGTACACCACACATTAGACATATGATGGCATCTAAGAATGGTGGTGGGGGTGGCAGGGAGGGATACCAATGTAGGTTGGAAGAGACAATGTGAATGGCTTCCTTGTTCATCCCTTGGAGCTGTGGTAGGGGTCTGAGGGACTTGGTTGCTTAACTATGTCTCATGCTGGACTGTTTTAGTGAAAGCCTCAGATTTTGCCAGTTTTTAGCTCTGCTGACCATAGGTCACAGAGCTTATGTGATCACTCATGTCCATCCATCTGTCTTAAACAAGTGCATGTCAACACGATCATGGCATCTATCCTTTTTTCAGTTAGCCAAATTTTTGGGACATATTCTATGAATGAAAAGATAGGTTTCTTTCAATATTGGTGGTGCCACGAAGTGGATTGTGTTGTACAGATGGCAAAAAGTGAAAAAATTGAATATGCAGTGGTGTTTGATTTTCAATGGCCCCATATGAAATTAAGAGGAAATATTTTGAAAGCTATTATGTAAAAATCCTAACAACATTAGTGGTGCCACCTGTACGTAAACAGGAAGTATGAGTTATTATTGGGGATATTTATAAAATGCATCATCTTGACAGATTATAAGGCTAATTTCATCAAGTGTACAAGTGTGTATCATGTATGGAATTTTAATATTTGTTAAAGATGACCTTTGACCTACTTTCTGAAGGTCTGTGGGAATACGCTTCATAATGTTTGTTTTTTTTTTTTTGCTGTTCATGCAGCGGGCCCGCGAGGGCCCTGCATATTTATATGGCGAAAATCTAGCCTGTTTGTTTACATGTTAAATAACCAATACACCACAGTACATTGGATTATGTGTGAAATGATACAATTTTAAGTCTGCACCATGTCAGAAAATCCAATAAAATGTTCATTGGGCATGTTTTGTTTACGTTGTGTTGTGTGTTTCTTTTAAAAAAGCATTATTTTACTGTTGAGGGGTCGTGTCAAGTCATTGGAATACCTACTCACTACTACCTGAAAATGTAGGGGTGCTCCTGCCACTGCTGTTTTAGTGGCACATGAACTCATGTAGCATTTCAAATGGAGAATTTACAATGTCAAGATTGGTCTATGTGCAGCTGTTGAGTATTACCATAACCCATTGTCCTAATAAAAACGAATTTTTCAGCTTTATCCAGTTGTGCAAAACCACAGTAAACATGTGAAAGATCACTAAGTAATTGTGTCCTCTGTTCGGAGTAGTAGCTACAATCTAATATAAAATAAGACTCATCTTCCACTGAATCAGTTTTGCAAATTGTACATTTGCATAATTCAAATGGGGTGTTTGGTCTTGCGTATCTTCCTGCTTCAACCTGAAGAATGTGGGCACAACTTACTACAGTTTTTCCTCCTGTTCACAGGAATATGCTTCGTATGATTCTCGATTTTGAAAGTATTTTTGAATTTACAATATGTTCGCAATTTGTGTGAACCAACATTGTTGTTTCCATTAATTTGCTGCAGTCAATGGGTTTATATTGATTTTCCAAATGTTGCCCAAGTCTCATTATCACAGTTTTACGCGCTGTACCATCAAAATCTGACCAAACATATTCAAATCCAGCATAAATTAAGATTGTTTTAGCTGGGGCTGCGTAAGGAGACCACGTCTCATGTACATAGTACATGGTAGACCTAAAAAGAGATTTTAGCAGATTGCTTGTTTGCTATGAAACATGTAGTATCATCTGCCAGTTGCCTGATTTTGACTTCACTGTATCCAAATATTAAACCAGTAATATTTTCATTTTTTTGTGGTTCCGCATGTTGTTGCCATCATCCTTGTGGTCCCATATCTCAAAGGTATGCTCCTTACATGGTCTCATATTAAATACCTCATTTAATACATGTTTGTAATTTCGCACAAGTCGGGCTGTGCCTTTTTGTTGAGATGAATCCCATCTGTATTATATTGAGCACTGTTCCCAACGTGAAAGCCAGACTGTGGGATCACTTTTATCAATTTCAAATCCTGTAGCCATGCATTGAAAAGTTCAGTCCACCTGCTATATTCATCAGTGGACTGCCAGTTGTCAAGGGATCTGGGTAACAACTAAGAAACACAAAATGTTGCTTTGTCAAATTTAGAGTTCATTAACGAAATCAACTCTTCCATTTTTTCTCTTTCGTAGGAACATTCCTTTGGTCTCGTATCTAGGGTTTCAGTGTACATGATCTGATGTAGTTCTTGCACCAGTTATTGTTTTATTTTCAAATACCTGTACATGGCACTTTTTCTTCTTATACATGCGCTCTTTGTGTATGCGGCTGACATGTGAACTACCTATGATTAGTAGGTCCACGTCGCTATGTGTAGTTCTGGAGTCCCTACTTTCGCCTTTGTTCACCGTGTAAGGTGAAGGTGCAGGTGCTTTCTGGTCGATCTTTTTGCCACTGGCATTGATTTCTGTGGTACCGTGTCCAACATCTTGTTCTGTCGTGACTTGATCTGCTGCATTCAATTCTTTTTGTGTAGGTTGTGCCACATCTACATCTGCCTCTACTTCATGTGTTTCAGTTTTGTTCTCCAAAAGGGAGTAGGGATTATATGTGGGCACTGTGACATCAATCGCTGTGTCCTTACGTACAACAGGTTGCTTTTTTGAGACTTCCTTCAAGCAGCAGTTAACCTGTTTCTGGGTGTGATAGCATACCTGTTTAATGTGGCCATGCTGTTATTACATTGTTCCGTGGTCATTTTCACAGTTTTCCCAATTTGGCTCAACATGTTCACAATATCTTGGCTTTCATTATTGCCTGGCGGGGTAGTGCCTGAAAGCTTTTTGGTTTGCGTTTTCAGTTGCTTGATTTCCCTACCTTTTGCTTCCAGTTGTATATTCAACTCTTGAATTTTTGTGTCCTTTAGGCATATGGTAGCCTCCAAACTGGTTATTTGCTGAGGTAGCTGTTGATTACCTACAGCTTTCAAAGAGTCCACGATTTTTTGCTCAAAATTTCTAAATAGATTGACAATGTTTAAAGGAATATCATTTGTCACTTGACTTGGCTCGTAGAGGTTGCATGGTAACTCAACACTTTGCTGTACACCTTTATCTTGGAGCAGTGGAACAGTACTTGTTGCGACACTCTCACTGACTGGTGTAGGTTTCCCCTCTATGTGCACTGCAGGCCTTAGATGTGTTGTGGGAGGGGACTCACCTTCACAGGTTGTTTGATCTTGGTCTTTCTTCTGTAGTGCTTGGCACCTAGTACACGTGTACTTCATGTGTGCATGTTTTACAAATGTATCCTCCAACATGCTCTCACACAAGGTGTGATACCAGTTCTCGCACATTTTGTATTCTGTAGATTTAGTGTTTTCTGTTTCCTGTTTGCCTGAATGTAGCCCTAATATTGAAATCGATATCCTTTGCACTCTGATATTTACATTCAATTAGCTTTCAGGATTGACCAATGGGTAACTGATCAAAGTGGAATTTTCAGTATGCATATGTTCCCTGTTTATTTGACTATGATCAAATTGCCATTTATGTTCACTGGTCATTTGTACAGATGGTGGTTGATTGACTATAATATAAATATCAGTATGATGCTGTTCATTATATATATGTACATATATACATATATATCACTATTTGCCGTTTGATGTACATTCTAGTCAATAGTTCATTGTACACTTTGGTCAGTTATTTATTAGGTGGGTAACTGATCAAACTGGAATTTCCAGTATGCATGTGTTCCCTGTATATTTTACCTTGGTCAAGCTACCATTGTTGTTCTCTTGTCATTTATTCATCTGGTGGTTGACGGAATATAATATAAATATTCATATGCAAATGTTCACTGTATACATATTCATATACATACCACCAATTTGCCGATTGATGTACACTCTATATATTTATTCATTTACTGGGTTATTTGTCCCAGTGGAAATATATGCAAGCTTTTGTTTCTTTCATACATAAATAATGGTCTTACCACCAATTTACGTGCACACTGGTCGCCTATTTATTTGGTAGGTAACCAGTACACAATGGTCATTATGACTATTGATGTACATCCTGGTGATTTTCATCCGGAGAGTAACTGGTCATAATGGAATTTTCAGTATGCATATGTTCACTGTAAATTTGCGCTGTGGTCAACGTGCCTGCTAATGTTCACGCTGGTCATTCATTCATTTGTTGGGTAACTGATCACAATGTTTATATAAGTTAGCATCTATTCAATTTAGCCATTTACCCATCTCAGTGAAATACTTGTCGTAATATAAATCTTTGTTCTATTCACGAGTAAATTTTTTTTCGGTGGCGAAAGCAGCATTTGGGCGGCAGACAGCAGCGGTTGGTGGCGGACCCGTTAACTGCTGCTGTCTGCCGCCATGTCCAATTGAGACTTCTGGGGCTCAGAGGTAGACAACGGCGGTCACCAGCATACAGCGGCAGAGAGCCTTTCGCCGCTGTATGCTGCTGTCTGCCACCCACCACTGCTATCTGCCACTGGCTGCCGCTCTGTACTAACAACTGCATTGTATAAAATGTAAAATATGAATCCAGGTGAATAGAAAGGAAAGGAAACTGCTCATTCATGGTACATAACACTTCGGTTTAGCTCCATTCACTTATATTGGTCAGTTCATTCACTTCCATACATGTACACATCAGTTTGCTTTATTTTCATTCACCCATGCCTGTCAGTTAAATTGCATTCAAATAGATCTTCCATTTAAACAGAATTTAGAGGCAAACAATTCTGTTTTCACATACTGTGTATTTATTGAGTTAAAGCTGTATAGCTTTTCTCATACACATATATATATCACATCATAACAGAGCTCTGTGCACATCCATTCACTGAATAAAAGTCAAGTATACATAATCTGTGACCATCAGAACAGACATTGGCTCCATCATGTACATGGAAAGGTATATACATATTTAATGGAAATAAATGAAATAATTTACTTTTGCTTTGTACTTCAAAGGTAAAACAATAAAACAAAATTTGTCAACGCGATAAATATCAAGAAATATTGGAAATTTCTGATTCTGTTCAATAAGGACCAATTTATTTGACACTTTTTTATTGAGAGCTGAGCAGATCATAATTTGTGATACCTTAAATATGTCTTTACACATTTTAATTAGATCTGGCACGGAGATTTTATATATATATACATATATATATATATATATATATATATATATATATATATATATATATATATATATATATATATACATATATATATATATATACATACATATATATATATATATATATATATATATATATATATATATACATATATATACATGTACACATAAACTTTGGTATTTGATTGAATTTTAAGTGATGAAATTAAATTTAAAAAATTACTACTTTCAAAAAAATGTTTTTGAACTTCTATTTTTGTGTCAGTGTTTCATGGGACATAGGGGTTATAATACAGTGCACTTCATTTGCATGTAGATTAATTTTAAAGTTGTTTATATGATTGATACAGTGACACTCATTAAAAAAGTGTCAAATAAGTTAGTCCTTAATGAGCAGAACTTTATTTTTATTCAGTGAATTCAGTGGCAGACAGCGGCGGTCGGCGAATCCGGCACCGGCTGCTCTCTGCCACCCAAATGCTGCTTTTGCTGCTGAAAAAAATTACTAGTGATTACTCATCATGAACATTGTACAATTTGTCACAACCAAACCTAATTTTTTTCTCTCTTTTTTTCTTATCTGTGGTTAAGCCACAGATATTACAACGAGTTTTGGCGGCCATCTTTGTTTACGTGTTGCTTGGCAATGACAAAAAAATGTGGGATATCCAAGTTTCTGAATGGGAATTTGAGGTTTCAGTCCCAATTGTTGAGATTGCGGGTGTGAAGAGCAGGAAAAGAGTTATTTTTGAGTGGGCAACCACTTCGATTTAGTTGGAAACTTGATGAAAAGTTGATATATGAGTCAATGGCTGCCCTCAGAGGTCTTAAAACATACACGTGTTGCTCATTAGGGGATCATTTCACCAGAAAAAAATGTGCCTCAGTGTCACAAGGTAAATTTAGCTGCTGGTCATTTTGGTTTAATTGTTGGGTACATCTTTTAACAAGAGGCTATTTCGTATTTGTGTGTTTTCTAATAGAAGTGCACAGTTATCCAACCTAGATACAAGTATGGCCATGCCACCGGAGAGGCAGGAACTTTCCAAAGGCCAAGTGATCACCTGTTGCATGTGCAGTTTAGTCATGCACACATCACCACCTTGGAAAACAATCGCACTTTAGCAATACCAGAAAGCCTTTATGTACCAGTACTTACTGGTACATGAAAAGAAAAGGATATAACTTACTTTTACCTAAGTTAACAAGTTTTTTAGGGAGATTTTGTTCAAAAGCTTCGCCATATGTTACCGCAAAACAGAACAGGAAGTTGGACTTGCGCTAAAATGAAGGCTGAATGAACTAACCTAAATTCTGGAGTTTGCACATCCGGGTAGACAGATGGAGATGTTTTATCATCTGTTTGCACAAGTAGGAATCTGGTGTTTGTTGTGTAATTCGAATGTGTTGATAGTCCTTGTGTTTGTGATTTTTTTTGAGCTTATACTCATATATTACAGCAAAAACTGTCACGCTATTTTGTTCAGTCCTAATTATGGGTTTCATATAGCCAAGACTGAGCTCTGTGTCACTACGTGCATCTGCAGATCATTGTTTAAGCTGATGACCTAGTGTTCCACCACACAAAATGGCGGGTCAAGTATCTGAAGCTGAGCAACATTCCTCACGATCAAATCGTGGTCCATACATCAGGATCATTTAGTTCATCAAAGAGTCTGGAACACTTTTGCAAAACAAATGGTCTCGACCTGCCTGCAAGAGGCTTGCTGTCCAGTTGCTATAATTTAGACAGTAAGCAAGTTCTATTAATCCACAATGATGAAGCCTGTCCACACAATGGAGAGGGCTCTGCAGCTGCAGGATGGGGTATGTTTTGGGGTCCTGACCATGCTGATCACCCAGCTATAACACTCCCCCATGATTCAGAAACACCAACAAGCAATCGTGCTGAGCTTTCTGTTGCTATTTCTGTGGTGAAACAACTGAGATACCCAGACAAATGGGAACCATGGTCAACAATGGTTACCAGGGTATTACACAGTCAACCATGAAATACCATGGTCGACAGTGTAATACCGTGATACTGCTTAAGGTCCACCATGGTAACACCATGGTTGACCATGGTCAGGGTTTCCATACCATTGTTGACCATGGTCAGTATTTCCATACCATGGTTGACCATGGTCAGGCTTTTTCCAAACTATGCTTGACCATGGTTAGGGTTTCCATACCATGGTTGACCAATTGGCCCAGCTTTTCCATACCATGGTTGACCATGGTCAGGCTTTTCAAGTCATGGCCAACCATGGTCGGGCTGAAATCTTTAAAACTGTCCTGTCACTGTCAAAGTTGACCATGGTCAGTCTGACTGCCTAATTGAAAATAATATGGTTGGCCATTGTCATTCTCTCTGCTCCAGCTAACAATTTGATAGACTTGCATAAGGCAGGTCATCATAGGGTTGGTCACTAAAATTGTACAAAAAACTGGCATTTATACAATTACACAGTAAAAATTGTTCAACAAGGTTATATTCAATTTGTAATGAAAATTGTTGCATACACAATTACTACTCTAAAAGCTGTGTATGTTATTTTTCATTGAAATCATTGAGACATAATAGAATATTTAAAGATGTCATGTCCGAAGCAAACATAATAAGACTTCTTCCACACATTGAAAGCTTGCTCACACAAATGGAGCTTTCACCACGACCACCACCACCACCCCAGCCAGCCCCATCCACTGAACAAGTGTACAATGGACATTCACTTGAAAGCTTATTAGATGCAATTGCTCACTGCGATAAAGTTTATGATGCAGTGAGAATCACCCTGAATGTAAACCTCTTCCCCACAGAGTACATTTTGTCGCATAGTGTTTCGGGGAAAGCATCAAACTCAAAATGCGCAGCAAAGCCAACATTTGATACCAGACTCTACGGTGCCTTCATGAGGGTCATAAAGACAAAATTTCCCAATGTACCCTCCAAAGAAATCACTGAAAGAATCACCAGCGTGCAAAAGAGGTTAAAAAACTTGTCATACGCTTTAGGTCAATCATTTAGGTTACTCATAGGCACACCATAGAGTCTGGTCTCTATGCATATAATAAGTCATTTTGATCTGATGTGTGAATGATTCTTTTGTATTTTGTAATTACTATGGGCCTGTGGCCTAAACTTGGAATTAATAAAAAATTATGAAATTCATCACTAAAGGCTATGTCATTATAGTATGTCACTATGCCAAATATTTAAGTCATGGTCGCATACTGAATTAAATGGTCCAGGAAATAGCACCTTTACAATTTGACGGATCTTCAAACTTGACATGATTTATAATTGCCCATCACTGAAGGGTGTATCATAAACAACAGTAGGTCACTATAGAGTTGCCTGGCTGAAATGGGAAATATCTCTTTGTGATCAGACACTGTCACTTTGTTGGCAAGCAATAAACAACATTTTTGATAAACAAGTCAAAATCTTGTCACTTCATAGATATGGGACATTCTAAAAACAAATACTTGAAATTTTAGCAGTTTACCAGACAAAAAAAAAAATGACATGAAATACACCCACAGCATAAAACACATCCATTCCTGGGAGTTTCTGTGATCATGTTTGATCCTGCTGATATCATTGTGCCTAAATATAGCGTCACCCTGCAGCTGTGAGCACAGGGATCAAGTTTCAACTCTTCATACCAGTCATCCTGACTCCTCCAAGTACTCTTGTTGTTGATTGGCTGAGAAGGGCCTGAAAGGGAGGCTGCCTGTCTGTGCTTCCTCATATTTAAAATAGCTATGGCGGGCTCATGGTCAAGTGTTACAAGGCATCATTTTGTGAAGATAGTGATGGCTACAGGGACATTATAGCATACTGGCAGGCATGTGGATAGCTTAAGCTCAAACCTCAGCTCCAAGTGGTGTAAATGGTGTAGTGGGAAATTTGTCCAGCTAACAAAAGCAACTGGATGCAGGACTGTTACAAAGAGACAGATTGACCCACATGGGCAGTGGTGATAACACAAAGGACTGCGGCATCATCATTGGCACAAGAGACCAAAGTAAGTACAAATTTAAGCAAACTTTGTTATGCTTATGAATTTTATTCAGTTTCTGGGCAATGGATCACAAATTCAAGTTTCACAGCATATTACTCCCCACTGTATTGTGAAGCTGGGAAAATAACACCTTCAAAAACCCTTTGTACAGTTAGCCATATGAAGCCTGCAAACTACTTCACCCACACCACTGGGGACCTGGCTGTAACTATGATTTGAGCCCAGCAGACATACAAAGCTGTGTTGATAAACATTATGCAATGGCTGTACTGAGCTGGATCCATGTCTATATTAAAACACAAATGTACATGCATCGACATTTTTCACTTGCATGATCAAAGAAATCAAATATTGCAGTGAATATCAACAGAATAGGCAAATTTTTGCTTGAATATGCATAGTCTTTAGAAAGGGTCATATGCCACTAACATAAATAATGTGATGTGTTCAAAATGCATCCACTGGCATTCCAATAAAATGTCAGTTTATTCAAGTGAAATACCACTGGTATTCCGCTGGAATACCAGTGCACATTTTTTTTAATGGGGAATTCAACAACAAATGGAGGGAAGCCAAATGACAAAAGGGTTCCACAAAAGAAGTAGTTTAATTGGATGATCTATCCAAATTGGATATCATATTTGGTAAATAAAGCTCTATTTGATTGAAGGTTATGAATGGTAACAGATACATATCAGCTGATTGTGTAGTTCAGCCTCATAGTCCAGCTTTTCTAGAAGAGATGTCATTCTCACCCTTTAAGTTTTCCTGGCTTATGCCCATTTTATCCAATGTGGTCTTTCTTGTGAAAATATCACATCAGATTATTGTCTTCTTTTTACATCTAAACAGGTGAAGTTGCCAAAAGCCAGGATTAATATGCAATTGTGGACCTTGTGGAAGTTTCAAATTATGAAAAATATTCATTGTATTCTTAGTTATTTCTGTAAATTAATTTACTGTTCCTTACTTTTATTGCATGATTGCTTTATACATAAAGATATTTTTCTGACATGTAGTAATCTGGGCCTGCAATTTTCCTTATAGAAGCATATAAAAAGGATATTTTACAAATGAAAAGTTTTGTTTTTAATTTGAAAATGCAAGCTTATTGTGGTAATTGTTTTTCCAAATAATAATTTTTAGAGTGCAGGATCTGGGTCATTGCATACTCTGTCAGTCAAGTTACTGTAAGACTTTTAAACATGTTAATGCTGGAACATATAAAAATCTTCACATCTATAAAAAGTCAAGACATTGGTGAAATGTATTTTAAAATGTCAATCAAAACCCACATTTACAATGTACTTTGAAAATAAGTGGGATGAAGGGAGGAATCCTTAGCAAAATATTCAATCTCAACATTTTGACAACAAGTAAATGTTACACTTTAAACATTTCATTTTCCTGTGTCCTTGCAAATATATTTTCGATTTTCCAGAATTGGTACCCTAGCACCACAAATGGGGACATCAAGAACAAGTTGTAAAAAGTTGTAAGACCTTCCTCTCAACAGCGAGCAGCTGCAATCAATGAATCTGGACTGTACATGTACAACAGTTCTGATGAGCCAAGATCCACCATTGTTATGCATGAACAGAGAAATATGTGTTTGTAATGAAAACACACATTTTAAGTGATCACATCATGTTTTGAAATATGTTCTTTTTGGAAAAACTGGATCTATTATTATTACATCAGCCATCAGCCTAATGCACAATGACATGTATATCCTTGTACATCCTTTATGAAAAAGGTAACTAGAACAGACTGATTTTCCAACAGAAAATTAAATGTCTCCCGGTGGAACACTTACGTCTCTGAATAAGCTACAGGTGATAACAATTTACAAATGACCAAGTTTGCTTGAAAATTACAATCCTATTTTAGCTCTCACCTAGATACATTACTCTCGCAATTTTCATCAAGTTCTTCAAGACTTATTGCAGAGAAACCAATTTCACATAAATGACCCTGTGACCTTGAAAATTACGTCAAGGTCATCCAAATACAATCCCAACCTTGGTCGTACCTTGAAACACAATCCTACCATGTTTCATCAAATTCCATCTTGTTCCTTGAGAATTCGCTTAAGGTCATCCAAATACAATCCCAACCTAGGTCTTGCCAAGATACATAATCCTACCAAGTTTCATCAAATTCCATGTAGTTCTTCATGACTTATCGCACGGAAACCAATTTCACATAAGTGACCCTGTGACCTTGAGAATTTGCTTAAGGTCATCCAAATACAATCCCAACCTAGGTCTCGCCAAGATACATAATCCTACCAAGTTTCATCAAATTCCATCAAGTTCTTCAAGACTTATCGAACGGAAACCAATTTCACATAAGTGACCCTGTGACCTTGAGAATTCGCTCAAGGTCATCCAAATACAATCCCAACCTAGGTCTTGCCAAGATACATTATCTTACTAAGTTTCATCAAATTCCATCCTGTTCTTCATGACTTATCGAACAGAAACCAATTTCACATAAGTGACCCTGTGACCTTGAAAATTAGGTCAACGTCACCCAAATACAATATCAACCTAGGTCTTGCCTGGATACATAATCCTACTAAGTTTCATCAAATTCCATTAAGTTCTTCAAGACTTATCGCACGGAAACCAATTTCACATAAGTGACTCTCTGACCTTGAAAATTTGCTCAAGGTCATCCAAATACAATCCCAACCTAGGTCTTGCCAAGATACATAATCCTACCAAGTTTCATCAAATTCCATTAAGTTCGTCATGACTTATCGAACGGAAACCAATTTCACATAAGTGACTATTGTGACCTTGAGAATTCTCTCAAGGTCATCCAAATACAATCCCAACCTAGGTCTTGCCAAGATACATAATCCTACCAAGTTTCATCAAATTTCATCAAGTTCTTCAAGACTTATCGCACGGAAACCAATTTCACATAAGTGACCCTGTGACTTTGAGAATTCGCTCAAGGTCATCCAAATACAATTCCAACCTAGGTCTTGCCTAGATACATAATCCTACCAAGTTTCATCAAATTCCATTTAGTTCTTCATGACTTATCAAACGGAAACCAATTTCACATAAGTGACCCTGTGACCTTGAAAATTAGGTCAAGGTCACCCAAATACAATCCCAACCTAGGTTTTGCCAAGATACATAATCCTGCCAAGTTTTATCAAATTCTGTCAAGTCCTTCAAGACTTATCGCACGGAAACCAAGTGTTGAAGAACCTGAACAACAACAACAAGAAGAAGAAGACGAAGAAGAAGCGGAAGAAACGGGCACTAAACCAATATGTCCCCCGGCTTCCACCGGGAGACATAATTATTGTGTCCCTTAAATTGTGTTAATGGATATATTTACTGTATCATTGAATAAAAATCTAGTATCTTCAACACATGACCACATTTGATTATCATTATGATTGATCATGATTATAATTGACTATGATATAATCATAAACATAACAGCATAAATCACCACCACTGTTCAAGATTCAATTATGATCAATCATATTTGATCATGTTATGATCATTACCACTTTTGATCACATTGCACCATTTGATTATAATGGATAGTATTCAATCATGTTCTGATCATGATCAATCATGATTCCATTGTACTATCTGATTATGATCGATCATGTTCCCAACAACCAAGAATGATCATGATCGATCGTGTTCCCAACAGCCAAGAATGATCATGATCGATTATGATCAAATCATGATCCAATGTACAAGTACCAGGTCATAATTGATCATGATCATGCGATGTTTCAATCATGATTCCATTGTATTATCTGATTATGATTGATCATGTTCCCAACAGCCAAGAATGATCATGTTCCCAACAACCAAGAATGATCATGATAGATTATGATCGATCGTGTTCCCAACAGCCAAGAATGATCATGATCGATTATGATCAAATCATGATCCAATGTACAAGTACCAGATCATAATCGATCATGATCATGCGATGTTTCATTTAACGATCGTGATCAAAATATGATCGATCGTGTTCAGGTTCATGGTCAGAACATAATCTATTATAATCACTGACTATGATCAGAGCCCGTTTCAGTCATAATCTATTATGATCTGACAATGAACTTTTAAACAGGGTAGGTCAGTTATTTTTACTCATCTCGAAAGTTTGTGTCATAAAGCAAAAGTAGGTTACTGGTTCTAATATCTAGGTCACCATGATGTATTGAAGAAAGATGTTCTGCCAACCATAACTCCTTTATCACTAATGGTAGATCTTTCAAATTCAGTTAACTCACTGACTGAAGAATGTTTTTGGACCTGATTAGATTTTTGATCATGGTTAGCCATTGTAGTTCATGGTATACCGTGGTAGTTTGTGGTATACCATGGTAATTCATGGTAGTGCATGGTTATTCATGGTAGATCAAGGTTAACTATGGCAGTGAATGGCTATTCATGGCAGTTTCTAGTGAAACATCTACCAGATTACGGGCCTGGCTGCTAACCATGGACTATCATGGTAATTCATGGGGCTGCTGACCATGGACTACCATGGGGGTTCCAGAGGGGGCTGACCACAGACTACCATGGAAGTCCATGGTCATGAGATATGACCATGGTGCCATTTACCAAAACATGGTCTACCATGGTCAAACATGGTCCCACAGCCATGGACTACCATAGCAGTCCATGGTAGTCCATGTTCTGGCACTGTCCATTTGGGCTGGGTAGGAGAAGATTGAAACAGCTATTATCAGATGTGATACTACTGATGTCATACAAGGCATTACAAGTCACATTGACCCATGGATTGAAAGCAAACCTCTACAATCGAGAAAAAATGCAGACTTGTTGAGTCAACTCTTGGACCTGGTACAAGACCAAGCTAAACGGTTACAATGGGAACATGTACCTGGTTATTCTGGAATTCCACGTAACACAGCTGCTGATGCTCTGTCCATGAAAGCAGGTGCACTTTTTCAACTGGGTATCGCTTGACCTCCAGTGACCAGCACTGCAGACCAGGGCCCGTATGCATAAAGGAGGTGTAACTTACCCATGGTATAACTTAAAACACTTTTAGTTACCCCTCAGTTCATGGTGTAGGAAAATTGGTATGCATAAAAGCTGGTGTAGTTATAACTAGGGTAACTAATCCATGGGGCAGTTACGCCACTTTTTAACTGAAGACCTTGATACAATTACGTGACGAGGGGGGCAAGGGGCTTCAGATTTATGTTTGTCAAAATGAAATTGAGTGTACACACAGTGGTCAATAATGGAAATATTACTCTTATAATATCTGTGCATGATAAACAATTAAGTTATATGTGTGTATTTAATCCTCAAAATATGTCTGTGTTATGGATAACATGATGATGTAAGTGATCACTGGAGTTTCAATAGAATATTAAAATTTCTATCTTCCCCATATAAACCCCTTTTTCCAAGTCCAGTCACAACAACCATGGCTGCACAAGGCGTAGACAGCAAAGCCAAAAAGAGGAGGAGGGGAATTGGCAACATGAGAAAAAAGAACGTTGTCTAGCTATGCCCCATTGTTATAAGTGCGCTATCTCTCTGTTAGTGGCATATTGTAACAAGTATTCCAATAGACATATGCAGTGTATACATTTTTAAACAAGTAATGGTCCGTAGATTGTGGAAAAGGCAAAAATTCTGATCCTGCAGTTAATTGTCTCATAAACAACAGTTTTTTTGATCAGAAAATACACTTCTGTGAATGACCTTTCATCAAATGTATACTTTGCATGTTTGTATGCGCACTTTTTACTCTCGGCAAATAAAGTGCCGGAGGGTATTGTCGTCAGCTGCGTCGTCCGTTCGTCCCTCTTGTCGACGTTACCGCGATATCTCAAAAATATTGACCACAGCTTTCCCAAATTTTTGTCAGAGTTGTATCTTATGATGGACCAGGTTGCAATTTAAATCTGGCTTTCTCTTTGTATTTATAAGCTTCTTATGAAACTTTAAAGTATTTATCTTTTAGGCCGTCTGAGTGGTACACATGGGGACGACGTTATCATGATATCTCAAGAAGGATCCAACGCAGCTTCCCCATTTTCTTTCCACAGATGCACATCATAATGGACCACATTCCTATTCAAAACCAACTTCTTCCAATTTTTATTCTTGTGAAACTTTTGAAGTGTTTATTTGATGGCAGACTGGGTGATGCACAGTGCAGTGGTCTATGTCACCAGAACTTGCCCCAAGAGCACATTCAAAATTGCTCCTTCATTTCACAGACAATAATATGGAAACTGTATGTAACTTATTTTTCCGCGAAGTTTAAAAAAATGCATAATTGAGGTAAAAAATGTGGGCGCCGAGAGTAATCCGTTCACTGAACGCTATGGCCGGAAAAGACATATTTGCACTGATTATACTGTGGCATAACAAGACCACCTGAAGCAAATTACAGCCTTATTAATGCGGACCCATTAGTCAATGTTTCGTATTGAAGATGTCTAGTTTTTCTTTATGTTTGTTGAATGTGTAGACTGTGGACTCTAGTGTTAAAAATGCTTTTCATTCTACAGCAAAGATTCTAATATTATTGCAAAAGATCTGAGGAAATGTCACACATTTCGCAATAGTTAAAGAAGGAATAGTATGCTAACTTTTAGAATATGTCAACGCAGGCAAGGTCATTTTATGGTTCAAGTATTTGAAATTCATTTTGCCAAACAGTTTGCTTTGAGCATTTATATGAGTGAAGACATAATACGTGTTTTGTATGTTGCATGAACTGTATGTAGCTCAGTCAGACCCGTCTGCTCGTCTGTCCGTCCTTGCGTAGGGCCCAGTCTGTACCATATTTCCTATACCCATGGGTCCACACTAACCTAATATGCCAAAATTGGGTCACTGTGACCTATTTCTCGACCTTTAACCCCACAAGAAGTTTCGGCTTGTTCAAGCCACATTTCTCAACTATACATAAAAGACATGTAACGCACAATTTAACAATCAAATTGCATTTAGCGGGACAGAGAGACTAGGTAGCGGGCAAATTTTAATAAAAAAGGATTGAATATTCGAGTAAATTTATTTGTTAACAAAATCTTGCCAGAAAACGGTCATCTTGCACATGTTTATAAAAAGTAACTTTTTCGCATGCAATATACTAAAAGCATTTAACTTATCTGAAACAAACCTCACCTCTTTCTAACACAACTTTTAATGTATGTTTATATGTATTTGTTTAAACCATTGGAGAAAACCGAATACGCAGCCTGGGCCTGCTTTGGAGGCAAAATATTTTATTTCAAAATTGTTCTTGTGGTGATCAAGGCACACATGAAGGCACAATTCTTTTACTTTCATTGAAAAATTGCTTTGAATGGAAATAGAATCAAACTAAGATTTTAACTTAGCCTGATTTAATAAGTGGAATTCATTATAAATATCATCTAACTGTTAAAATACCTGACCAGTCACTAAATATTTTATTGTCTGCGAAGCAGACCAAGTTCCGGCTAACTTGGGGCAAGGGTGTAGAATACTAGGTCTGGTCAACGTAAAATCATATAAGAGGTCAAAGGTTAAGGTCATAGTGACCCAATTTTAGTGGATGACACAGGCCTATCCCGTGAAATATACAGCAGCGAAACGGCCTTGGTTTAGGTATTATGGAACACGATTGAAATTTCCCCGCGTTTCGAAGTAAAGCGGGAATTATTTTTTTCTGATGTGTTACGCAATAAAGTAGCCTACGTGACAGAAAAGGGGTGAAGTAAGTAGAGGGAGTGCGGAGCATGGTTACATGGTTTTTTTTGTTTTTGTTTTTGTTTTGTTTTTGTACGGTTGAAATGCAGGTATTCAGTCATTCTAGGTCGGACCTTCAATATATACAACCAAAATTTATAAGCGATTTCAATTTTAAAGGAAGTTTCTGCAACGAGTTTTGTTAATTTATTTATTATTATTGTTATTATTATTATTATTATTATTATTATTATTATTATTATTATTATTATTATTATTATTATTATTATTATTATTATTATTATTATTATTTGAGGTGGAGTTTGGCATCTCACTCCTGAGGTTAACGTTACATGCGCCAAACCCAGGTTCCCAGAGTTTTTAGGCCAAATAATATAATTCTAAAGGTTTTATCTCTGGTTTTTTCCTGGGCGGCTACATTGACCAATGAAGGGTAACATATATTGACGTTTGTTTTTTATGCATTTGATTAAGACATACACATGTACATGGTTTCTAAGTGTAGTAAGACGGAACTTGGTCTGCTTTGCAGGCAATAAATATTTAGTTTCAAGCAAACTGTCATTGTTTTACGTACTAGTAATGGAATCAGTGTGGATTTCTATAATTACAGTATTTTCATGTGTAGATTTGCAGTAGAGCAAACACATTCAATATTCAGATAGTGCGTACATTTGGTATGTTTTTGACCAATGTACACAGAGTACAACTTTGTTTATTAATGGTAACAGCACAAGGCATGTGAAATGGAGCTGATCTTTCGTACTGTTGGTATCACTATTTGACAATTTTATCATATATGAACATTCACCTAATGTACAGTGTTATGATTATTTACGTTACATATCATAACAGGTCCCTCGTATACAAGGAAATAGACTTCCACTGGGACTTACACCTCCGTTAAACTACCCCCCTGGCAGGTTTAGAGATCTAGGGCAGCTTAAGGCCATTTACACCATGGATTAAGCTGTACTTCCTTCTTGCATATGGATTCTTAAACCTGGTGTAACTTTACACCAGGCGTAACTTTGCAACACCTTTATGCATACGGATTAGACTTTACACCATGGTTGTTCCCTGGAATAAGCTAAACCACAGCTAAACCACCTTTATGCATACAGGCCCTGAAGAGCTGGCAATACCTGGGAACAAGTGAAAGGAACCTTTCAATATATATCTTGTGTCATCTGGAGTTACAGACTGTACTGACGCTCGGAAAAAAGCCATTCTTTTATATTGCCTCGGCACCGAAGTACAGCGAATTGCAAGAACCCTCGACCTGCTTGCCACTTTGATGATTATGTGAAAAAACTGGAAGAGCATTTTGCACCAAAACCGAGTATAACCATGGAAAGACACTATTACCGTGACTGTACACACACCTCGGGGGGAGAGTATGCATGTATTTGTGGCAGATTGGCATGGTCTTGCTTCAAAATGTGAGTACGGAACTCTAACAGACGCAATGATACGTGACCAGCTCTTGTAAAAAACTCGAGTGCGTAAAATGGTTACATTTCAATATTCCGAAGGTCCGATGTTCCGAAGGTTCAATGTTCCGAAGGGTCAATGTTCCGAAGGGTCAATGTTCCGAATTGTGAGCAGTATTCCTAAGGTTCATTGTTCCGAGGGTCCAATGTTCCGAAGGTCCAATGTTCCGAATTCAGACCAGAAAGTGGCCCAGTATTCCGAAGGTCCGATGTTCCGAAACTGACGGCGAATATATATATATACACCATTACCGTTCACGTGTCATACTCTGAAAACATGGATCCATGTCTTCGAGTCACCGGACCCAGTCCAGAACTTTTGAAAGATTCGAGCGTGACGTAATAAATCATCAGCAACTTCCAGCTAATCACGTTCGAGGAATAAACGCACTCCTAGCTGGTAGTGCGCACCTTGATTTACTGGAAACATTGTTGTAGAGCTCTTTGGGATAACTTCAATAGTAAGGACAAGTCTCCCGTGCTGATCTTGAATCTTTGACATGACTAACTGCCAAAATGCATTTGAGAAAACAATTATAGGCTTAGAATTCGGTCTATACATTGGTGTATCGACCTGTCCACACCAATGCACACCTTAACCTTCGGCCTCGGTGTCTCTAGTAGAGTGGACAGACGACAGACCCATGTATAGACCTCATCCAAAGACTATAATTGTATATCATATATAAATATAAATATATATATATATGTATATATATATATATATATATATATATATATATATATATATATAATATACATAATTATGTATATATATATCATATATACATAATTATGTATATATATATATAGAGTATATCATATATATATAATTATGTATATATATATCATATATATACAATTATGTATATATATATTATATATATGATATACCTATATTATATACACATATATGTATGATATATATTATACATGTATATCATTTATCATAATATATCATATACAGGGATATATATATATATATATATATATATATATATATATATATAGGCCTATATGAATTTGCCAAGTCATGAATAGTGTTAAATGTAGGTCTTTCGATTATCCATTCAATACCTAGGCTGTTGACCACGAAAAACCCAAGAAAAAGCAATGGAATTAATTTTCAATTAAAGCTATTTTAGTGTAACATAAACAAGAACATGTAGTTTACAATGTACTTTATTGCATTGAAATATGAAAATAGAAACGTGTGCTTGAGCTTTCACCGTTGCCAAGCATAAACAAATAAAGCTGTGTTCGCCTTTCTTAGGCGTATGGCGAGAGTCCTTGCCGTTGACGTTGCTATAATAAATTATACAGTTAAACATGAAAAGTTCATGACTGAAAGTTATCATATGTTCAGCCGAATTTTGGCCTAATGACCACGAAAAACCCAGGAAAAGGCAATACTAATTCTCTCCCCATCTATATCTGTGTGCCACATGACACCGGCTAGATTTCAATTAAAGTTATTTCAGTGTAACATAAACATGTACAATGTACTTTATTGCCTTGAAATATAAAAATATAGACATGTGCTTGAGCTTTCACCATTGCTAAGCCTAAACAAATGAAATTGGGTTTTCGTTTTTTTTTTAGGTGTATGACAAGAGTCCTTGCCGTTGGGGGCGTTGCCAAAATAAAATATACAGTTAAATATTAAAAGTCCATGACTGAAAGTTCCGGTATGTTCGGCCGAATTTATATAAAGGCACGAATAACATGAATAATGGCATTCCAATATTCATTGAGATCTCTCTGACCATTATGGTATTCATCGTTCAAGCGGCGAATTCTTCGATCCAATGTCGTCCATTTCAAACGTTTGGGTGGTGGTTCTTCTCCCCTGTCTGCTGCTGCAGCTGCAAACTCTGTCTGAACCTGTTCATCCTTGAGCTTTCGTATGAAGACCCAAATTGAAGGATGTGTGACACCGACGTGTGTATTCCACCTATTGTGAAAGCCTAAAAGGCGAACAAGCACAAAATATATTTTCTTCCAATTTTCAAAATGATCAAAGCAATTTGGACATCAGAACATTAGGTGATCATGAAGTCTGGGTGGGGAGGGGCTTCTAAATAATCGCTGAAAATTGAGATACTATACGGGGCACGCCCCAAAAGTATTCGCTTCCGTAAATTTATGTATATTTCGATGGTGTATGCACATGGTTAATCTAAAATGTCAAGTGTGAAAATATATTCATACTAGATATTTTTGAAATGTGTCGTTAACTCAACCCAAACCGGTTTCTTTTTTTTAAACCTAATTGTGCACTTTGGGATGAATTTACGAATGACAGGTTTTGCAAACCATACAAAAACTGATTTCTTCAAAGTGTTCCTGAAGAATGACCAGTTTCTTTGAAACTGAAACTGGTTTTATCAAATCCTGCCTTATAAATGAACAGCTGAAACTGTTAAATTGTTAAATATAATATTATATAATATATATATATATATAATATAATATAATATAACATAACATAACATAACATAACATAACATAACATAACATAACATAACATAACATAATATAATATAATATAAATATATGTACGGTAGAATCTCCCCAATAAAACCATCAAAGCGATTGTCAAAATGTGGTCTTACTAGGGGAGTGGTCTTAATATGCACAAGAAATTTGTAAGGATATACATAAAAGGGACTGTAAAAGGCTTGTTGTAATAGGAAGATGGTCTCTTTACGCGGGTAGTATTAATTTGAGATTCTACTGTATAAATATATATATACATATATATATATACATATATATATATATAAATATGGATATATATATATGAAATATATATATATAGATATATGAATATGGATAAACATATATATGTATGTGTATATATAGATATGTACATATATATATATTATATGAATATATATGAATATGATATATGATAAAATATAATATATATATAGATATATAGATACATGTGTATAGATATATGAATATGGATAAACATATATGTATGTGTATATATAGATATGTACATATATATATATATATAGGGAGAGAGAGAGAGAGAGAGAGAGAGAGAGAGATGAATATAGGTATGAATATATATATATATATGTATTATATGAATATATATGAATGTGATATATATATATATATATATATATATATATACATACGGGTTTCGACTCATTCAATGAGCTGGAGTCAAAAGAACACTCAATTTTTGCGGGAGTTTATCTCCACTCGGTTTAATTGTTTGGTAAGGTGAAACTGGTTTAAGTATGAGAGTAAACGAATAAACAATATTGTAAAACTGGTTTTGGTTTGAAAAGGGTTTTAGTCAAACGACTGGGCCTTAATTTACCTATATATTTTCTCTTAAACAGTTTTTTTTTTCCGGGAGGAGGCGCTTAAGGACTTCATAGCCTTGGTACCATTACTTGGCCTATACACAATGTACATACCTTCAACTTGGTTGTTGGTGCGGTTGTCAGTGTTCCTGTCGAAGACATTCCAAGAAGGTGGTGGAAACTGACCATCAATGTAGTTGTCCCTCAAATACCGTATGAAATCCCCGAGAGCAGGATACCTTGCAAGAAGCTGGGTCGTTCTTCTTGACGTGACATGGAGAGTGAAGTTCGGCCTTACAAGTGGTAAAGGCAGATAACCCAATGCCATGAACTTACGAATACATTTTCGAAGCCTGCGTCGTCTTGCATACGGTCGTGCGAGCCCGAGCTCTTGTACTCTTCTCCATAGGGTAAAGTGAAAATGGCAGCTGCAAATTCGACTGTGTCTCAGCTCTGTATGCACAGCAGCCTGCAAGCCATTCTCACAGTCAGATATGACTTTTCTTGGTCGGAATATGTGACCTGTAACAGCTCTAATTTTTCTCTTGAGAAAGTGAAGAATTTCACGGTACTGGCCCACCTGCTTTCCAGTCACAAGGCACAAGACAAATGGTAAAACTCGTCCCAAATAATTTCCATGAATTGTTAAAAACTGTACGTATGGATAGGGTGCAGTTTTAAATGTACCATCGATGTAGATATCATCGCATCTCTGAAGTCTTCTGATGTTGGCTTCAGTGGCAAACATTAGAACCCCCCAGTCGTTATTCTGATGCATGAGGAACTGTCTGTCATTCCATGTTTGCTGCCACTGTTCTTCAATCACAACATCATCCACAGTATCGAGAATAGGTGGAAGCAAAGAGGCGCGTATTCTTTTGAGCCTAGACCTGACATTTGAATATTCGGGTATTTCAAAGTGATTTGCATTGATGTTTCTTGTGGTATCTTTATACACCCTAGCAGTTGGTTTGCATGGATCGTCCATGATGGCTTCCTCCATTTTGCCCACCAGTTCTTCTGCATGTATCTCCTCTATGTCTCTAGGATGACTGTGATCTTCAGCATCTAAAATATTGTACAGGACTTTAATTTCGGGGACACATAAACGCAACTAAAAAAATGAAGAAAAAAATGCAGGCGTGTAGGACTGACTTAACTTAAAAGGGGCCCGAAAAGAATGCATTGAAACTAGATTATCTAGATTACATATATCAGCGTATAAAAATATACACAAGACAATAATCTTTGCATTCTGCGCACGCGCCTTTATAAATAATATTTATAAATTATTATTTCAAAAAACTCCTCCGGTTTTATTTTCATAGATCATAGACACACAAACGCGACCAAAATGAAATGAAAAAAAATGCAGGGACTTAAGGGCTGCAAGAGAGGGCAACGAAAATAGATCACAAGTATATATAGATATATATATATATATATATATATATATATGGCTATATCAACTATACACAAAGCAATAAGCGTTTTTGCATGCTCCTTTATCACAGAAATTTCAAAATTATTCTATCGCTAAAATCTCCTTCGATCAAAACAATTGATAAATGCACGACAGTTGCAAACTACTGTTCTTGGAAAACTTATACTTGCAGAAACATGTTTCATATAGTAAGAAGATGTGCCAAATAATTCTGTTACCTTACCTAGAACATCAATGTCTGCACCATCCTCAAACAAATTTGTGTGCAGTGGTGCCCGGCATGATGATCGCCAGCATCTCCAGTGAATTTTTTCTTTAGTTTCTCTGTTTTTTTGATAGCGATAGCCATCATAGGCCAGTACTCGCCCTCCTCTATTGCCAGGTATCGGTTTCGCCATTATTGCCCCGATAAGAGGGCAAAGTAGAACTGACGTCCGCGGAAAAGTAAGTTGCTGCTTTGGACGTATGTAATTAAGAAAATGACGTATTCCATCGCTAATTATCTAAGGCCTACCTGGCAACACTGGTTTAAACCAATCAGACGTAAGAAAATAATCACATGACCATAGGGTTCATCCCTAAAATCATATATTTGAATTAATTATTGAATATTTAAGGTCTGGTCTGCAAGAGCAACTTGTAGGCTACGTAGCCTACAACTTCCTGTCTTTTCGTTTTACCCGTGGGAAAATAGACCTAAACAGGGCATGACGACATGCCAGAAACTATTCCTGGCTTTTCGTTTTATCCGTGGGAAAATAGACCTAAACAGGGCACGACGACATGTCAGAACATA